>CM054146.1:14767169-14809669 GCA_028751875.1 Rapana venosa | reverse complement strand
ATTATCGTCATTATTATTATTATTAATGACATGTTTCAGGGAGCTATCTAGCCTAAAATGCATGACATCACAGTTTACCTTCTGTAAAGTAGTATAAGCCCGACAGACTTATTGTTCCCATTATAAGAAATAACCAAACACTTGCTGTCTTTAAAGTTACTAACAGTTTCAACAATTAATTCTCAGATTCATTCATTGTTGTGAGCAACTGAGAGGTTACACAAAATTTGATTTTAGGCAAACATGATCCTGCAACATGGGATCTTATTCTAAAGACTGAAGTCAGAACTGATACTAACTTCGGAGGAAAATCCTCTTGACCATCAGAAAAAACCCAACAACATACCCAATCTACTATAGCGGAGGCTCAATTCCGTGCTGAAAGGATTATAATCATGTTCAGATTCATTTTTGGATTATGGATCTGAGGCTGTAACCACCAAACGATCCTATCTAGTGTGGCAACTGGCTTGCGACCGTAGCTGTCAAAGCTGTCCAGAGGTACAAGTGTTCCCATAGCCTATGCAGGCCCATGGGGAGCGAGGCGTCGTCAGAGACCTCAGCTTCTCCAGGGGCCAGCATTTTGAGGGCTGCGCCCATCTCCTTTCCCTTGCTGCTTTACCTTCCCTGACCCTTAAGAAGGCGGGTACCCATTTACAGCTAGGTGAACTGCGGGACCGTACTGAAGCTGAGGCGCTCGAAAGGTCGCCCATTCGCTTAGTAACCACGCTCAATGCTGTTTAACCTTATCTAGGGAGAAGGGTGTGCTCTGACCACTGAGCTATCCCATGCCCACAAAGCTGTTGTTACCTATGGCCAAAGCTGTGCATAGTCACCACTGCATTTGTTGTGTTTGCCCATTCATTGTCAGCAGTCTAGAGATCTACTGGCCACTACCGATACATCAGTCGTCTGCAGGGTCTCAAAACTAGGAATATCCTGAACTGCCACTGATTCCGTCTGGTGGTACTGACTTTTGTTGATATTAACAGCCACACCAACAGTCCTGTTCTGATCACCCCCCCAACCCCTCCATTCCTTGGCTAGAGCTTCAAGGCTCCTCCCTAATGGTGAGATTTTGCGTATGCAACCGTTTTTACCCGCCATTTAAGGTAGCCGCATTCCGACATCGAGGAGGGTGTTAAAACACGACACCCATGTGCATTTTTTTTTTTATTATAAAAAAGGAATTCTTTTTTCATCCGTTCCTACCGGCACAAAACAACCAACTCTCTCAAAACGGGGAACGAATTTTTTTAAAAAAACGTGCGCGAAAGATGTTCTGCGTGCGTTTTGCCTCGGTTTATTAGTCTCTTCTAGTGGACTTTTGGGGGAGTGGGAGTCAGCACTGGTGTTAACTCCCAGGTAAAAATCCCCTAAAACGGGTGCCTTCGCGGGTGGCTGGATCCCGGGCCGGCCGTCAGATCACCATCGACAACGATTTAACCACTAGGCTACCGCTCCTCCCACCCCTTTACCACCCTAACCCCCCTTGTTCTGCAGATGAATGGTGTCCTATTTCTCCAGCTCCCTGCAGCAACCACAGCGTGTGGTCAGAGGTGACGGGTCAACAGGCTACACTTCTTGATGCACAGGGAGCAGTTCTGGAGAATAATTATGCTCCGCTATCTTGCGTCCTCAGCGCCTTGGCTTTATCACAGTTCTTGATTAAACCATTGACGCTGGGGGCAACAGCAAAGTGAGAGGCTGTATGACCAGTGGCTTTCCCACTCATGGAATTCCACTTCACAGTGAGAGGCTGTATGACCAGTGGCTTTCTTTCCCACTCATGGCATTCCACTTTACAGCTTAGTCTTTAGTGATCGACTATGACTCTCTGACTAGGAGGCTTGACTCGCACAGTCCTTATGTGCTGCAGCCCTGGGGGCTGGTTGGCCTTTGGAAAACATCTCCAACGCTGACTGTCCTTATGCCCACTTGGCCGAGAGAGTGGGAATGTACTGTAGGCAAGGCATCTCCACTATAATCAAATTTCTGCCCAGTTTCCGAAACAGCAGCTGCCTCCTCTGCTGTTTTGGAGGTCATCGTCGGACACGACGGACAAACATACTGAGCGAAGGTTCTGGTGTATAATTATTGCATTTCGTCCTGCACCAGCTGTTCTTGGTCACAGCAGTCAGTTTTTACCCCACACACACACTTTCGGCTGCTCTCAGCTGCTATCCATTCTATCCCAGCTGGTGCTGATTATAGCAGAGACTGGCCACACTTGGACTTGGTTAAAAAAAAAAAGTGGCAGGCTATTTTTAGCACCGGGTCCTGGACCCTTGACTGAGTTATGTTGGATTTAGGCGCTGTGTGGAACGTAAAGACAGCTGCTTGTGTATAGGATAGAGCTGTTCTTTTTATTATTATTTTTTTTAGCCCGCTGGTTAAGTGACAGTAGTAGTAGTAGGAGGAGGAGGAGTAGGAGTAGGAGTAGTAGTAGGAGGTGTCGTAGGAGGAGGAGGAGGAAGAGGAGTAGTAGTAGTAGTAGTAGTAGGAGGAGGAGGAGGAGGAGGAGGAAGAAGAAGAGTATCAGTAGTAGTATAGTAAGAGTAGGAGTACCAGGAGTAGCAGTAGGAGTAGGGGTAGCAGGAGTAGGAGTAGTAGTAGTAGTAGTAGTAGAAGTAGTAGTAGTAGTAGTAGTAGTAGTAGTAGTAGTAGTAGTGGTGGTGGTAGTAGTAGTAGTAGTAGTTTTTGTTGTTGTTGTTGATAACGACGATGATAATGATGATGATGTTGTTTTGTTCGTATCCCGAAACAAAAAAACCCAGCATTTTTTTCCCCCTAGACTTTACTAGAGGTAAGAATTTGTTCTGTCTTTCTCTGTTTGTTTGTCTTTGTGTCTGTCTGTCTGTCTGTTTATTTTCTGTATGTTTGTTTGTCTGCCTATCAGAAAGGGAAAGCATATTGGGAAATGTTTACTAAAGAAGACACTGTGTGTGTATATAACTTTGACATTGTCTGATTTGTGTCAAGGAGTTGGACATGAAGGAGGGTTTCTTCCATATAGTTTTTACCCTTTGCTTCATGAAAGCAAAACTGAAATAGCATAATGTATACACCAGCTATACTCTTATATACAATTGGTTGTTTGGTTGTAAACGTATCGGTGAACAAGAAAGATACTTTACAGTCGTAGCCAACAAATGGTATAGAGTAAATCTCATCCAGTTTAGGATTAAGTTTATATACTCATTAAAAATAATTTTTATATACCGAGCAGAGAGAAAACTTAATGCTAATGTCAAAGCAAATATGAACGTTATAGACAAATTAAGCAAGATTATGGTAACCGATGATAATCAAGCCGAAATAATTAATTGTTTGCGCCTGTTTTGAAAAAAAGAGAAAATATTTGAATAAGATAGAAAGCAACATGATGTTTTCGTGCACATCATTTCAGACACGCCGACCAATGAATAATACGTTGTACTGAATTATGAACAGTTTATTTGGTTGTGTCAAAATAAGTCCATGTGACTTTTATGGCAATAAAAAAAATCTGATTTATGATTCTGTACTCTTGGTTTCAAGTATAGCCTATTTTTGACTTCCTGTGCCAAAATACATTATCTATGCAAAATAATTTTGGAGACCTGCCAATTGCCTAGCAAGTGGAAGCAACAAAGGTTCGTCTTGACCCATAAGGGTTGGGATACTTAAGACTGTGGCAATGACAGAGAAATCGCCTTGATAAGCCACACAAGCAAAATTCTTCTTTTCCTCCTCAACAGAGTGAAAAATAAAGTAAAAAGAGAGATGTATGGCTGTTAGGTGTGGTATAGAAGTGGAAGAGAAACAACAGCCATGACGTTTATGCTTCCCATACGGTTAGAGAAAATTAGAAACACTGAATATGAGGCATTCACGAGTTTCATAGACTACAGTTAGGCTTTTGACAGTGTCGAGCATCACCATCTGTTCATCACAATGTCAGAAATGAGTTTTTCGAAGCATCTGACCTCGCTCATAGCAATTTTGCATTCAGGTTAGAAGGCAACCATCTGATGGAATGGAGAGCACTGCGAGTTCTTTGATAAAGAAAAAAGGGCTCCGTCAGGGTTGTATTCTATACCCGCATTTTAAAAAAAAAAGCATATATGCAGAAATGATCATGAGAAAAGCGGACAAGATGACATGGGCATTAATATAGGAGGCAGAAACATCACCAACCTCGGGTACACTGATGATACAGCAGCATTCATGGCCAGTGATATCCCAAGTATGAGAAGAATTCTCTACAGAGTCGATGAAAAGGGCAACACTGCTGGGGGACGGGGACTGGATGTAAAAAAAGCACATGAGTGCTTATTTCATTATCCTCGAAATAAAAGAATTACAAAAAAATAAAGAGGTCAAGACTAGAATTGGTATGGCCAAGCAGAAGGTGATTGGCTGAAACTGATAAGCGCAGATTGCTGAGCTGCGTTTGGTCATGCAACCAGATACGCATAGACAAGTCTGATGACGACATTTCTCCAGGGTAAGGTTGAGGGCAGAAAGAAAAAAGGCAGACCACCAACATCCTACAGTGTCAACATCATTGAGAAATCAGTGGTCTGGGAGGAGGGCTACAGGAGATCGTAGAACTCAGCAGAGACACAGAGAGAAAGATGGTGAACCCTGGTGGTGGTGGCATTGCGTGGAGCTCCTACCGACGACAGCGGCGATGATGGAGACAGTTGAGTTGTTGAGTTTGCGGAATTGCTCTCACCTTTCACCATCCCTCAGGATGCCATGCAGTGGTGTGACAACCACCACATTGGTGTCCTGCTACCTTCTCGTCTTCACCCTGCCCCTGTAGCTCAGCTTGAAACAAACGGCATGGATAGCAAGGGATGAAAATAACCTGTACTAGTGGACTTGATTCGACTTGACTCGGTATTCCTAAGCAGCAGTGGAAGTCATTCTACCTGCAGGATTATAGGAATGAGTACGACACGTTGCCTAAATAGGCAATGGTGTCAAGGGCTGCCCCCTTTTGCGTGGAAATGCCTGTGAGCTAAAAACTGCGAGGAGTGCAGGAAGCTGGTTGCAAAATCGTCAGTGGTGCCCCAAAGGTCTACAAGGCTGCGGGGTAGTTGAGGTGAAAGAGTGTGATGCAACAGTGTAGTATGGTTGTTTACCTGGTTTTGAAAAAAATATCTGAGTTATATATTGTAGTCAGCACTTGCTTACTCTCTACATGCATGTATGGGCGCTCTCGCCTGTTTCCATTCTTCTCTTCTGCTTCTTCTTCTCTCGCTTGCTCCACTCCTTCAGATGTGTCTGGGGGAAAGTAATGGCAAGTTATTTCCACCAGTGAGAAGTAGTGTAGTTTGTGAAAAAAAAGTTAACCAAAAAAATCTCAGGAAACGACAACTGCTTATGTTAACAATCCAAAGGGTCAATTTTTTCCCCCAAAGTGTTGCCTTTGTGTTCCACAAAAACAGGAGCTGATTTTGACTTCTTTCTTCCTTGTCTTCTGTTCTTGTTTTATATCTTCTTTCTGTTACTCTTCTTGCTTTAAGTCTTGCTGTGATTGTTTTCTTCCTTCCTTTCTTTCTTTCTTTCTTTCTTTTTTCTTCCTTTCTTTCTTTCTTTTTTCTTTCTTTCTTTCTTTCTTTTCTTTTCTGTTTTTCTTTCTTTCTTCCTTTCTTTTTTCTCTTTTGTCTTTCTTTCTTTCTGTCTTTCTGTAAATCTGTTTTTCTTTTTATCCTCGTTCTTTTTTTAAATTTTGCTTTGTTAGAGGATAGTGTCATACTGTATGTCTGACAGAGGACGGACGGGTTGTCAGGGTGCAACCAAAGATGCTGACTTGCACGCTACATCTGGTCTTTTCCTTGGTCATAGTCACTACTTCTTGGCCACGTGACCGTCACGTGATGGCAGGACAGACCGAAAGAATGGACAAAGAAAACTTTGCCACAACTAACAACGAGAGTAGCATAAACCACGAGCGGTTTCATGAGCAGATACGAACGACAGAGGATCCAGACGGCGTCATCTGGTCTGCCCCGGATTTGAAAAACTGCACCAATTATAAGCGTTTTCCTTGCTCCAACTGCAGCGCCCTTCCCCCTTGTGGAGCCAGTTTTACAAAGCTGGGAGACAGGGCAGCAGAAAGCAGCAGAGAGCAAAAGATGCGCGAGATGAAACCCACAGTTTGGAGAGAACAGAATGGTTTGTAGGTGACGCTGAAAATACAACATCAAAAAATGGACAACTGAGCCAAGGCGTCTTCAGTATGACCCCTTTAGACTGCTACATGGATACCTGTTGTAACAGCACGACAAAACACAACATGTTACGAGGTTACTCCACTGGCTGCCTCAGTCAGAAACGGAACAGAACTTACGCCGTGATCCGATGTCCTCTGTCATTTCCTGACTCGGCTCTACGGAAGGACTGTGAAGAAGGCAGGGGGACACACACCAGAGACGACCCAGTCACAGAGGTCAGCACTGGCGTGGTCTACAGGAACAGGCACTGTGCCCGCTGTCCACGGAAGGGCCCTCACCTCCTCCTCCCTGGACTCTGCACATTTTTTGTGGCATTTCCAGGGGTCTGTACCAGAAGACCTCAGAGGAGGACATTCTCAGCAGTCCTGAAAGGGCGCGACTGGGCAGGGGATGACGCCTGTGACCTGGCCTATCTTCCTCCCCCTGGAAAACCCTTTCCCCCCATCTTGCCCTTCATTTTTCCCCTACTCCACTCCCCACAACCCTGACCCCGTCATTAGAACCTGTAATGTCACAGGCCTGTGGAAGACCAGAGACTCTCTTCTTGAACGGAAATGTCAGGGTACCTACCCTCGGCTGGACTACCTTGTTCGGGAGCTCAAGCCACCCTACCGGATGTATTCGAACGTGGACTGTGCTAGATGTAACGGTTTTCAGCCTGAGACAAAACCTTGTCGCAACGGACAGGTAGTTCTTCCGACAACAGCAGTCCACGACGTTCCTCTCACATTTCTTCTGGGTTTACACGAAAGGGAAGAACAACGGGTGGTGGAGAAGGAAGCCCAGTGTTCCGCTGATCAGTGGTGGTCTTTCGATGTGAGTATTGTAGAAAAATAGTGTTGTGCCTGGTTACACTTATTTATTTATTTGTTGTTGTTGATATTTTGTTCTATATATCGAGGATAATGGAATAAGCACTAATGTGCTTTTTTAACATCCAGTCCCCGTGTATATACAGTTTTATAAATTCTGTCATCTGTTCCCACCGGCACACAATGGCCTACTCTTACGAAAAGCCGAATAGGATTTAACGTGTGAGCAAGATGTTCTGCATGGGTTCGCACATGGGGCCTCAGTTTATAGTCTCATCCGAAGGACTTTTGGAGGGAGTGGAGTCTGCACTGATGTTAACTCCGAGAAGAAAATATCCCCCTTGAACGAGAATCGAACCCGGGTGGTCAGATTGCGAGCGCAATGTTCTAACCACGAGGCTATCCCGCCCCCCCTTCCCCTCCCTGTGCCCCTGGTATCATTAGATTCAAATTATGAGCATATGCCCATTTTCAGTGTGTGTGTGTGTGGGGGGGGGGGGGGGGGGGGGGGGGGGTGGGTTCGCGCGGCGTGGTGTGTGTGTGTGTGTGTGTGTGTGTGTGTGTGTGTGTGTGTGTGTGGCGTGTGTGTGTTTGTGAATATTCCATCTACTACTCCCAACTAATGACTTCTCAGGCATGACACTGATGGGAAATCTGACCACTTTTTTCTCTATATTTGGATAGCCAACATGATGAACTGTTCGGCTCCATATTAATTGTGATATTGTTGGTTATGATAGCTGTACGTTGTGTCCTTGCTACTTGTCTTTGGGATGGGTTTTTTTAGGCTGTTATTAAATTCTATTGTAGAGTTGTTTCATTACATGATTATGAGTGAAGTTGATTGTTTTGTATTATATTGTAATGTGTTGATTGTTTTGTATTATATTGTATTGCATTGATTGTTTTGTATTATTATATTGTATTGCATTAAATTGCATTATATTCTCTTGTAGATTTGTTTCATTAAGATATGAGTGAAGTTGATTGTTTTGTATTATATTGTATTGCGTTGATTGTTTTGTGTTATATTTATTGCGTTGATTGTTTTGTTATATGTATTGATTGATTGTATTGTATTGTATTGTATTGGTTGTTTTGTTTGTATTGTATTGCGTTGATTGTTTTGTGTTATATTGTATTGCGTTGATTGTTTTGTGTTATATTGTATTGCGTTGATTGTTTTGTGTTATATTGTATTGCGTTGATTGTTTTGTGTTATATTGTATTGCATTGATTGTTTTGTATTACATTGTATTGCGTTGATTGTTTTGTATTGTATTGTATTTCATTGATTGTTTTGTATTATATTGTATTGCATTGATTGTTTTGTGTTATATTGTATTGCATTGATTGTTTTGTGTTATATTGTATTGCATTGATTGTTTTGTGTTATATTGTATTGCATTGATTGTTTTGTATTATATTGCATTGCATTGAATTGCATAACATTCTCTTGTAGAGTTTTTTCATTTTTATTATATTGTATTGCATTGAATTGTATAACATTCTCTTGTAGATTTTTTTCATTAACATATGAGTGAAGTTGATTGTTTTGTATTGTATTGTATTGTATTGAATGGCAATGCATTGTATGATATTGTATTGTATTATAATGTATTGCATTGCTCCTAAATAGAGTATATCTCTCTGAATGACATATTATAGGCAGCTTAGTTCAGGGAGAACGTGTTGCCATAGTGCATCCCAACTATGGTTAAAATCAGCGTATATAATTGTCTTTTTGGGAGTGTTCTCCTTTGTTTTAAAACTTTGCCAAGAAAAACTGTCACACTGTCGTGGGTTCTTATAGGTGTGTTAAATGCATGCTAGTTTTGGTGTATCATCCCTTTTAATAGGCTATCAACCAGAACATTGCTCAAAGTCTTGTGCGGATGAGAGAAATGCTCAATTTTTGGAGAGAAATTGAATCTCAGACTTTGTGTCTTGCGGATGTTGCATACCGTCTAGACCACTTTACATGGAATGGTGTCCTTTAAGGACTGAGCTAGTTATCTTTTATGATTGCATACTGGATGATGATGATGGGTCAGAGAAGCTTGAGATGATTAAGCCCCAAACATTGCTATGGCATGATTGATCTTCATCTTCGCCTTCGCCTATCCAGTAGGACCATGGGGGCACCAATGAAGATTTGGCAACCAGCTTCCTCCACTCCCTGCTGTCCTCTGCTTTCCCTAGCACATGTTCCACTCAAGGCCAGTCTGCTCTCTGATGTTGTTGTCCCATTGTTTTCGCTGTTCTGCCTTTTGGAAGATGGAAGAGCAGGCAATTACGCACTGGTAGGAACCTGGGACAAATTTTAAAATGCACGCAAACATGGAGTTGTGTTTAGACATCATCTCTGAAGTCAGGATGCGGCTACCTTAATGGTGGCAAAAAGGTCACATACGCAACATTTTTTCATTGCTTGGAGCTCTAGCTGAGGAACAAAGATAAAAAGACAAGCTCTCAGAAAACATTTTTTTATGAAAAAAGATAGAACCAGTGTCACTGGGGGACAAGTTTTGATAACAATGACTTAACTTGTTGTTGCAGAGTGTCTGCCGAAACATAAGCTGCCCAGCAGGTAAGCTATGGAATGTGGAGAACAAAACGTGCACAACAGCAGCACCAATAATCCGTGGTCTGGTGTATCATGTGGACTTCTTACTTGTACCACAAGGCAATTTTACAGCGTTTTCTGGTGGAATAAGGAAAGCATGCCAGACTGTTTCTAAACTAGTTAATGAAACATTTGCAAGCAAGACGAGGAGCCTGCTTGCTCAATTCTTCATAACATACAACATTCAGTGGTCTGACTCTTACCCTTCAGGGATATCGGTAGTAAATGTTCGTATCTTTGGAAATATGACAGCTTCCTATCAACTTGAACGGGACACAGTTGAAGAAAACTTAGTCAACAACCTATTTCATAGCAACTGGAGAATTTCACACAGGAGTGGATTGGTTGAGTTTGCTCCTATGGTTTATCATGTTGACAGCCCTGCGTCTCTTTATGGTTCTTGCTTTTCCAGGTCCTACTCTGAAATACTTGAGGTGACGGAGCTAGGACATGTTTGGAATAGTAACATGATACCTTCACACACAATTGCGCTGAATAATCTCCTGAACTGTGCATTTATTGAATTTAACAGCTCAGAATATTCAACAAATAAAAGTACTGTGAAAATCAAATCTTCAGTAGAAGATGAAGCATGGATGAATTCTGTTAAAAAACGTGAGATTGGTGCTCTTAGAGAAAATGTCAACATGTCTCCATCTAACAAGCCATTTGAAAAAAGAGACTAACTCATCTTGTTTTGATGGACAAGAAATATCTTTCAGAGATTTACACTTTTCATGGCAAATTGATATGAGCGACAACCTTCATGTTTGTGTGGACAAGCTGGAGGAGCTATACGTCAGGCCTAGAAGCAGTTCTTCTCCCTGGCAGTATCTCTTGTCCATGACAGCCATCCCCCTGTCTATCCTCTGCCTCTGCCTCGTTCTCCTTGTCTACACTCTGCTGCCTGCACTGCGCACACAGCCTGGACTGAACACGATGGGCACCTGCTTCACGCTGCTCCTGGCTCAGCTGCTTCTCCTGCTGTCTTCTCATCGCCTTCTGCCAGGCACGTGGTGCATCGCACTTGGCATCCTAGTACACATGTTCTGGTTGAGCACATTCTGCTGGACGTCTGTCTGCTCAGTGCACATGTTCCGAGCATTCTCCTTCAAGAACGAATTCCACAGTGGTCCTGGAAGTTACAAGTCTCTGATTGCCAACACAGCAGTGACGTTGTTGATACCTGGTGTCATTGTAGCTGTGGTGGTGGTGGTTTCCTGGCACAGATCAGGAGGAGAGTCTCTTGGCTACAGCAGCAGTTCCTGCTATCTTCAGTCTCCCATGTTAGTAGGACTGGCTCTCATTCTGCCTCTCTCCATCATTGTCACCTTCAACACTGTGCTGTACACAGTCACTGTCTATCGCATCTACAAGATCTGTCAGCTCCAGGAGTGTGTGGGCAATGAGACTGAAAAAGGCCACCAGCACCTCACTGCCTGTCTACGCCTGTCTCTGCTGACAGGGTCCTGCTGGTTCCTGTCCATCTTGGCAGAAGGAATGGACGTTGATTGGTTGCGGGGTCTCTCTATTGTGGCCAATGGTGGGCAGGGAATGCTTTTGCTGCTGTCCTACGTTGTGACTCGTCGTGTGGCGGCCATGTTGGCGGTTAGGTTTGGACTGAAAAGTGATGTCACCTCGCGATCTGATGGTCAAGTTTCTACAACAGCTCACAACAGTACACCTGACAGCAAAGGAAGCTTGTAGCAGTGTGTTTTATAGCACTGAATGTAAACTGCCGAGAATTATGTGTTGATCTCTTTTATACAGGTGTGTTTCTGGAGTGTTGAATCTCAGAAGTGACCACACACACACACACACACACACACACACACACACACACACACACACCACACACACACACACACACACACACACACACACACACACACATTGAGCAATGACTTAAAGCCATAGTTTAAAAACAACAACAACACAAAAAAAAAAATACTCATGATATAAAGACTCTCTCCTCCTCTCTCTCTCTCACTTCTTTCACTCATTCTCTCTCTCTTCTCTCTCTCTCTCTCTCTCTCTCTCTCTCTCTCTCTCTCTCTCTCTCTCTCTCTCCTCTCTCTCTCTATCTTAGTCTGTATTCACTTTTTTCTTTCATTTTTAGATCTTACTACACGTGTTGCAATTATCATATCATGTTCGTATACCCCTTTTGGACTATAAATGAATAAAAAATCCGAATCTCTCTCTCTCTCGCTCTCAAAAATTAGAGAGATACTGTGTGTCACTGGCTTTAATGTAGTTTGGTTGCAACAGGGTGTTGGGGATATAAAAGCATTTTAAAATTTATTCAAACAGAGGCTTGTTGACATGTTCAGGCAAGAATGGGATGGGGCAGTGAACTGGGGATCAGGAGGCGCAGGCTGGAATTGAGTCTGATCCAGTCTGGAGCATATGTTTCGAACTTTGTCTGAAAAGAAGGCAGAAAATATGGATGGAAGTTCAGACAGGCTGTGGGTGTTAGGCAGAGGAGTTGTTTTTGCAGATCCAAGGAGATTTGAGGTGAGGGAAAAAAGAGATTTTATGGATGTAGCACAGAGAACTTGGGAAGAGTAGTAGTCTGTCTTTGCTGAATGGATTAAGAGTTTGACTTTGTTTATTTGTTTTCGGAAAAGCTGTTTGTTGATCTCGGTTTTTGACTTCCGTGGCCGTTCTAGTTGCCACCTGGAGTAACTGACACCAATGGTACATCATCTGCAAATAGCAAAATGAATAATTCCATAGCATCAGGTATCATTCGAACCCCATGTTTACCTTTATCATTCATGTGATTTGCTAATTGATTTATGAAAATTGAAAACAAGGTAGGGCTCAAAACACATCCCTGTCTGACTCCAACTGGCGTTTCAAACATGTCTGTTAATTCAGAGTTTACACGTACACATGACAACAAGGACATATACATAGCCCTTAGTGAAGCAAAAAATCTACCCCGCACACCCTGGTCTTTAAGACATTGCAAAAGTTTATTATGGCAAACTGAATCAAAAGCTTTCCTAAAATCTACAAAAGCAACATACAGTTTCCTACCTTTCCTACTCATACAATTTTGAATTGCAGCATACAAAGTAAATATCTGATCAACTGTTGAATATTTTTTCCGAAAACCTGCTTGACACTCTGAAATAATATTATTATTTTCTAACCAACTGTACAGCCATGTATTCAAAACTGTTGTGTAACATTTAGAAATTATGCCTAAAAGAGACACCCCTTTAGAATTGTCTACATTAGAGAGAGAGAGAGAAAGAGAGAGAGAGAGAGAGAGAGAGAGAGAGAGAGAGAGAGAGAGAGAGAGAGAGAGAACAACAATGAACAATGTACAAAGTTTATTCTTCAGACCACCAGCCCCTAGAATGGGGTCAAACCAAACATATCAAAACGAAGCCAAAACATATATGACATATATGGCAACTTCCAAAGATAAATAATGTGAACATGGGACTATCCAAAACTGAGACAAAATTACCTACTCTAAACAGTTGTGTACATTAAAAAGTTATTCAATGTCCATTCTCCAAATTGTTAACATATTCCTGCCGTACTATCAAAGCATTGAAAAAATAAAATCTGAGATTGTGAATGGAAGAAACTCAACCATGTTTCAACAAACTCACATTATGGCTGGTTATTAGAGTCCAAATTTTTATGTCTTTAATCAGTATAAAGAATGCAGCTCTAAAGAAAATGTTCATCATCTTCCAATACATTACACAGCTTACACATGGGGTCAATATTTTTCTTTAAAGTTCTTTTGAAAGATGATTCATTAAATGGTAGTAGGCCAAGATGAAGTTTTATTAAACAGTCTCTGAAACATTTATATCTAAGTAGTCAAAATATAGTTCACGTTCAAAGTTAGCTTTAAACAGTCTTTATGTTTGATATATGTCTTTGACCATGACAGATCCATTCCGCTCTTGTATATACACATCTTTCATTCTCTGTTTAAATAATAATATAAAAGTTCATTGGCAACCAACTCCTTGATGCAGCCAGGCATATCCAAAACCATGATTAAAGAAAGTATTCTTAGGTAGCCTTACCCAACATGTTTAACCATGCTCACCCATTTTAATCATCATTAGATATGCTTGCTTGGGTAGTCTGTTCATGTTCATTTTTAACAGTCTAATCCAGTAACAAATACACCTGACCGCACTGTTTATGTATAATGGGTAACGTCCTAATTCTCCATAAACAAATTTGTTTGGTACCTTGAGTGATATATTTAGAAACCATTTACAGGCAAGGACTGTATGTTTTCAATGAGTTTCAGTCCATGGAATCATCACATCTCAGAACCATACAAAAGAATTGGCAGTACCTGTGCATAAAAAATTCGGAAAACCCCCCAATCCCTAGATATGTCGTTTAACTTTTATATATGTTTCACACATTCAATACATACGCGTCTTCCTTTCACTGCAAGAGCATTAAACCTCTGTTTACACACATTTTTTGTAAACATAAATCCTAGATAATTGTATTCATTTACCACTTGTAGTACACTGCCCCCAAGTTTCCACTTTTTATTTTCCCCTAAAAATCCGCCTTTGTGAAAAACCATAACTTAAGTTTTCTCAGTGTTAACATTCCAAAAGGGATTTGAACATGCACTGTGTAAATTGCTGATTTGATTGTGTAATACTATATCATCGGCAAACAAAAGGAGATAGGATTCCAGAAGATATGGCAAAAACTTAATACCATGAAGACCATTATTATCTACTGCTGAAGCAATTTCATTTATATATAAAGAAAACAGTGTAGGACTCACTATACATCCCTGTCTCAGACCTATCGGACATTCAACAAAATCCGTAAGTTTGTCCTTGATTCGCACACAAGACACCACAGATTCATACATAGCAATAACAGCATTTCAATGTTTCTCCTGGATTCCATTCTTAATCATAATATCAAACAAAGGCTGTTGCTGAACAGAGTCAAAAGCTTTCCTCAGATCGAAAAAGCATCCGCACGACAACTACCTTAAGTGTAAAAATGTGATCAGCTATGAAATAACCACATCTGAATCCAGCCTGTGACTGACTGCTTACTATACTCTTCAGTGCATTTCACAAGTCTTATAATGGGTACTGACATGTAGCACTTACTAATCAAACTCAGTACCATACCCTTTGTAGTTATCAGTTAAGCTGTAATCTCCTTTTTTAAAAATTTGGTTCAATAATTGCTTTTGCCCATTGATTTGGGTAAATACTGTGATCAAACAAGATGTTAAACAATTTGGCTAAAAACTGTATAGCAAGATTGTATGCTGACTTTAACATTTCTGCCAATATGTTATCCACACCACATGCCTTGCCTGTTTGTAACAGTGGTGTGGTATCAGCAACTTCTTTCTCAGAAAAAGGCTTATTGAGCTGATCACTTAAGTCCAGAGCTCCAGTTTGCATTGGTTCAAAAAGAAGTCTCTCACTAGTGTTTATTTCACTTTTATTGTCAGGTATGTTTTCACAAATTCTGTATTTTCTTCTGCCAGAAACCTGTTTGAATTCTTTCCAAAAGTGCATATTATTTTTACCGAGAGAAGCAAGGTGCTTAGCTTTTTCACGCTTATAATTTGTTTTACTTCGTTTAATCAAATCTTCGTAGTCATTTTGTGTTTTAACATACAATTATTGGTTATTTTCTACCTTGGATTGACGGAACTTAGAGAGAGAGAGAGAGAGAGAGAGAGAGAGAGAGAGAGAGAGAGAGAGAGAGAGAGAGACCAACTGACAACTTAAGAAAATAACGTCTTTAAGGCCAAAAATGCTGTTGGTCAGTTGAAATAATACCAAAGTTATAATCTACATAAACAATGGCAATTGTTGAATAACTAGTGTACTATATCATATCATCATTACAAAACATTGTTGTTCACTTTTTTTCAAACTATTTCTTACTTCCTTTTCAACAATCACTCACACATACACCATTTGGGAGCAAAAAGAGTTAGATAAGTACCTCCAGCCTGTGCTGAGACAATCTCAAATTGGCTGTATACCATCAATCAACAAAAAGTGCTATAAAAATCGTTTTGAATCAAATATAGATTGATGTACAACTTTAACAAGAAAAATGTTTGTTTTCATATTGAAATCAGGGCTTCCTGATAAAAATAATTTGCAAATTAACATATATTCGGGGTGGGGGGGTGGGGGTGGGGGGGGGGGGGGGGGGGGTAAGCGAGGGAATTTTGCTTACGTTCCTGTTCTAGAATTAAAGAAATTATTTCTATCACATTGAAAGATCCGTTTCTTTTGGAATCATAATAAGCAACTGGGACCACCCTATCAGGCTTAATTTAAAAAAAATTTTTTCATGATGATCAGTGACAATGGCGATGACGTACTGATGCTGCTGTGGAAGTGCAGGGGCTTTGAGACTACTTGACAGGGTTGTACTCTAGGCTTACTATCATGATATATCCCAGCGTCAATCAGGCAAGAGGTACAGACACCTGCAGTGTTGGTCAGGTACTTTGAGCAACACTCAACACACAGAGAGAAGGGGGAGAAAGAGAGTGAGAGAGAGAAAGAGAGAAAAAGAGAAAGAGAGACAGAGAGAAACACAGGGAGAGAAACAGACAGAGAGAAACACAGGGAGAGAAACAGACAGAGAGAAACACAGAGAGAAACAGAGAGAGAGAGAGAGAGAGAGAGAGAGAGAAGAGAGAGAGAGAGAGAGAGAGAGAGAGAGAGAGAGAGAGAGAGAAAGAGAGAAAAAGAGAAAGAGAGACAAACAGAGAGAAACACAGGGAGAGAAACAAGGAGAGAAACACAGAGAGAAACACAGAGAGAAACACAGGAGAGAAACAGACAGAGAGAAACACAGAGAGAAACAGAGAGAAACAACAGAGAGGCACACACAGAGAGAAACAGATAGATAGAAACAGAAAGAGAGAAACAGACATAGAGAGACATAGACAGAGACAGAAGGAGAAGGGAGGGGGGGGGGAGAACAAGAGAGAGAAGAGAGAGAGAAGAAGAGAGAGAGATGAAGAGAAGAGAGAGAAGACAGACAGAACAGACAGAACAGAAAGAGACAGACAGAGGAAGGGAGGGAGAGGGAGAAGAGAGAAACTGCTCTCTCCTTTGAAACCATTCAAGAACTTGCAGACTTAACTGGAAACACAACACAACACACACACACACAACACACACACACAACACAACACACACACACACACACACAACACACACACACACACACACACACACACACACACACACACACACACACACACACACGCGTGTGCGCGCGCGCACACACACACACACATATATGCATGCACACAACAACAGCCACATCAAAACAACAACAATAAGAACACACGAACAATAACAGCAAAACAACAACAACAACCTCTTTTAGTTAGAGGATCTTCCCCACATCCTGTGTGCTAAATAATATAGAGAGATTTCACTTGAGCATAATGATCCTATGAATGCTCCTCTTTATTAGTTCCTGCTGCAGTGATGATTCTCTCCCTTGTCTGTCTATCTGTTTGTCTATCTTTGTCTATCTGTCTATGTGTCTGTCTCTGGCCCTGTCTATTTGTCTGTTCGTCTGTCTGTCTGTCTGTCTCTTACTGTGTGTGTGTGTCTCTCTCTCTGTCTCCGTCTGTCTCTCTCTCTGAAAAATTAGTTTTGGACGGTTTCAATATAGATTTACTCAAACCCCAGCCTTCATGGATACACAAAATAGACACCTATAGCCTTACACAAATTGTAGATACGCCAACACGCATAACATCTACAAGTAAAACACTTATTGATCATATTTATGTAACAGAGCAGCAAAACATTAAGGAATTATGTATTCCTATCAATGGCTGCAGTGACCATCTGTCTATATGCGTCACATGGAATAGAAAAGGTGCACAAATCCCAAAAATAGGTCACAAAGAAATTACATACCGGTCATTTGCGAAATGCAATGAAAACCACTTTCTAAATGATCTTCTAACTTGTCCTCTTAATAATGTTTATAACTTAACAGATCCAGAAGAAGCCTTGACCTTCTGGCTTGAAACATTTACGTCAATATATGATAAACATGCTCCTTTTAAAACCCACAGAGTAAGGCATAAAGTACGGCCTGAATGGATAACAACTGAAGTTATATATGAAGCAAAACATCTGATAACTTATGAAAAACAGGAAAATTTGATGAATACAAAGCACAAAGAAACAAAGTTAATTCATTAAAACGAGCAAGTAAACAAAAGTATTTCCAAAATCTTACTTCATCCAAATAAAATCTGAGATCTACGTGGAAAGCTTTCAATCAGCTAAACAAGAAACCGTCATCACTTTCCACTATTCAGAATATTTCTCCTGACTACCTAAATACCTTTTTTACCACCATGACAGATTCAATAATAAAACAAAATGATGCTGATCTAAATTCCCTTGAAAAACTTAAAACATTTTGTAGATCCAAAAATGTAAACTCAAACATGAAAATACCACCATTGAACATAATTGAGGTTTATCAATCTCTTCAACGCTTAAAACAAACTGGTAGTTGTGGTCCAGATGGTGTGGACGGAAAAAATTATCAAAATCGCAGCTCCTATTATAACTGAAACACTCACTTACATCTATAACTTATGCATTGCAAACTGCTTCTTCCCATCACTATTCAAACTGGCCAATGTTATTCCATTTTATAAGTCTGGAGACTCTTCAAGCCCATGTAACTATAGGCCAATATCAGTATTATCAATTATATCCAAACCTCTTGAAAAAACATGTGCACAAACATCTTAGCCATCATCTAGAACACTACAGTCTTTAAATTGATAACCAGTCAGGATTCAGGAAAAATCATTCTTGCCACACAGCTCTTACCAACATTGTAGATATTTTGCAGAATAATGTAAATGAAAATAAATATTGTGGAGCTCTCTTTGTAGACTTTGCCAAAGCATTTGATGTAATTGACCACAAACTGCTATGCCGAAAACTATCGTTATATGGTATATCTGATCATTCCTGCATAATAGGCAACAATATATCTCGATCAATAACACTAAATCGTGTACACTACCCGTAAGATATGGAGTACCACAAGGGTCTGTTTTAGGCCCACTTTTATTCTCTATATATGTTACTGACCTTCCCCTCTTCATCAATGAATCGTGTGAACTTTTTTGTGATGACACTACATTCATACTAGTCACAACAGTCTTGACAGAATATCTACCTCATTACAAAGTAGCATAGATTCTCTAAGCAAATGGTGTAGTTATAACCACATGTCACTTAACCCTCAAAAGACCAAAGTCATGCTTATTGCAACAAGACAAAAGAGACAAAACATGACAACTAGACTTCCACCGATATTCATGAATAATGAATCTCTTGAGGAAGTTGAAAACCATAAACTTTTAGGTATTGTGATTGACATAATCTGTCATGGATGGCACACATAAATAAATTGTGCAAAACAGTCTCCAAACACGTATACCAACTATGCAAGATCAAACACCTTATCAACACACATGCCAGAAAACTATTTCTACATGCTTACATTTTATCCTCAATCAACTATTGCTCTACCTTTTTTTTTTTTACACAGCCAGTGCCAATATTCTAAAACCTCTCAATAGCACTTACAAAAGAGGATTCAAAGCAGTTCTCTTAAAATCTTCTACTTTAACCGTAGCAGACTATGCAAAACTTGAGATTCTTCCGTTAAAAGATATGTTTATCCTGAATAAAGGACTATGCATGCATAAAGTTATGACGGGTCAAGCTCCACTAACACTCGAATCTAAATTCCAATTGACTTCCCGATATCCTACCAAAGTTCAATTACCAATACCTAGAATTGACCTCTATAAATCAAGCCTCACATACTCAGGTAGCCTACTCTGGAACATGCTACCAACATACGTGAAAACATCCCAAAGTAAAGAAGCTTTCAAGAAAGCTATGTATACCCACCTCAAAAGTACTCACTGATATTCTAGGACAACAGTTCTCTTGCCACATGTATGCCAGTAAATTTATGTTCAAGGAATGGTCACAGTATGCCACCTTGATCATATAATCAATGAATTATCCATTTTGCTATGGCTTTGAAATGTATACTCATGGTTAATAACTAAAAAAAAGTTATCAGTAAGAATTATTTAGTAGCTATGTTAAGTTGTGTAATTTTGTGTTTATTATGTACTAATAGGACACCATCGTTTTTCTTTGTCATAAATAAAGAGCCTACTACGTTAGGCTGTTTTGATATAATTTTTGATATACTTTATATATGTCCCTTGTATGTTATATTTTGTTTTATTAATATCATGCTTACTATAATTATACTATGGTAGCAATATTTTATGATGAGATTGCTTGTGTAGGTATTGTCAAAGATAACATATTATCCATATAACCATATAATTATAAAAATGTACTCTCTGGCTCTGCCTATCTGTCTGTCGCTTCCTCCCCCCCCCCCTCTCCCTCCCCTCCATTCTTCTAAAACCTTAAACTGCTACAAATACAGTAATTCTGTTGTTATGAAATTTGGAAATTTTCTTGACCGTTATTGTTCTAAATCATGCAATTTTAATTTTCCATATACAAGTATGCATTTTACTCAATTGGAATTGTTAAATTGTTTTGTCTTAATTATTAGACATATTTTTGTATGCGGATGTTCTTTGCAGGCTACATTTTGGCTTGTTTATTATTGATAGTTGTATCTTAAGGTGAGAGAGGTTTGTGTGGGTGTTTTGTTACATGCCATTTATCTAGCTGATCACACAACCTGGAAATATACTCTCTCTCTCTCTCTCTCCCCTCTCTCTCCCTTTTCATCTCTCTCCTCCTCTCTCTCTCTCCCCTCTCTCCTCATCTTTCCCCTCTCTCTCTCCTCTCTCTCTCTCTCTCTGGCATTCCTCTTATACGTGAAATGTATCATTTTTATATACATGTTTGGTTTACACATCTAATAATGATTTATTTTATCATCGTCCAAAAAGCATACAATATTGTTCTCCATCATCAATCAATATACCATGCCTCTTGGAAATGTACCGAGTGAGTTTAAACTGATTTGCCTAACTTCGAATTGTTGTATTAATGCTGTTGTTGGCGGGGCTGTTAAAACTGTCTTATATCAGGCTCTTCGACATTTTGTAACTTAACTTGATATCTTTATTGATAGTATATATATATCTACGGGACGGGATAGCTCAGTGATCGGAGCACTCGCTTTCCTCCAGCCAAGTTAAGCAGCGTCGAGCGTGGTTACCAGTTGGATGGGTGACCGTTTGCGCGCCTTGGCTTCAGTACAGTTCCCCCAGTTCACCCAGCTGTAAATGGGTACCTGTCCTCTTTAGGTTCAGGGAAGGTAAAGCAGCGAGGGAGAGGAGATGGGCGCCGCCCTCAATATGCTGGCCCTAGAGAAGTGAGGTCTCTGACGCCTCGCTCCCCTACGACATTATAGGTTATGGGACACCTTTACCTTACCTATATATATATATATATATATATATATATAATATATATATATATATATATAATTAAATTTTTTTAAAGGGTTTTAGTGAGGATGCTTTAACAGAATTTTATGTCTGGTTTATTTTGCTGTTGATGTAACCTGAAAATGCTCTCTCTCTCTGTCTCTCTCTCTCTTTCTCTCTCTCTCTTGCTTCTTGCTGTCTCCCCTCTATTTTACTTTATCCATATTACCTAATCATAATCAGTGTATCAGTTCTCATGTTAATGTTTGATTTATTTGAGAATTATACGTTTATTAACGTATATCTCTTTTCTCAAAAAAAGTCTATGTATCTCTTGAAATTAATGCTCAAGTCAGTTAGGGATCATGTATTGTTAAATATATATATATATTTTTTAAAAATCATGTTGTCGTTGTTGTAGTAATATTTTTACCTTTGTTTTGTTGATAATTCCTAATCAGGGCAAGGGCCGGATGAAAAAAAGTATGCCATGCTTATTCTGTTACCCTTGAAAAATAAAGATTCATTCATTCACTAATTCATTCATTCATTTATTCATTCATCATTCATTCATTCATTCATTCGTTTTGTCTCTCTCTCTCTCGTTCTGTATGTCTCTCTCTCTCTCGTTCTCTATCTGCTCTCTCTCTCTCTCTCTCTCTCTTCTCTCCTCTCTCTCTCTCTCTCTCTCTCTCTCTCTCTCATCTCTGTTTCTGTCTGTCTGTTCTCTGTCTGCCTGTCTGCCTGCCTGCCTGTCTCTCTGTCTGCCTAACTCTGTCTCTGTCTCTGTCTCTCTCTCTCTCTTGCAAACGATATTTTAAAAAAATTACTCGTTGTGATAAATAAACCTAGTTCCTACTCATCGAAAAGCCGGGTGCAGTAAAAAGAAGTATGTCAATACTTATCCCTAACCCTTGGGAATAAATATTCTTCTCTTCTCTCTCTCTCTCTCTCTCTCTCATCTTCTCTCTTCTCTCCTCTCTCTCTCTCTCTCTCCTCTCTCTCTCTCTCTCTCTTCTCTTCTCTTCTCTCCTCTTCTCTCTCTGTGTACGTGTGTGTGCGTGCGTGCTTCTGTGTGTGTGTATGTGTGTTATTAAAAATCACCCCTAATCTGTAAGAAAAATGACATACTTTGAAAAGCAAAACCAGCATAAAATTGAACACCGGAGATGTGATCACACACACACACACACACACACACACACACACACACACCACACACACACACACACACAACACACACACACACACACACACACACCACTCACGCACGCACGCACGCACGCACGCACGCACGCACACACACACACACACACACAACACACAACGACATTCATTTAACGGACATCAAGTCTAAATGCTCTGTTGATGCTATCGAAGCTGACATTTCCGAAAGAAACGGATTTCTCTGAAAGCTTTACAAGTGCAGCCACCCCATTACTTTTTTCATTTGGGTTTTGAGGGGTTTGGAGGATTAAAACCAAAACCAAAACCCAACCACACACACACACACACCACACACCAACCCCACACACACCCCAACACCCCCAAACAAAAACACACACCACACACACATAAAATATTTTTATTTTTATATAAATTTTTCACACCAGCATATAACACATACTTTATTTATTTATTTTAAATTTTTTTTTAACGAGGAATGGAATAAGCACTCATGTGTTTTCCAAAGTCCCCTCATATGCAGCCCCAAGAAGAAAAGAGGGAAAAAGAGAGAGAGAGAGGGGAGAAAGGGGGGAAAAGAAGGGGGGGAAGGGGGGGGAGAGAGAGGGGTGTGTGTGGGGTGAGAGAAGAAGGAGAGAGAGAGAGAGAGGGGGAGAAGAGAGAGAGAGAGAGAAGGGGGAAGACAGAAGGCGATAGACGCAGACAGACAGACAGGCAGAGGATTTGAGGATTCTTTTCTTTTATATTGAGGGTAATGGAATAAGCACTTATATGCTTTTCTACATCCAGTACCCGTGTGTAACGGAATAAGCACTCATTTTCTGTGTTTTACATCCAGTCCCTGTGTCCATGCAGTTTTGTACTTTTGCCATCCATTCCCACGGGCACACAATGACCTATTCTTCCGAAAAGCGGACAGAGGGGAGAGGAGAGAGAGAGAGAGAGGAGAGAGAAGAGAGAGGAGAGTAGAGAGAGAGAGGAGAGGAGAGAGAGTCATCTTGCCCTGAGACAGACAGGTGACAGACACAGAGACAGAGAAGGCAGAGAGAGGGAGAGGGAGAGGATAGGGAGAGAGAGAGAGAGAGAGAGGAGAGGAGGAGAGAGGAGAGAGAGAGAGAGAGGAGAGAGATGAGAGAGAGAGAGAGAGAGAGAGAGAGAGATGAGAGGATGAGAGAGAGATGAGAGAGAGAGAGAGAGAGCAGAACAGAAACGTCACACATACAAGTTCTTCATCAAAGCATGCTTCTGTTTTATTTTTTTTCCTTGCTGTTTTTCCATCACTTTTTCTGTTTTTCATCTTTCTTTTTCTTTTTTTTTTTTTTACTAGAGGGAGGGAAGGGGGTCAGGGTTCACACTTGCAACGTGAATCATGAACATTTTTCACCTTTCGCTTTTTTAAAAAGTGTTCATCTCTGTCAACTACGCGCGAAAAGCCAAGGTGCCCAAGGTGCGTTTGAATCTTGGTCATTTCAAACGAACAGCAGCTGCAGTACGGACGGTCTGCGCTGCTGAGACAGTAGGCCCTACAGGAAAGAAGGCCTCTGAAGACTTCAACACTTTGCTGAAGACCACAGAAGAAGCAGGAGAGACGCGGGGTTCGACAAGTTTTCCTCCCAGCTGGTGACCTGGTTTTCAGCCTTTCCTCAGCAACACACGCCCACGGGTCACATAGGAGCAAGACGTCAACCTACTGCCCTCCCTGAAACACTGAAGGGATGACTTGATTCCTGGAGATTCCTGACAGCTCTAAGTTTACCCGAGAGCTCTCTTTGTCAAAGTCATGGAATGCATTGGTGAGTTGAAGGTTGTTGTGTGTAAGTTGTTGGTTGGTTTTGTTGTTCTGTTGTCATCGTTGTTGTTTGAAGCTTATTTTGAAGATCGCCCAAATTTTTTTTAAAGAGTTGTGTTGGTTAGTTCTGTTGTTGTTATCGCTGTTGTGTACAGCTTGAACTTTGAAGATCGCCGAGATATTTTTTCCCCTTTTTGTCGTTGTCTAAAGCTTACTTTGAAGATAACCAAGACTTTTTTTCTAGAATAACTGTGTTGGCTGGTTGGTTAGTCAGTTGTCACTGTTGTTGTCTAAAGCCTTATCTTTCAAGATCGCCAAGAGCCACGCATTCGTCTCATTTCGGAATAGCTGAGTACACAGTAAAGTTTGTATGTAAGGTACTCCACCGTATAGGCAGCAATAATCCGACCAGATAATTTTGTTCAGTGGAAGAAGATGATCCTCACGGGATATTTTAAAAGCATAGCATTTTAATGTAGGTCTTAGCACCTTTGCTTATATATCGATAGCTAACAAAGATTTTGGACTGGACCAGGGGTACATGAGATAGAAGCGTTTCTTTTAGAGAGGTTAAACTACCACTATTGTGGTAAGTGTTCCAATGTCAAAAGACGGCTAAAGCATCACCCTACTTTTCAACGGTAAGAATGACTACAACCTCCTGTTACCAGTTTTCAGCGGCACGAATGGCCTACTCTTCCGAAAAGCATAACGGGTTTTTACGTGTACGCAAGATGGTCTGT
This sequence comes from Rapana venosa, assembly GCA_028751875.1. Taxonomy (NCBI): domain Eukaryota; kingdom Metazoa; phylum Mollusca; class Gastropoda; order Neogastropoda; family Muricidae; genus Rapana; species Rapana venosa. Next base: position 14,784,787 of record CM054146.1, on the reverse strand, counting down.
GTGCGTTCGCACAAGGGGTGAGATATTGAAGTAGGCGACTGTTATTTACCCACTATTTCAAGGTAGCTTCATTCAGACATAGGGGATGGTACCTCAATTTTCTAGTGCCGTAGATTCTTTTATTTTATTTTCATTCCTGGGCTAGAGTTCGAGGTTTACCAATGGTGAGATACTGACGTACGCGACCGTTTTTCCCTACTATTTTAAGGTAGCCGCATTCCGACGTTGAAGATAGCGTCTAAAAGCACCAGTCTGCATGCGTTTGTAAAAACAATCAAATGTTTTGTCAGCTGTTCTTACCTGAACGCAATGGCCTTCTCTTCCGAAAGGCGGGCAAGGTTTTAAATTGTGCGCAAGATGTTTTAGGCTACACACCGGTATTAATTTGGGGGTCACGTAGTATCTTGTATAGAGTGCGAGTGGAAAAAAATGTTGGTGATTTTCACCGATTTAAGTATGAAAAAATGGACTGTGCACTTTTTGGGATTGAGGACATAGAGCAATACCAGGTAGTCACGAGAAAGTTGAAAATAACCATCAAATGAGGTTTGCTTGTATTCCTACAGCGTTGACCCCGCGCATGCATATTGCGGTAAGGAAGCTAGCAGACGACAAAGGACTGAGGGGGTACAGTGTTTGCTGAAAAATTGAAAAATTTCAAACCTACCAAATTTGTTCAAAATCACATGAGTTTTGAGTCAGAGGCTAGTCTTTCACAAAAAGTGGTTTTTATTTCTGTGGATGCCTTAGTACGTGCGGTATGAATATAAGAGTTACAGAGAAAAACAGAAGGAAAAGGGTGATTTTTTTTAAAATACCGGTGTGCAGCCTTAAGTGCATTCGCACTCTGGACTCCCGATTATATTCTTATCCTAAAGATTTTTTTTTGGGGGGGAGGAGGAGGGGGGAAAAGGAGGGAGTGGAATCGTGGAATCTGTACTGACAGCTCCAGGGGGAAGTAACCTCTTGAATGGGCGTCTCGGTGATGGAGCTCGGTGGTCAAAGCAACCGACTCGGTAATTATTTTTTTTAAAATGGAAATTTCACAGCATAGGTTGGGGCCTTGGCCAAGTCACCTAAGAGGAATTTTCACCTGGAGCCAAAACGTTTTTCGTTCGTTTCCTCCGCTACAGCTCCGAGTGTTCAGCAAAGGTGAGATTGTCGAGTATACGACCGTTTTTGCCCAGCGTTAAGGCAGCCGCATTCTGACTTCGGGACTGATGTCTAAGCTCGAGACTAGTGTGCGTGCATCTTTTCAGTCTATTTTTATCATCCGTTCTTACAAGCGCGGCCCGAATGACCTACTCTTCCGAAAGGCGTAACCGGTTTTAACGCGTGCGTAAGATGTTCCGCGTGCGTTCGCACACGGGACCTCGGTTTATAATCTCGTCCGGACTTTTTGGAAGGAGGGGTGGGTGGGGTGAGTACTAATAACTCGGGGAAAATATAAACTTGAACGAGTGCCTCAGTGGTGGCTCGAACCCGGGCCGTTACTTCGTGAGCGCAACGCTCTAACCACTAGGCTTACCACCTCTACTCTACCCCCCCCCTCCCTTATGATTTCTGTATTCCTAAGATCACAATGGATAACTTTAACGCCGTTTCAGGCGATCCTTTCTAATTTGATTCAAAGGTAGTTCATCATAAAACAAGGTAGCGCAATGTACCTCAGCTTTCGCTACTTTCTACGCAGTTGCCCTGTAACAATTGCGTATTGTGCGGAGTTGTTTCTGAAATTGATAAACATTTTAGGGGGTAAGGGGTTAGAGCTCAGTGGTTAGAGCGACTGACTTCGAATCTTGAAGGATTTCATAACTCAGGTTCGGGCCTTGGTTGCACCATCTATGAGGAATTTTTTCTCTGGAGCTGAAATTTACCGTAACTCAGTCTCAGAAAATCATGCGGTCTTTTTTTCCCGTTTCTCGGAAAGAGCTCCGAAAATCACCATTGGCGTGATTTTGCGTATGCGACCATTTTTTGCGCAGCATTAAGGTAGCCGCATTCTGACTTCAGGGATGCTGTGTAAAATCACAGTGCATGGTTTTTTTAGATTTTATCCTCTTCTCTCTTCTCTCTCTCTCTACCCGGTTCTGTCTGCTTTTTCCTGTCGGCCGTCTGCCTGCCGCCTGTTCCTGTCTCCCTAACTCTGTCTCTTTTCTCTGTCTCTATCTCTTTTTGAAAACGAATTTTTAAAAAAAATTACTCGTTGTGATAAAAAAACCTAGTTCCTTTCTCATCGAAAACCCGGGTGCATTTAAAAAAAAAGTATGCCCAAAAACTTTTTCCCTAACCTTGGGAAAAAATATTCTCTCTCTCTCTCTTCTCCCCTCTCTTCTCCTCTCTCTTCTCTCTCTTTTTCCTTCTTTTTCCCCTCCTCTCTCTTTCTCTCTCTCTCTCTCTTCTCTTCTCTTCTCTCCTTTCTCTCTCTTTTAGTGTGTGTGCGTGCGTGCTTCTGTGTTTTGTGTATGTTTTTTAAATTAAAAAATAAAACCCCTAATCTTTTAAGAAAAAGGGAAAAAATTTTTAAAAACCCCAAAAAACCAGCAAAAAATTTAAAACACCGGAGATGTGACCCACCCCCACAAACACAAAACACACACAAAACCCCAAAACACCCCCACAACAAAAACCCCCAAAACCCCCCCCAAAACCCCCAAACAAAAAAACCCACACACACACAAAACACCCAACAAACAAAAACAAAAGCCGGAGCAGGGAACGACCCAAGCAACCGGCACGGCACCCCACAACCAAACAAACAAAAAACCCCAAAAACCACAAAACACACACCAAAACACAACCACAAAACCACAACCAACTAAAACCAAAAAACATTTTTAAATTTACAAGACAATAAACCCCCCAAACTTTATTTTATTTTTTAAAAAAATCAATTAAAAAAAAAAAAAAAAACAACAACAAACCCACAAAACCACCACACCCCCCTCCCCCCCCCCCACCTTTATATAAAAATTATATATATGCCACCACCGAATTCCCTCTTTTTTTTTTAAAAATTTTTTTTTTTTTTTCCCCCCAAATTTTTTTTGTTTATCCTTTTTTTAAAATTTTTATCCGGCCAAAAAAACCCAATTTTTTTGGGGGGGGGGGGGGGGGGGGGAGGGGGGGGGGGGGGGGGGGAGGGGAAAAGAAGAGAAAAGAGAGAGGAAAAGACAGACGACGACAGACAGACAGATAGACAGCCCAGACAGACAGACAGGCAGAGGATTTGAGGATTCTTTTCTTTTATATTAAAGGGTATGGAATAAGCACTTTTGTTTTTTCTAAAACCCAGTACCGTGTGTAACGAAAAAGCACTCATTTTCTGTGTTTTAATCCAGCCCCTTTTGCCCATGATTTTTGTACTTTTCCCACCTTTCCCCCAGGGGACACATGATATTTTTCCCGAAAAGGGAAAAGGGGAGGAGGGGAGAGAAAAGAGGATTTTGGGGGAAGAGAGAGAGAGGAAAAAGGAGAGGAGAGAGAGAGAGAGTCATCTTCCCTGCAGAAGACAGGTGACAGACCCGGACAGAAAAAGGGCAGAGAGGGGGAAAGGGGGAGAGAGAGGGGAGAGAGAGGGGAGAGGGGAGAGAGGGGAGGGGAAAGAGAGAGAGAGAGGAGAGAGGGGAGAGAGAGGAGAGAGAGAAGGAGAGGGGAAAAGAGAGAGAGAAGAGAAGAAAGAACAAAACGTCCCATCCAAGTTTTTCATCAAGCATGTTTTCTGTTTTTTTTTTTTTTCCTTGCTTTTTTTTCCATCACCTTTTTTACTTTTTTTTTCATTTTTTTTTCTTTTTTCCTTTTTTTTTTTTAAAAAACTGGGGGAAAGGGAAAGGGGAAAGGGGGGGCCCGGGGTTTCCCCTTTGAAAACTGAATTTTTAAAATTTTTTTCCCTTTTTTTTTAAAAAAAGGTTTTATCTCGGGTCAACTACGCCGCAAAAAACCCAAGGTCCCCAAAGGGGGCGTTTGAATCTTGGTCATTTCAAACGAAAAGCAGCTGCAGTAGGGACGGTCGGGCGTTGTGGAAGTAGGCCCTCGGGAAAGAAGGCCCTAAGACTTCAACACTTTGCTAAAGGCCCCAAAAAGAAGAAGGAGAGAGGGGGGGGTTTTTCAAACAATTTTTTCCTCCCGCTGGTGCCCGGGGTTTTTCCCCCTTTCCTCAGAAAACACACGCCCAGGGTAAAATAGGAGAAAGAGGGTAAACCCTACTGCCCCCCCCTGAAACACTAAAGGGGGAGGGACTTGTTTTGGGGGAGTTTCCGACAGCTCAAATTTTCCCCAAAGAGCTTCTTTGTCAAAGTCATGGAATGAAATGGTGAGAAAAAGGGTTGTTTTTGTTTTAAGTTTTTTGGGTTTGGGTTTTTTGTTGTTCTGTTGTCATCGTTGTTTTTTTGGAAGTTATTTTGAAGATGGGCCCAAAATTTTTTTTAAAGGTTGTGTTGGTTAGTTCTGTTGTTGTTCGCTGTTTTTGTACACTTAAACTTTGAAGATCGGAGATTTTTTTTTTCCCCTTTTTTGTGTTGTCAAAAAGCTTACTTTAAAGAAAACCAAGATTTTTTTTTTAGAAAAACTGTTTTGGCCCGGGTTTGGGTTAGTCATTTTGTATGGTTTTTCCAAAACCCTTTCTTTTCAAGGATCCCAAAGCCACCCCTTGGTCTCATTTCGGAATAGCTGATTTCCACAGAAAGTTTGTATGAAAAGGTACTCCCCCGTAAAGGCAGAATAATCCGCCCCAGAAAATTTTTTGTTCAGTGGAAAAGATGACCCCTCAGGGATATTTTAAAAGATAGATTTTAATGAAGGTCTTCCCCCTTTTTCCCTTATATATCGATAGAAAAAAAAAAAGGGTTTTTTGGGGACGGGAAGGGGAAAACAGGGAAAATAGAAGCTTTTCTTTTGGAGAGGTTAAACTACAAAAAATTTTTGGTAATTTTTTCCAATGTCAAAAGAGGGGGCCCCCTTTTAAAAAAGATAAAACCCTTTTACTTTTAAACGGAAGAATTATTTTCCCAAAACCCTCCTTTTGTTCCCAAAGTTTTTTCCCCGGGGAACGAAAATGGCCCTAATTTTCCAAAAGCTTTAAACGGGGTTTTTTTCGGGGAAATTCAAATTTTTTCCCTGGGTGGTTGGGGCCCCGGGGGGTGAGATATAAAATAGGCGCCCGTTTTTCCCACTATTTAAGGTGGGCTTCCCATTGAAATGGGGGTTAAAAACCTTAAATTTTTAAAACCTAAATTTTTTTTATTTTTTCCTGGGCAAGGATTTTCCGAAGGGGGGGTTTTTAAATTTGGGGGAAGATTTTAGGTACCCCCGGGTTTTTTTCCCTATATTTTAAAGGGGGGAAAAAAAAGGGGTTTTTTCCGATTTAAGAAAAAAAGGCGTTTTTTAAAAGCCAACCGGGTTGCGGGGTTTTGAAAAAAAATCAAAGGGGTTTTTGCTTTTTTTCCAAACTTAAACCCCCCAAAGGCCTTTTTCCGGAAAAGGCGGGAAAAAGGATTTTAAATTTTTTTTGCAAAAAAATTTGTTTTCCAAACACCTTTTTTGGGGAAAAAACAAGTTTTGATAGATTCCCAAAAAAAATTTGGGGTTTTCCCCGGGGGTTTAAAGGTAGGGGAAAAAAAGGAAAAGGGTGATTTTTTTAAAAAACTTGGGGGCTTAAGGATTCCCCCGGGAAAAATTTGAAAAAACCATCCAAAGATTTTTTTTTTAAAGGGGGGAAAAAGGGAGTAAGGAAATAGACGGGACGGCAAAAGAATTTTAAAGGGGTTTCCGGTGGGGGGCGGGGGAAAAATTAAAAAATTTTTTTTTTAAAAAAATTTTTTCAAAACAATTGGGGTTTTGGAAAGAACCTGGGGTTTTAAAAAAATTTTTGGTTTTTTTTCCCCCGTGGATGTTAAAAAGGGGGAAGGGGAAATAAAAGATTTTTTCCCAGGAAAACAGGGGAAAAGGGTGATTTTTTTTAAAATAGGGGGGGTCATTTTTTAGTCTTTTTTTCCACCTTTTTACCCCCAAATTATATTTTTTCCAAAGATTTTTTTTAAGGGGGGGAAAAAGGGGGTTTTTGGAATGGGATCGGTTATAACCCCGGGGGAGAAGGAAACCCCCTTGAATTGGCGTTTTGGGGAAAGGGAGGGGGGGGGAAAGGGGGAAAACCAAATTAATTTTTTTTTAAAAAATGGAAAATTTTCCCAAGCTTTTAGGGGGGGGTTGGCCCAAGAAAACCAAGGGGGAATTTTTACCTGAGCCCAAAAACTTTTTTTCCCGGGGTTCCCGTTTCCCCCCTTTTTACGCCCGATTTTTTGGAAATTTAATTTTCTTCACCTTTTTGCCCCAACCTTAACCACCCTTTCCTTCCTTCTTTCCTTTTTTTTAATTTTTTGGAACTGTTTTCCCCCACTTTTCATCAATTTTTTTTAAAATTTTTTCAACCCCCAAATTTTTACCCCTTTCCCAAAACCCAAACCTTTTTAAAACCCCCCAAATTTTCCCCTTTCTTTTTCCACCAATCCCCCTTTCCTTTTTTCCCCCCCCTTTTTCCATTTTTTGGGAAGGAGGGGTGGGTGGGGGGGTCCCAAAATGGGGGAAAAAATTATAAACTTGAACGAGTCCCTAGTGGGGGCTCGAACCCGGGCCCTTTTTACTTCGGAGCCCCAACGCTCAAACCCCTAGGCTTACCCCCTCTACTTACCCCCCCCCCCCCTTAATGATTTTTGATTCCTAAGATACAATGGTAATTTTTAACCCTTTTTCGGGGATCCTTTCTAATTTGATTCAAAGGTGTTCATTTAAAACAAGTTGGCGCAATGTAACCTCAGCTTTCGCTATTTTCCCCACGCAGTTGCCCTGTAAAAATTGGTATTGTGGGGAAATTTGTTTCTGAAATTGATAAACTTTTTGGGGGGGTTGGGGGGCCAGAGTCAGGGGTTTAGACGCCTGCCCTTTAAAAATTTTTGAGGATTTCGTAACTCAGGGGGGGCCCTTTGGGCTAATCTAGGACGAATTTTTTTTGGACAAAATTTCCTTTAAATCAGCCCTCAAAAAAATCATGCGGCCCCTTTTTTTCTTTTTCCCGAAAAGAGCTAAAAAATAAACCCAAGGCGAGATTTTGGTATGCGACCATTTTTGCGCCCTTTAAAAGGTAGCCCCTTTCTGACTTCAGGGATGCTGGAAAAACCCCTTTAAACTTTTTCTTGAGATTGTATCATCCACCCCTTCCAGCGCGAATTCGCCTACTTTTTTTTAAAAGGAATAACAATTTTTAATGTTTTGCCCAGAATTTTTGCGTGTTTCCACACGGGAAAAAAGACTTTTGGGGGAGGGGAAAGTAGGTAAGGTGAAGATAAAGGTGCCCATAACCAAATGTGGCCCGTAGGGGAGGAGGAAACAGGGGGGGGGAAAAACCCTAAACTTCTAAAGGGGTCCGCATATTGAGAGCGGCGCCCCATCTCCCTCCCTTGCTGCTTTACCCCCCTGCCCCAAAAAGAGGGGGTTTCCCATTTTAAAAGATGGGGGAACTGGGAAAACGGGTATTGGAGCCATGGTGGGGCAAAGGGGTCCCCCCACCCAAGAGGTAACCACGCCAAAGCTGTTTAAACCCTTGGGGGTTATAGGTAATGATTTTTGAAATAAAGGGGGAAAAAAAGTCCCCTCAAAAGGTTTGCCTTGTGGGGGGCTCAAACCCCGGGCCCGTCAGATCCCCAAGCGCCCCACTTGATCCATAAGGTTTTCCCGCCCCTTTTTTGTGGGCTGATTTTTTTTTTGGGGTTTGAAAAAAGTTACTGTGGGACTATGAAAAGAAAGTTTGTTATGGTCTTTTTTTGGGAAGATCTTCCCCAGATCGTCCCCCTCCTCCCCAAGGGGATCATGGGAGGCATTCATGGTCTTTGTCACCGATCCCCCCCCGGGGTAAACCCCAACCCCCTCCCAGAGAAATGGAGACGTCATTCAGGTTTTTTGCCCCCCACCAGTTTCCCCACCCAGTGATCGTAAACCCCCCTCCCCAAAGGATCATGGAGACGTCTTCATGGTCTTTGTCCCCAGATCTTACCATTGATCATCCCCCTTCTCACCAGAATCAGGGAGACGTCATTCAGGGTTTTTTCCCCCAGATCCCCACCCAGTGATCGTAAACCCTTCTCACCAGAGATCGAGACTATGGTTTTTGGTACCAATCTTCACCAGTGATCTTCATTTCCCGAAAATTTTAAAGTTTCCCGGGCCACAAATTTTTGGGCCTGCCCCCGAACATTGCCCAAAAACCCCATAAATCAGTAGACATTTTCCCGATGTATGGGGCTAAAGGGTTTTTAAAAGGGAGATAGGAAAAAAGTGCTTCCCCAAATTCCCTGAAGGGCAGCCCAAGTGCATCAGCCTGGTTCCAAATCCCCAGGGATGTAAAAACCCCGGGCCCGTCTTCCCCTTTCCCCTTTTGGATTGAACAGCGAAGAGGTAGGAGTTTGGGGGTTAGGTACCCAGAGGGGCGCCCTTATAAACCCCCCAAACCTTAAAAACACTTTAGGGACTTGATGCGACAGACATCCCCCCCCCATTTAAACCAAACCCCCCGTCTCTTTTTTTTCCTCTTCTTTTTTCTTCTTCTCCAAACACGGGGACAATAATACGAGGGTTGCCCATAGGAGCAAAAAGGCGCTCCCTGCCCCCAACACCCCTGAGAGTAACCCCGACTTAAGCTTTAAACCGAGGGCTTAGGTGGGTTCAAATTTTTCCCCGCTTTGCCACTCCCCCTCACGGCCCCCAAACATTGTTTTTAAAGCACTTTCTCTATTTTGGGGGTTTTCCTTCTTGCTCCGTTTCCCTCAAAAGCAGGCTTTGGGTTTGTCCCCAATTTTTCCATGGGGATCGTTCTCAGTTCTGGGTTTGTGTCTCAAGTTTCTATCAACGCACAAAAATAACATAAAAGCTAAGAGTTTGCTCCCCGAAACAAAGCTACATCAACACATCAAGAGCTGGGCAAAAAGCCACAGCAGTATCAAGAGCTCGTCGTGAAGCAGAAATCAACCGCAACATCTTTCCCCTGAGCATTTTGAAGAGCAGATAGTGTCAGAGTACAAAAGAAAACATCGTCGCGAAGCAGCATAAATAACATGTCCCCGGAACGCTTTCAAGAAATGCCCCGGGCCCAGTTTAAAAGAAAACATCATGCAAAATTATTGCGAAAGCTGTATAAAAGAAAAATCTTCGTGGAGCAGCTTTCAAGAAAACATCGTCGCCCGGGCCAGAACCCAAAAAACAAACATCCGTCGGAGCACATCAAAAACATCGCCGTGGGAAACCCCAAAATCAAACATGGTCGGGACCCATCAAAAACTTTGGGCGTCGGAGCAGCATCAAGAAAAATCGTCGTCGGACCCGAAACAACATCATAGGGAGCAGTATAAAGGGGCGAAACCATCGTAGCGCGTACGAGAAAACGGGGAAACAGTATAAAAGCGCAAATGGTCGAAACAGTATCAAAACCTCGGAGCAGCATAAGAGCAACATCGTCGCCGGGCAGTATCAAGAAAAAAGTCGGAGCAGTTCAAGAAAAAACTTTCGGACAGTATCAAAAAACAACGTCGGAGCAGTATAAAGAAGTCGGGCATCCCAAGAGCAGCATGGGCGGGCAGTTAAAAAACCCCATCTTTCATGGAAAGCAAAAACGTATCAAAGCGTTAAAAGAGCAAATCTTTGGGCGGAGCAGTTTCCAAAAACTCAAAAAAAAAAGGTACAAAATTTTTTTTGGTTTTTGGGTTTTTCCTCTTTTAGGGCTTCAAGTTTCTCTCCCCAAAGGTGAAAATTGTTTTTTTATGAAAACCCCCTTCCCCTCCCCCCCCTTTCCCCCTTTTAAGGTAGCTGCATTCTAACTTCAAAAAGAGATTTTTAAAACCCAAACCCGTTTTTTTTTTTGAACTTATTTTTTTTTAAAAATTCTTTCCTTTCCAACGAAAAAAGGCCTATCTTTTTTGGGTTTTAATTTTGTGCGAAAGATGTTTTGGTGTTCAACTTTGGGAAATTGTTTTTAAAAATTTTCAGGGAAAGGATTTTTCAGGCGAGGGGAGTCTGTACTAAATGTTTAACTCGGGAAAACTTTCCCCTTAAACCGGGGTGCTGGGGGTGGTAAATGGGACGTTTTAGATCACGAGCAATTTTTAAACCCACAAAGCATCCCCCCCCCTAAAAATTTTCTAAATGTTTTATCTTCCGTTTTTAAAATTTTAATTGGGTTTGCACTGAAAAAGCTTTTGTGGATGTAAATATTTTAGAGTTTTTTATAGCATAATAGACAAAAATAAATCAAAAAGGCTTTGGCAATTCCGCATTTTAATTTTGTAAACCAAAAAAATCCAAACTTGTATTTTTGTATTTCAATGATAATATAAAAAAACTGTTTTTTTAACCCTGCCCCTTGTGAAATGCAGTTTTGTCAATTTTGTCATGGGTTTTCCCCCAGTAAAAAATTTAAACTCCCTTTTCCAAAAAGTGAACGGGTTTTAAAGTGTGGGAAAGATGTTTCGCGTGGCGTTCGAAACGGGGACACTTTTTAAAATAGTTTCTTTTCCAAAAAAGAAAGTTAATTCACCCAAGTCCCTTTTGAGTTTTAATCTCAGCCCCCTAAAATTCAAAAAATTTAAATGACAAAAAAACACCTTTTCACTTTAGTTTTTTGCAATACACCCACCGGGCAAAAAAGTCGTACTTTAAAATAATAACTGGGCAATTCCCAAAAAATTCCTTTTTTAAATATAAAGTTTTGGGTAAAAATTTTGTTGGGAGCTTAAAAGCTTACCTTGGCATTTGGTTTCGATCTCCCCCTAAGAAAACAATTTGCAATGCAAAAAAATCCCAGGCAATCCCCCCAACAAAAATAAATTATTTTTCTAATTAAAAAAAAAAATTTTTATTTCGAAGATAAGGGAATAAGCATCATGGCTTTCTTTGGTTTTCTTTTCCCAGCCCTTGTGGGGTATGCAGTTTTGTAAATTTTTTTCTGTTACCCCCCGGCACACAACGGGCTCCCTTTTACGAAGGGGGGAAACGGGTTTTTAACTGGCCAAAAAGTTCTGTTTGCGTTCGCACGCGGGACCTCGGTTTTGTCTCATCCGAAAAAAAATTTTGACCCATTAGACATAGCCCTTAGATAAACGTTTAACCACTATCCCCCCCCCTTTCCCCCCTTCCCCCCCTTTTTCCCCCAATGTGGGTTTTGAATCGTTTTAAAGTTTTTTTTAAAACCCCCCCCCTTTATTTAATACAAAAACAAAAAAAACCCCAAAACCAAAAAAGGCAAATGAGGTGAGCTAAATTTTTGGGTTTTTCTTGTTTTAATACAAAGGGAACCCAAAAAGTTTTTTTTTTTTTCCGAGGTTATGGAAATAAGCAACCCGTGGTTTGTTACATCCTGCCCCCGTGTGTATGGGGTTTTTGAAAAATTTTGTCTTTAAAAAGGATCCCTCTTAAAAAAGGGACTAGGTTTTTAACTTTTTGTGCGCAAGATTTTTCTGCAATATTTTTGAAGCTGATAGAAAAATCAAAAATGTCTTTGTGCAGAACCCTTTTTGTTTTTCCCACAACATTCGGGTATGTTTTTCTTGTAAATGTTTTCTTTAGGGTTTTTCCTCGACAAGATCTCCGGATTTGCCAATGGTGATATTTTTGCAAAGGGGAAAACCTTTCACCACCATTCAGGTAGCCACATTCCGAAATTTGGGGTGATGTCTATAAAAAATCAGTTTGCGCGAATGGGGGATTTTAACATTTTTTCAACCCTTTACCCGGGAAAGATGGCCTACTCTTCCCGGGAAAATTGAAGGGGTTTAAAATTTCTGGAAAAATTTTTTTGCGTGGAATTTGCACACGGAAACTAATTTTTTTAGTCCCAAAGGGGTGGGGGGTGGAGTTGGTTTATAGTCCTTCCGAAGGAAATTTTGGGGGGTGGGGATGGTTTTTTTTCTTTCGAAGGCCCTTTTTGGGGAGTGGGAGTTGGTTTTAAAACTCTTTTTCGGGGGAATGGGGAAAAACTGGGGGAGTTTTGGGTTTGGTTTATTAGGGTTTTTTTCCCGAAGGACTTTCGGGGGAAATGGAGTTGGTTTTTTTAGTCCCATTTTGATGGCCTTTTTGGGGAAATTTCATCGGGATTTTATGCAAGGGCAACAATCCCCCCAAACGGGGGTCTCTGTAGTGGTTGAACCCGGGCCCCCGACACGAGTCAACGCTCTAACCCCTAACCCCCCATCCTGATTTGATTTTAAATCTTTACTTTAAATCCGGCAGACTCTGAATGTCTTTTTTCTTCAAATTTGTTGTGAGACCTGACAAAAAAAAGTAGCGGGAAAAATTACCCCAAACCCCCCCCTTTTTTTGGGGGCAATTTTTAGATCAAAAATTTACCCTTTTATTTTATTTAACTATTCCTTCTTTTGAGGAAATGGAATAAAACTTGTGTGCTTTTTTACATTTCCCGTTTCCCCCTGTGAAATTTAAGTGAGGAAAGATAAAGCTGCGTGCCCTCAACACACGGGGGGTTTGATTTATAGTCTCGTCGGAAAGGGTTTCTGGGGGGAGCGGAGTCCCGCCCCTGATTACTAAGGAAAAAATTTCCCCTTAATGGGAAATTGCATTTGGGGGCGCAGATTGCGAGCCGGGAAAAGGGTTTAACCATAGGTGGCCCCCCCCCCCCCCCCCCCCCCCCCCCCCTTTTTCCCCCCCCCCCCCCCCCCCCCCCGCCCCCCCCCCTCCCCCCCCCCCCCCCCCCCCCCCCCCCCCCCCCCCCCCAAACCCCCCCCCTTTTAGAAACGGAAAAGGTCAAAAGGCATTTTTTATTGGGGTTGGGGTTTAAAAAAAAAATGAATTGCAAGTTTTTTGTTAAAGTTTCTAAAAAAAGGGGGTTTTGTCTTTTAAGGGGGCTTTGCCAAAAAATTAAACAAACCAATTTTTGCCTTTCCCCATCAAAAAAATTTAAACAAAGGGTTAAAAAAATTAACCTTTTTTTTAAAGAAATTTTTTTATTTTTCCCTCAAAATTTTTCTTTTTCCCCCTTTTTCCTTTTCCCTCAAAAGCCCCCAAACGGACAGCAAAATACTGTCTGTCAAATGAGCAAAAAAGCTTTTCGTGCCCCTCAAGGCCTGTCAAATCGGGTCCCCAACCCCCTTCGCATGGGAGAGAAATGTTATCTTTTAAAACCCTTTTGGAAAAAAAAGGCAGGAGAAAAATAAAAAAGGAAAAAAATAAAAGGGGGTTTAAATGGAGAAAAAGGAAAAAAGGCAGAAACAAAAGAGGTAGAAAAGGGGGAAATTTTTTTTCCAGAATTTTTCCCGAGGGGGGATGCTATTTATACAACGCCCCCCCACCCCCCCCCATCCCCATGGGGGATTTTTTTAAAAATAGAAATAGGAAATATGTTTCCCTAAATTTTTTGCAGCTGTTTTTGGGGAAAAACCCGGGGGGTCGGGGACCCCAAAAAAACGAAAAAGGAAAAAAAAGGGAATTGAATAGGCGATGATTTTTTTGGCCCCGGGGGTTTAATTTTTTTTTTAGAAAAAAAATTTACAAAAGGGTTTCCCGATAATTTTAAATAATTATTCAGGAAGGGGGTTGCCCTTGAGAGGGCAGTTCAACTTTGGGAAATTAAAGATGTTCAAATTGGGAAAAACAAGGTAGTTCAATTTGGGAAGAAAAATCCCTTTTTGTTTATAGCAAAAATTGGGGAAAAAGGTTGGGGTTTAACAAAATCTGAGTGATTTAATTTTTTAAAAGGGGGTTTTAACCACGCTTTTATTGGGGTTTTTTGGGGTTTTTTTATTTTTTGGGGGGTTGTTTGGGGTTATTTTTTGGGGGGTGGTGGGGGTGGGGTGGGTGGGGGGTGGTGGGGGTGGGGGGGGTGTGGGGGTGGGGGGAAGGTGTTTGTTGTGGTTTTTGGGGCCCGGTTTCGTGTGTGTGCGTGTGTTGTATGGGTTTTCCTGTGTGTGTGTGTATGTGTTGTGTCTGTGTGTGCGGTGCATGCGTTTTGGATGCGCGTGTGTTTTTTTGTTTGGGGCTAGGTGTGTGTGTTGTGGGGAGGAGGTTTCCCGATTTGGGAAAGGGGAGGTTAAAGGGAAGGGGAAAAAGGGGGCTTAGGAGGGGGGCGGTAGGGGCCCTTAGGTAGAAAAAAGAGGTGGCTATTTTTCTTACATCGTTTTTTTTGGGCTCTATAAATTTTTTTAAAAAGATCCCCCTTGTTCAAATTTTCTCCCATTCCATGGCGTCAGCCCAAACCCGTTAAAGCAACTTGCTAAAAGTGCTTCCGACTTGAAATTAAATTCAATGTTGACCCTTTTAAGGAATAAAACCTAAGTTCCCTTTAAAAAAAAAAATCCCCGTCTCCGTGTGATGCGGGTTTTTTTGTGAAGGGGTAGCTATCCCCTTCCCACCTCCCCCCACCCCCCAAACCCAACCAAAATTTTGAACCCCCTTCCAAAATTTCCTTTGCACCCCCCCCACCCGGGACCCCCGGGTTTAACCCCCCCGTCCCCCTTTTTCCCCAAAAATTACCCCAAAAAACCATAAAAATACCACCGGGGAAAATTTTACAGGCCCCCAAAGTCCGTGCACAGGTCCCTTTAACCTTTTCAAAAGGGCCTGGGGGATTTGGAAAATTCAGGCCTCCATGGCCCTTTTGCACAGGTCCCTTTTTTTTTCCCCCAGCTTTAAAACCTTTTTTCAGGCTAAAGCTTGTTGGTTTGGGGCCCCATGGCCCCGACCGACCAAACTGGGCAGACAACCCTTTCAGCTTGTTAATTTAATAACCTGGCACTCCCCACTTGGCTAACCCCAACCCTAACCCTGGCCCCCACATGTGGACACAACATGGCCCGGAAAATAAAATGGTTGTAAGCTGAACCCAAAGGCTCAAAATGGTTTCTTTCTTCGCGCGGTTTGGGGGGAGGGGGGGGGTTTGGGTTTTTTAGAGTAAAATGTTCTGGGGGGCCTTTTCCACACAGGAAATCCATTTATAAATCGCATCCGAAGAAAATTTTTTGGGGGCGTGAAAGTTTGGGACTGTTAACTCCCCAAAGGGGAAAAAAACCGCTTTTAACGGACTCGAACCGAGTCAGAGATCACGAGCCCCAACTCCCCTAACCAACCGGGTTCCCCCCCCCCTCCGAGGAGAGAGAGAGAAGGGGGAGAGGGAGGCCGGAAAAGGGGGAAGAGAGCGAGAGCGAGAGCAAGAGCGAGGGGAAGAGCGAGAGGAAGGGGAGGGACAGGAGGAGGGAGAGAGAGAGGGGAGGGAAAGGGGAGAGGGAAAAGAGGGGCGAGAGGAAAAAAGCGAGGGGGAGAGAGATAGAGAGAGGAAGGAGAAAGGAGAAAGGGGAGAGGAGGACAGAGAGAGAGCGGTGGCGGAGAGAGGGAGAGAGAGAAGAGGGGAGGGGAGAGAGTGTTGGTGTTTGGTGTGTGTTCTGCATGCACCATCTACGGAATGGTCTACCACAGGCATTTGTCATCACCTGCGTTATCTTCCGTGCCTCCGTTGTGTTAAAAATTTTTTTACAGCTCTTTGATGTGGGATTTAAAAATTGAATAGTAAAGAAAACAATCGCCGAAATTTTGGAAAGGATAGAGGTAAAGCATTGAAGTCTCGCACAAAAAACCGCTGTATATATATATTTTTTTATATAAAAGAAAACCGTCTGTGTACCTTTTTATTTACCAACCTTTCGTTAGAAAAAGCTAGATAGCTCAGTCGTCAGAGCACTTGCTCTCCCCAAGTTTAGGTTAAGCAGCGTTGAGTGTGGGGAAGGACGACCGTTCGTGCGTCTCGGCTTCCGTACAGTCCCCCAGTTCACCCAGTTGTAAATGGGTGCCTGCCGTCTTTAGGGGCAGGGAAGGTAAAGCAGCGAGGGAGAGGAGATGGGCGCAGCCTTTAAGAAGCTGGCCCTTAGAGAAGCTTGAGTTTTCCGACACCTCGCTCCCCAATGACCGTATAGGTAATGGGAGTATCTTTACCTATTTTTTTTTTATATTAGTAAAAGCAGTTTTCCTCTTTGTTTACAAAACTTGAACCAGAAAACATTTTGTATTTCATTTTATAATGGGCATAAGTTTGCTGAAATCTTGTAGTGGTGTGTCCTGTTACCATATTTCGTTCTTGCCTTTAGCTTTGCCGTAGGTCAGGGACATGCCCATTACCCAGGTCATAGCACTCCCAGCCCATTGATAGACTGCTCCATCTGCATTATTCCTAGCAATCTTTGATTTCCAAAAAATGAATAACGGGATAGAGATGATAGAACTGAGAAAAGAATAAGTGCGAGTAAATGTTGGAGGCCTCACAAAAAACACAAGAAAACCCAACAAAATCTGGTTGTATTGGCAAGACTAAAGTGACAGATTTTTATATGGATTTCTGGTTTCTCGCATTTGCCCAACCTTTTTACTGTATCTGTTATGTCCATTTGTGCCAAGTTTCTGCAACTATGGAACTTCTATTTAACATGTCTGCAGTAAACAAAAATTCAAGTGTAGCAAATTGTATGAAATAATGTATTCTAGCAGATCACTGTGATAATACAGTGCGATACAGGTTGTCGGATTTTGTTCAGCCTGTCTTATTGCTTTCACCTTTGTACCCAAATGAAACCTGGGTTGTGTAAAACTAGAAAATGTCGTTTAGTCTGGGGTGGTTGTTTTGATAGTTGGTCGTAAACTTTTACAAGTTGTTCGAAACACTTGGCTGTATTTTTTGTTGTGGGAACTTTAAATCGCTGTGTTCAAGCTGAAGAAAAACGTGCCTTTCAGCAAGCAATGCTGGTGGACAGCTAGTCCTGTATATTAAGGTCTTGCCTTTTTTTGAATTTTTGTCTTGTCATTCACAACTTTAACATTGTGTTGAAACTTGGACTAAATTACCTCAAGGGTTTCCTTTTTTTTTCTTTTTTTTCTTTGTCTTTTTGGATGGTACTTCATTTAAAGTACTAAGTGCAAAGTGAAGCAGTTTACTGCTGACGCCTTTTTTTCCTTTTTAACTGTAAACGATAACGGTTTGGGTATTGTCATCTCGTGTATTGTAGCTATAGATTTTTTAAATTCCAACATAGCCCAACTGGAAATGTATGAAGCTGAGAATACACGTTTATAACTTCATTTTGATGACCTTCATTATGTGATGATAGAGGATTTACACACAAAGATGTTAGTTGTAATCTGCATTGCTTCCATTTTTTCCCTGTATTTCTTGACAGCCCAGTACAAAATTGATGAATAACCTGAAAATGTTTCGTAGGGTTTGTTGTTGTTTTTTTAAGTGGTGAGCACACACCACTGACACTTGGCTACCCAAACTGACTTTCTTTCCTGAGAAAAATAACAAAGTTTGCACAACTTATTTAAAGCATACAAGCTGCTGATTTGCACTTGCCCATCCAAGGTGTCTGTGCTTTCTGGCTGTAAAGATTACACGGCTGGAACTGAAACGCTTTTTATCACTTCTGTGTTTGAAATCTATACTA
Source organism: Rapana venosa (assembly GCA_028751875.1). NCBI lineage: Eukaryota > Metazoa > Mollusca > Gastropoda > Neogastropoda > Muricidae > Rapana > Rapana venosa. The sequence continues at coordinate 14,767,310 of CM054146.1, read as the reverse complement.
GGAATGAACACAATCATTCTGGTAACTTTTGTTCAGAAGGTATGAGAAATTCAAAAGCAAAACGAAATTCAGTGGGTCTGTCATTGTGTCACTGCTGGTCAGAGCATTGGGAAAAGCCTACCTCCCCCCTTCACCAAAAAA
>CM054146.1:14760001-14766669 GCA_028751875.1 Rapana venosa | reverse complement strand
CGTGTGTGTTGCGTTTTACAGAACTGTAGTGTGGTGTAAAGTAGTGTAGTGTAGTGTTAAGTGGTGTAGTGTAGTGTAAAGTAGTGTAGTGTAGTGTGGTGTGGTGTGGTGTAGTGTAGTGTAGTTCAGTGGGTGTAGTGTAGTGTAGTGTAGTGTAGTTGTAGTGTGTAGTGTAGTGTAGTTCAGTGTAGTGTAGTGTAGTGTAGTGTAGTGTAGTGCAGTGCATCAGTGTAGTGTAGTGTAGTGTATTTAGTGTAGCGTAGTGTAGTGTAGTGTATTCAGTGCAGTGTAGTTATTAGTGAGTGTAGTGTAGTGTAGTGTAGTGTATTTCAGTGAAGTGTAGTTTAGTTAGTAATGCACTTTACTGCATTGTACTATATTGATTTGCGTTATATCGTATCGTATTGTATTGTGTTCGTTGATTTGTATTGCTTGCATTGAATTTGTAGTGTAGTGTAGTGTAGTGTAGTTTAGTTTATGTAGTGTAGTGTAGTGTAGTGTAGTGTAGTGTAGTGTAGTGTAGTCATAGGAGGAAAATGCGTTGTGCTGCTGTTAAGCGCCTGACAAGTCAGGCCCAGCACATCCACATGGGAGAGATGTGTTATCTTTTAAGTCCCATTGGAATAAAAAGGCTAGGCAGGAGAATGGACCAAGAAGGCAGAAAATAGACCAGAAAGAGGTGACAGTAAGAAAAGGAACAAAGCAGAAACGAAGACAAGGATAGAAAAGATGGAATTCCTAGCACAGAATTTCCAGAACGTGGGGATACTATTTATACTGACAGACCCCCGGAACCGGTTTTAACATGTGCTTAAGACGTTCTGCGTGCGTTAGCACTCGGGACCTCGGTTTATAGTCTCATCCGAAGGACACTTGGGAGAAGTGGAGTCGGCACTGATGTTAACTCCAGGATATAAAATATCCCCCTTGAACGGGATTCGAACCCGGGTCAGCAGATCACGAGCATAATGCGCAACGCTCTAACCAACCAGGCTATCCCGTCACGTCCCCGTACTATATTATATTCAGTTCCCTAGTCTTCAAACTTTCTAAAGCTCCTTGTTTTAGCCAGAGAATCCGCCGTCTTTTTCTCTTGTGAAGTCTTTAGAGGTTGTCTTTTCTCCCCCCTCCCATTTCATTTTCAGTGTTTATTTCCGAGGAGCTGTGCGACCAAGTCGTTGACTTGGGCACCAATGAGGGTAGCTGGAAGAGGGTGCTCTTTCGCCAGAACCATACCTGCGAGGACAGCTTCGACTGTAAGGTGACTGTTCGGACAGGTAACATCACGCCATCTGAAGAGACAGTTGCGTGTGTTGATTTCTCACGCCTACGTATACATGACGACAGTGCCTTCTTACACGTAGGTGACAGATACCGCGTTTATCACCAGGTATGTCCATTGTTTTTCTCTTTTTTTTCCTTTTTTTTTTGGATACCACTTAAAGTCACTGCAAATTTCTCTGCGTGAAATTCGGGCCTGCACTCCCCTGGGGAGAGCGCGTCGCCACAAGAGCAGCGCCACCCATTATTTTTTTCATTTTTCCTGTCTGCAAACTGTATTTGTTTCCCTCATCAGAGTGGCTTTTTCCCCCCACAGAATTTTGCTAGGGATAGCTCTCTTTGTTGCTGTGGGTTCTTTTACGGGCGCTAAATAATTATGTGTGACATACGGGACCTCGGTTTATCGATTCGTCCGAAAGACTAGTACCCAGACTACCACTCACGATCTAGTGGATGGGGGCAAAGTTTCGGGCCCAAACGGGGTTCGAACCACTGCACACTTCCCGACCCGGACTTTTCCCTTTCTAAGCAGGTGCGTTACCTCCAGACCACCGATCCACCCCTAAATGCATTTGTGAATGTGAATTAGCTTGCAATAGTCTAGTTGGCTATAGTCAAAAGTTCTTTTTAGTTATTGATGTACGACAGGTATTATGTTTATACCAAGGCATGTACATTTTACATTTTTGATGTCTTTTTACATCTCTGTAGTTTCTTCCTCATCTAGCGCTCCGAGTGTTACCAATGGTGAGATTTTTGCGTAGCGACCGTTCGTGCCCATCATTAAGGTAGCCGTATTTCGAATTCAGAGGATGACGTCTAAACACGACATCTCGTACTTGTGGTTTTTATTTATTTATTTATTATTTTATATCGAGGATAATGGAATAAGCACTCAGGTGCTTTTTTTTTAAAGATCCAGTCCCCGTGTGTATGCGGTTTTGTAAATGTTGTCATCTGTTCCCACTGGCACACAATGGCCTACCCTTTCAAAAAGCGGAACAAGATTTAACATGTGCGCAAGATGTTCTGCATGCGTTCGCACACGAGGCCTCGGTTTATAGTCTCATCCGAAGGACTTTGACATTCAGTTCGATTTTTTTGTCAAACTGGGAAGAAAGGGCGAGGCTGGGAATCGAACCCAGAACCTCACGGTTTACTTGTTGGCTGGCAAACGTCCTAACCATCCTGCCACCTTCCTTCCTTTCAGAACGGGTGTCTACAGAAAACCTGCCTGTTCTCTGATAGCAAAACCTCGTAAAAATAAATAAATAAACAACTGCCACTCAACATAAATGAAATGGCTTCCGGTAGTGCAGGTTCTGTTCTTGCTGGTGGCCGTAAAGAAATTTTAACATTATTGGCTCCAACAGAGTGTATGCATGTTTGGAATGTTGTTTTTTTTTCAGTGTGTCATGGCATTTAAAAAAATCATTTTACCCCCAGTTCACCCAGCTGTAAATGGGTACCTGCCCTCTTTAGGGTCAGGGAAGGTAAAGCAGCGAGGGAGAGAGGAGATGGGCGCCGCCCTCAATATGCTGGCCCTAGAGAAGTGAGGTCTCTGACGCCTCGCTCCCCTACGACCTTATAGGTTATGGGACTCCTTTACCTTTACCGTTACCACGTTTGCTAAGATGTTGAAAGTTTTTTTTTTTTTAAACCTGTTCGAAATAAAGAAACTATTTTTAGTGAGATTGTTGATCGATGATTCTAAAATGTTCAATATTTTCTTGACTAACTTTCTTTTAGATAGTGAAAGAAATCATACCAGACGCAAGAATACAGATGAGTTTTAAATTTTTATCTTTCGTACAAAACTATCTTTTTTGTGGTTTGAACATCGAAATATTGATTAGTGATGACAAAAATAATAGTTATGATAACAGATTAGTTTTAATTTTATCTTTCGTACAAAACTTTTTTTTTGGTTTGGTTTGAACATCGAAATATTGTGATTATTGATGACAACAATAATAGTTATAATGTGCGTGTTTGCACATTGACATTAAAATTGTGTGTGTTTGCGCGTGTGTGTGCGTGTGTGCGTGTGCGTGTGTGCGTGTGTACGCGTGTGTGTGTGCGGTGTGTGTGTGTGCGTGCGTGTGCGTTTGTGTGCGTGTGGTGTGTGCATGTGTGTGCGTGCGTCTGTGCACGCGTGCGAGTGTGTGTGTGTGTACATGTGCGTGTGTGTGCATGTGTGTGTGTATATGTGTGTGTGTATGTGTTCTTACAGCTGACATATCATCACAAGGGTGGTGCTGGCAACACCACAGTGTTCTGTTCCACAAACGAAGTAGTGCTGCACTTCAAGGGGCAGTGTGGCACTGGCAACAGGCCTCTAGGCCAGTCTTTCCGCCACTGGCTGTACCTGTATCGCCAGCAACCAAGCACTGGCAGCATATGTGAGTTTGAGTGTTAGTGTGTGTGTGGGTAGGTGGGGTGGGGGGTGGGTGTGGGGGTGGGGGGTAGGGGGGGTGAGTGGGGTGGGGGGTGGGGGGGGGTAGGTGCGGGGGGGGGGGGGGGGGGGGGGGGTGGGGGGGGGGGGTGGGGGGGGGGTGTAGTGGGGGTTGTGGGGGGGGGGTGTGGTGGTGTGGTGTTGTGTGTGTGTGTGGGGTGGGTGTGGTGTGTGTGTTGTGTGTGTGTGTGTGTGTGTGTGTGTAGGGTGTGGTGTAGTGTGTGTAGTGGGGGGGGTTGTGTGTGTGTGTGTGTGTGTGTGGTTGTGGTGGGGGTGGGGGTGGTGTAGTGTGTCTGTATGTGTGTGTGTGTGGTGGGGTGGGTAGGTGAGTGTGGTGTGTGTAGTGAGTGGGTGTAGTGTGTGTGTGTGTGGTGTGTTGAGTGAGGTAGTGTGTGTGTGATGAGGTAGTGTGGTGTGTAGTGAGGTGTGTGTGTGTGAGTGAGGTATTGTTGTTGTGTTTTGTGTGTTTGTGTATAGATATTATATTTTATCTTTTATGTATTTTATATTGAGGATCATGGAATAAGCACTCATGTGCTTTTTTACATCCAGTCCCCGAGTGTATGCGGTTTTGTAAATTTTGTCATTTGTTCCCACCGGCACACAATGGCCTACTCTTCCGAAAAGCGGAACAGGATTTAACGTGTGCGCAAGATGTTCTGCATGCGTTCGATCACAGGGCCTCGGTTTATAGTCTCATCGGAAGGATGTGTGGGATCGGGAGTGAGGGTAGTGTGTGTGTGTAGGGTGGGTCGGTGGGCGTGTAGTGTGTGTGTGTGTGCGTGGGTGGGTGGGTGGGTATGGGTGTAGGTGGTGTGTGTAGTGTGTAGTGTGTGTGTGTGTGTAAGGTGGGTGGATGGGTGTGTAGTGTGTGTGTGTGTGTGTGTTTGTGGTGTGTGTGTGTGAGGGTAGGGAAGGATAGGGTAAGGTAGTGTGATTCGTTTTGTGTTATGTGATGTGTCGGGGTGGGTCTGGTGCCATTTTGAGTGTGGAATGTAGTGTAATTTGATGTGATGCTGTGTGGTTGTGTAGTGTAGTGTAGTGTAATGTAGTGGAGTAGAGTGGAGTGGAGTGGAGTGGAGTGTGGTGTGGTGTGGTGTGGTGTGGTGTAATGTAATGTAGTGTAGTGTAATGGAGTGGAGTGGAGTGGAGTGGAGTGGAGAGGAGTGGAGTGGAGTGTGAGTAGAGTGGAGTGGAGTGGGGTGTGGTGGGGTGTGGTGTGGTGTGGTGTGGCATAGTGTAGTGTAGTGTAGTGTAGTGTAGAATAGTGTAGTATAGTATAGTAGTGAAGTTGAGTGGAGTGGAGTAGGGTGTGGTGTGGTGTAATGTAGTGTTGTCATGTGTAGTGTAGCGTAGTGGAGTGGAATGGAGTATAATGTGGTGTGGTGTGGTGTGGTGTGATGTAGAGTAGTATAGTGTGATGTACTGTAGAGTAGTGTCAATATCATGGCCCTTGGAGAAACTGAGGTCTCTGACACCTCGCTCCCCAAAGACCCCCACAGGTTACAGGAACACTTTTTTTTTACCTTTCTCTTCTTCTTACTCTAACATCAGACCTTTTTGACAGTATTATATAATAATAATAATAATAATAATAATAATGATAATAATAATAATATATGGAATTTATATAGCGCTGACTCTTGTAAAACAAACAAATCAAAGCGCTTAAGTACCTAGTATAAATCCTGACCGTAGCATCCTTCTTCCACGTAGACAAAATTTTTGGGGGTATTTTCCAGACTTTGTAGACGGCTCGTGCAACCACCTGCATCGAATCGGGGAGGAGGAGGAGAGCAGAGTGACGCTGCTGTCGTACCTGTGGCCGCGTGAAGCAGACACAGACACAGACACAGACGCAGTGCTGTATGAACGGTGCAGTGTGCGGCTGTTGCTGCTGCAGCAGCGGAGCAACGACAGTGCTGCTAGTGGTGCAGCCAACGTGTCTGTGCTGTGGGTCAGCTCTGGGCACTCTGTCGTCCCTCCTGGGGTCACCGTGAGCATTTTTGAGGTGAGGTGGGTGTATGTATAAACCCTTGACGCTGGGGGGCAACAGCAAAGTGAGAGGCTGTATGTATGACCAGTGGCTTTCTTTCCCACTCATGGAATTCTTCCACTTTACAGCTTTAGTCTTCAGTGATCGACTATGACTCTCTGACTAGGAGGCTTGACTCGCACAGTCCTTATATGTGCTGCAGCCCTGGGGAGCTGGTTGGCCTTAGGGGAACATCTCCAACGCTGACTGTCCTTATGCCCACTTGGCCGAGAGAGTGGGGATGTACTGTGGGCAAGGCATCTCCACTATAATCAAATTTCTGCCCAGTTTCCAAAACAGCAGCTGCCTCCTCTGCTGTTTTGGAGGTCATCGTCGGACACGACGGACAAACATACATACATACATGTGGTGAAGATGATGATGATGATGATGATGATTCGAAATGTACCTAGGGGGACGGGGATAGCCTCGTGGTTAGAACATTGCGCTCGCAATCTGACCACCCGGGTTCGATTCCCGTTCAAGGGGATATTTTCCCCTGGAGTTAACATCAGTGCAGACTCCACTCTCCCCAAAAAGTCCTTCTTCGGATGAGACTAGAAATCGAGGTCCCGTGTGTGTGAACGCACGCAGAACATCTTGCGCACACGTTAAAATCCTGTTCCGCTTTTCGTAAGAGTAGGTCAATGTGTGCCGGTGGGAACCGATGACAGAATTTACAAAAAGGCATACACACGGGGACTGAATGTAAAAAAGCACATAAGTGCTTATTCCATTATCCTCGATATAAAAGAATAATGATAAAAAAAATGTCTGATAGAATCACATCCCTGCTGCTTCAAATTCTTGTGTGATCTGCTTTTATGAGAGTCCAGGCGTCACAACCATAAATAATCATTAACCATAATCACAATCCTGTTCCGCTTTTTGTAAGAG
>CM054146.1:14742501-14752501 GCA_028751875.1 Rapana venosa | reverse complement strand
GGGAGGAGGTGTGTAATAGATACATAGATAGATCAGGTAGATAGATGATAGATAGATAGATAGATAGATAGATAGATAGATAGATGTACGTGTGTATGACTTCGTGTATGTATTGTGTGTGTATGTGTGTGTGTGTGTGTGTGTGCGCGCGCTCACGCGTGCGTGTCCGTGCGCGCGTGCGCTTGAATGTGAATGCGTATATGTGTGTGATCTATTTTTCTTTTGCCATTTGAGCTTCTGTTACTTGGGCATTGCACCATACCATAAGTAATACATACATTTTACTGTTCTGGCTTTTCCTGGGTTTTACTACACTGCAAGAATGATCATTCATTTCACAAAAATAACACACTTGCTGGCTTTCAATATTTTACTTAAAGGCAGTTGCATATTTTTTATAGAACAGCTCATCACTTCCAGTAAAAGAAATCAACTCGTCCTCTTCTTCATTTGGAAATTGATAACTGGTATTTTATAGTTGAATTTAATTACCAGAATTGCAAGTGTGTGTGTGTGTGTGTGTGTGTGTGTGTGTGTGTGTGTGTGTATGTGTGTGTGTGTGTGTGTGTGTGTGTGGTGCGTGTGTGTGTGTGTGTGCGTGTGCGTGTGTGTGGGAATATGCTGGTGCAAGGTGTGTTTCTATGAGCTTACTGTATTGTTTTAAATTGTGTGATTGTGTAGTGCACACTCTTTCCCATGTTAAAGCTCTTAAACTTGCTGAAAAGCATGCTGTAAATCATCGTTATGATCATGTCATCATTATTGTTGTTGTAGCTGCTGTTAATAACATTATCATTACTAATTTCTATTGTTGTTGTTGGAATTGTTGCAAGAACCGAAAAAGAGAGAACTTGACTTATGACAGGAATGGACGACCATACATTTTTGTAAGGGGATGGGTGAACAGTGCTGTTCTTCTCCCAGCTAGAAAACATCAGACCTTATATCAAATGGACAGTGGCTTATTATTTAGCATCGTTAACTCAACAAAAGTGAATTTATAATTTTTTTATTAACACAAAAAAGTGATAACATCACCATCGTAATGCTGGAATATGTATTAGTACTGTATTCTTGAAATCAGTCTCTCTTAATATTTACAGCGGCAATGGAAATTTTTAGCATTTTTAAAACTGAAGTATTGCTTGATTATATTATTACTAAAGGAAACGAACAAAAAAACTAAATTTTAAAAATAGAAATCATTTATACTCCAGTTACGACAGTTAAAAAATACATGTACATAACTAGTCACAAAAAGCACAGCGATTTTGCAAGGCATTTCTTTATTATCATAAAATATATTTTCAAAATTATACTTAACAGTAAATTCATTAATAGAAGGAAGCCAACTCAGTTTGGAGGTGGGTGGGTGGTGGGGGTCCTTTCTCACGTGCTAGGTTGGCATTGGACGGTGTTGCTTATTTTTTACACCCCCATGAGAATGTTTCAAACAAAATATTATGATCTGTAGATATATATATATATTAGTTTAACTTTAATGAGCATTAAAGATTAAGTCATCGAACATTTGCACTTGTAAAATGAGAAACCGAGAAAGTATGCATAAAACATCAAGTGAAAGGGGCTACTTTTAACATAGCAGTCCGTGTTAGTGCTACACCGGTAGATGTTTATACAAGGGCCATCTGGATCTGGCTGCAGAGTAGGTAGGGGGATAGGGGGCGTGTCTGTCATCTCTCTCTCTGGCCCCTGCTGACAGCAAGCACACCAGCGGCAGGCTTTGGCGATGGTGTACCGATGGAGTCAAAATGGCAATGATTGAAATCGATTATCGATCACTGCGCCTACCACAGGGTCCTGTGATCGTGTTTCCCTTTCTAAAGATAATCGTTATGGTCCATAGTATCACTGTGCAAAAGGAACTATTTTTTAACTAAATCTGCGTAATGGAGTTGGGAAGCCACTACACTACTTGTCTTATGTGACGTTTCTGTCCTGCTGATCCCACTCTGCTTATTCCGATCTCTCCATCCCACCTATAGCCATGACAGTCATGACTGTCGTATTCTCAGGGTCAATGGTGAGCTTACCAGTGTTGATCCACCATGAGGCAACCAGCCAGAATGGCCCTGCACTGCGGCTGGGTCACTTCAGTGATGGCCAACGGTACCTATTTTGACCCAACACATGCGGGACGCCACTTATTTAACCTCATATCGACAGTTATATTGGTAGAGACCACCACATTGTCTCTCCCAAAAACATGTTCTAGAAACCTCTCACCCTAGAATCTTCGATACCAGTTTACCCTCATCTCATCATCTGTCATCTGCTCCCATAACCCCTTCCAGGGTCGTAGGGGCACTGCAGTGATGAGCGTTGCACCAGCTGGCTCCATTTGCGGCGGTTGCGGGCAAGTGCCTGGGTTGTGGAGAAGCTCCTCCCGGTCCATTCAGCGATGTTATCTGCCCATGACCAGTTTACTACATGCTTGGAAAGGTCGCCCCCCCCCCCCCCCCCCCCCCCCCCGCCCCTTCCGTATGATGCTGAAGTCACCATGAGACCAGAGCAACATGGGCCATTGAATCAGAGAAAGTTTCCTTTTATTGTATCATGGTTAATGGTAATGAGGGTGAAGTGTTGACAATGCTAGAGTGACGGGTCAGCCTGGTGGTTAGAGTGATCAGCTCGTGATCTGCTGGCCCGGGTTCGAATCTCGTTCAAGAAGATTTTCCCTCTGGAGTTAGCATCAGTGCCGACTCCACTCCCCCTAAAAGTCCTTGGATGAGACTATAAACCGAGGTCCCGTGTGCGAACGCACGCAGAACATCTTAAAATCTTGTTCCGCTTTTGGAAAGAGTAGGCCATTGTGTGCCGGTGGGAACGGATGACAAAATTTACAAAACTGCAGACATACGGGGACTGGATGCAAAAAAGCACATGAGTGCATATGTGACCCGTTTTTACGAAATGAGTCTTAACTTGCACACAGTGAAAAGGAGAGAGGCCCAAAAAAGGGAAGGGTGCTGTCCACTTTGCCAATTTTGACTTTTCATCAAAAATGGAATCTGTAGCCATTAAATTTCCTATCTATATGTTTGAAAAGGTTAGATATGATTTAAAAATGTGTTTTTAAACAGTTTTTATCGACCCACCCTACAGCAGTTTTCCAGTGTCCTCAATCCTTACGACTGTGATTTCAGTCATCTCGTTATCCTTACCCCTGACAGGGCCCCACACATGTCATACGCCATTGGAAAGGCTGTGATCTATATTTTCCATTTCACACAGTCTTTACGTGAAATCTAACCAGTCAGAAATACTGTTTCGAGTTATTTAAATATAAACAAAAACCTGAAAGCTCGAGAAGATCGACCAATGAGAGTTGAGGACACACACGGCCTGTAGTAACCAACAGGCAGCTGGTCTATGATTGGTTGGGAGGGGGTTCACCGGCGACGTCTCTGTTCTATTTTAAGAAAGGCATGGCTGGGAAACTTTGCTGTTTGCAAAGAATAATGGGCATTTTTTGCTCATTTCTAGCTGATCTTCCACTCTGCCAATAGCAGATCAGTAAAAACCAGGTGTATTGTTTACCAAATATTCTGCTGCATCTTATTGTGAAGACAAAAAAATCAAACTATCGTGATGGTGATGAAAGCCTGAGTAACTTTGCAAAGTCGGCTTGAATGAAATGAACCGCCATCTGTGTGTTAGGGTTCAAGGTTAGATGTACGAAGCGCTGGTACCTCATGCAATGTTAATAAACATGGGTATGCATGCAGATCAAAGCTGCAGATCTAGACTGTTCAGATGAGACTACTGGGGAGACTTTTAGCATTTCAGCTGTCAGTGCATGACATGAGAAAATGTGGGAGCTGTTTTAAACTTACTTGACTGTCATGTGTGTGTGTGTGTGTGTGTGTGTGTGTGTTTTGTGGTTGTTAAACTGAATGAACGTGTGTGTGTGTGTGTGTGTGTGTGTGAGAAAATGATCAAGTCAAAATGATCTTTATTGAGGGTAAAAGATTAAGTTTACACAGATTTTTTTCCATCCTTCCCGCACGCACGTGCGCGCGCGCACGTGTGTGTGTGTGTGTGTGTGTGTGTGTGTGGTTTTTCTTCTCTATTTTTAAAGATCATTTTCTTTCAAGGGTAATGAATAAGTAATCTGTGTGTGTGTGTGTGTGTGTGTGTGTGTGTGTGTGTGTGTGTGTGTGTTTCTTTGTTGTTTTGATTCAAGGAAAATGAATGAGTACTCTATTGTTTATTTTAAATGCAGTCTCTGTGTGCATGCAGTATTTTGTCATCAGTTCCCTCTGGATGGTGTTATACTGATAATCTATTTTCTTTTTTTCTGAGCAATCAAATGCTATTGAGTGTGATTGTGTCTGATTTCACTTGCATGTATTTGTGCATGGATGTGCGTGTATGTGTGCGTGTGTGTGTATGAAAGAGAGAGAGAGCAAAAATTAAAGTCAACATTTTATTTCCAGACGACAGCATTGAATAAGCTATGCATAACACTATTGTTGCCTTTTATAAAGCCACCCATCTAAAAATTATTAAAGCAAAAACAAAATCAAATGGAAAATGTGTGTGTGTGTGAAATGAATAACAGACAACCCGGTATGTAGTTATTATTATTTTTCATTAATCTATTATAATATTTTAATTCATATGTAACCAAGAATAATTTATTAGATTTTACATGTTTTCAGCCGACTGAGTTCATTCTATTGGAAATATGCTAGTCAGATACAAACAAGTCTCCTCATTAACCTCTGTCCAAGCTTCTTCCACTTCATGCCCTTTTTCGGGGAGGGGGGGGGGGGGGTTGTGAGCTAAATATCACAGCAATGACAGTCAATATATACAGTCTTTTTTGTCTGATGCCGTGAAATGGTATGTTTTAACACCGTGCCAAATTTGGCCATCATCAGCTGAATAGAAGTACCCGTTGCTAAGGTGTTAGTTAGCTAGAGTGGTGAAAAACTTTAAAGCCGATTTTCTCAGAATGTGAAATCGCTGGGTCACCCATTTCAAACACCCAAAACTTTGTCAATTTTATAGGTAGAATAATGTATCATGCATCAAAAGAAAGGTAATGATCTGTAGATTTCAGAAAACGTAACAACTCAATTTGACCCAATATTATACCTTAAGACTCCTTTTGTAAAAACGGGTCACATATTTCATTATCCTCGAAATAAAAGGGAAAAAAATGATGACAACGCTATGACGACAAATGGTATAATGACAATGCTATGATGACAATGCTATGATGACAATGCTATGATGACAATGGTATAATGACAATGCTATGATGACAATGCTATGATGACAATGCTATGATGACAATGGTATAATGACATTGCTATGATGACAATGGTATAATGACAATGCTATGATTACAATGCTATGATGACAATGGTATGACGACAATGCTATGATGACAATGCTGTAATGACAATGCTATGATGACAATGGTATGATGACAATGGTATGATGACAATGGTGTGATGACAATGGTGTGACAACAATGGTATGATGACAATGGCACGATGACAATGCTAAGATGACAATGGTATGATGACAATGCTACAATGACAATGATATGATGACAATACTATGATGACGATGATACAATGACAATGGTATGACAATGGTATGATGACAATGCTATGATGACAATAGCATGATGACAATGTTACAATGACAATGCTATGATGACAATGCTCTGATGATAATGCTATGATGACAATAGTATAATGACAATGCTATGATGACAATGGTATAATAACAATGCTATGATGACAATGCTGACAATGGTATAATGACAATGGTATGATGACAATGCTATGATGACAATGCTCTGATGACAATGGTATGATGACAATGCTCTGATGACAATGGTATAATGACAATGCTATGATGGCAATGGTATGATGACAATGGTATAATAACAATGCTATGATAACAATGCTATGATGACAATGATATGATGACAATGGTATAATAACAATGCTATGATAACAATAGTATAATAACAATGCTATGATGACAATGGTATGTTGACAATGCTATGATGACAATGGTATGATGACAACGGATTGATGACAATGCTATGATGATAATGGTATAATAACAATGCTATGATGACAACGGTGTGATGACAATGCTATGATGACAATAGTATAATAACAATGCTTTTATGACAATGGTATAATAACAATGCTATGATGACCATGCTATGGTGACAATGGTATGATGACGACAACAACAACAACAACAACAACAACAACAACAATAATAATAATAATAATAATAATAATATATGGAATTTATATAGCGCTTAATCTTGTAAAGCAACAAATCAAAGCGCTCAGATGACATGATTTAAACAATTTTTAATTTATTCATTTATTATTTTATATCGAGGATAATGGAATAAGCACTCATGTGCTTTTTTACACCCAGTCCCCGTGTGTATGCGGTTTTGTAAATTTTCTCATCTGTTCCCACGGCACACAATGGCCTACGCTTTCGAAAAGCGGAACAGGATTTAATGTGTGCGCAAGATGTTCTGCATGCGTTCGCACACGGGGCCTCGGTTTATAGTCTCATCCGAAGGACAATGGTATAATAACAATGCTATGACGATAATAGTATAATAACAATGCTATGATGACAATGGTATAATAACAATGCTATGATGACAATGCTATGATGACAATGCTATGATGACAATGCTATGATGACACTGATATGATGACAATAGTATAATAACAATGCTATGATGATAATAGTATAATAACAATGCTATGATGACAATGGTATAATAACAATGCTATGATGACAATGCTATGATAACAATGCTATGATGACAATGCTATGATGACAATACTATCATAACAATGCTATGATGACAATGCTATGATGACAATAGTATGATAACAATGCTATGATGACAATGCTATGATGAGAATGCTATGATGACAATGCTTTAGAGGTGCACCAGTTTTAAGAACGCTTGAGAGCACTGTGTTTACGTCCTATCATAACATATCCCGATTTCATCCGAGTTCAAGAGATACAGATACCTGCAGTATTTATCATGGTAATTTGAGCAGCACTGTCAAAATCACACCTGTAAAGGTGAATACACCTGGACAGTGTGATTCCAGTCTTCCTAATTAATCACATAGCAAACAAACTCCAAACAGGAGCCGGTTGGAGTGTGAAATGATCCTAAGTTTCTTACGGGATTCGAACATGCCACCTTGCAGCCAGAAATACCCTGGGCCTACCACTGTGCTACAACCGTTGATAAAGCCATTCCCCCCCCCCCCCCCCCCCCCCCCCCCCCCCCCCCCCCTTCCTCTATTCTTCGGCTAGAGGTCCGAGGATCACGTCACCAATGAATTTTTTGCATAATTTATGTGACCGTTTTTGCCCACACCATGAAGGTAACTGCATTGCAGTTTCGGGGGTCTTGTTCTTGTTCTTGTTCTTCTTGTTGTTGTTGTTGTTCTTCTTTGTTCTTCTTGTTCTTCTTGTTCTTGTTCTTGTTGTTGTTGTTGTTCTTCTTCTTCTTCTTTCTTCTTCTTCTTCTTCTTCTACTCGTCCTCCTCCTCCTTCTTCTTCTTATTATTATTGTTATCATTATTCTTATTATTTTTGTTGTCATTATTTTTTTTTTATATTATTGCTATTATTATTGTTGTTGTTGTCGCTGTTATTATTAGTATTATTATTATCATCATTCTTCTTCTTCTTATTATTATTGTCGTTGTTGTCGTCGTCGTCGTCGTCGTCGTCATCATCATCATCATCATCATCATCAATATTATCATGATTATCATCATCATCATCATCATCATCATCATCATCATCATTATTATCATTGTTACTTTTGTTGTTGTTAATGCAGAGAAACCGTTTCAGACCAAGCCGGCGCCAACGGAGATGCTGCTGCTGCTGCTGCTGCTTCTGCGGAGAATGACGGCATGCTGTCCTTCCCTCCCGTGCCTCCCGCCTCCTCCTCATTCGGTTTTGTGGGACAAGAGGGAGCAGCCAGGGAGGACGTCTTCGTTCCTTTTCCTGAGGAGGACCTGGAGGCGCCTCCCCCATCCTATTACAACGTCTTTCCTTACAGATACTATTACGTTTGATGGCAGCTCTTGGTGGTATAGAATGCTGTTGTTACGCGTGATGATGGTACTATAAGGGTTTTATGCAAGTGGATCGGGTGGTCTAGAGGGAGGTAACGCGCCTGTCTAGAAAGCGAAAAAGTCCGGGTCGGAAGTATAGCGGTGGTTTGAATTCCTCGTTTGGGGCCCGAAATTTCCCTCCCCTCACCTCCCCCCCCCCCCCCCCCCTCATCCATGAGTGGTGGTTTGGGTGCTAGTCTTTCGGATGAGACGTTAAACCGAGGTCACGTTTGTTTCACGTAATTATTTAGCGTTCGGTAAGAGAATCCACGGCAACAAGAGAGTTGTCCCTGGCAAAATTCTGTCGAGAAAAGCCACTCTGAGAGGGAAACAAATACAGCTGCAGACAAGGAAAAAGAAAAAAAAGTTAGAATGGGTGGCGCTGCTCTAGTGGCGACGCGCTCTCCCCGGGGAGAGCAGCCCGAATTTCACGCAGAGAAATCTGCTGTGACTTAAAGTGGTATTATTATGGGGTTTTGTCGATTGGTGTTAAATGGGGTTTTGTCTGATGGTATTACATGGCATTATGTCTGATGTATTGTTAAATTTGATGGCAACTGGTGATAGTGAATGCTATTATGTGTGATGATGGTACTACATGGTGGTATTATGTGTGAGGGTATTATATGGGGTTTTGTGGGATGGTATTATGTGGGGTTTTGTGTGATGGTATTACATGGAGTTATGCCTAATATATTGATGACAAGTGATGGTATTGAATGCTATTATGTGTGATGATGGTACTACAAATGGTATTATGTGTGAGGGTATTATATGGGGTTTTGTGTGATGGTATTATGTGGGAGTTTTGCTGATTGTATTATATATTAGGTTTGGTGGTATTATACTATATGGTATCATGTCTGGTGATGTTGTACAATATTATACTAGATGGCATTATATGGCAATATGTCTGATGGTATCGTAATATAATGTCTGATGGTAGTACATTACGGTGGTTTTTCTGATAGTGTTGTGTCTGTTGGTTACAAAAGACTGCTGGTTCAGTCCTTTGAACACGGCCCAGGCCAAAGACCTTTGTCACTTTTTGATGTACATTACGATGCTGTTGCCCTTTGAAATGACACGTTTTGATTTTTATTCATCCCTGACAAAATTCCTAGCACACAGCTATCAGTTTCCCACCCCACTTTCAGCTCCTCTCAGCTGCTATCCATTCCATCCCAGCTGGTGCTGATTATGTCAGTAAACTGACCATACTTGGACTTGGTAAGGTGTTGTGCAAGGTGACTGGAACGCCAAGGTAGGAGAAGATGCATGGAAAGACTGGGAGGGCGTTTGTGGGCCACATTGTAATAACCAATCAAATGAAAGAGGCTTGAGACTCCTGGAGTTTGCCAGTAACAACCACCTCCAGCTAGTGAATACACTTGGCCCACACAAGAAATCCAGAAAATGGACATGGCATAGCCCAAATGGAGAACACCACAACCAAATAGATTACATCATGGTGAAAAGACGGTTTCAGTCTAGCGTTAACATCGCACAGACACGAAGTTTTCCAGGAGCAGACATAGGGAGTGATCATGATCTTGTGATGATGACTTTCCGACTACGTCTAAAGAAAATCCACAGCGGAACAACATCAGGATCAAATTTGACCTCGAGAAGCTGAAGGACCCAGAGGTATTAGAAATTTTTCAAGCAAGGATAGGTGGAAAGTTTGCAGCACTCGCTGTGATAGACTCAGACATAGATACACTGACAAATAGTTTCAATACAGCGGTGACTGAAACACCAAACGAGCTTCTTGGCAAACGCCGACCAGTCAAAAACCATGGGTCACACCTAACATCCTACAA
>CM054146.1:14717501-14737501 GCA_028751875.1 Rapana venosa | reverse complement strand
CCCCTCCTCCCCCCCTCCCCTCCTCCCCCTCCCCCCCCCCCCCTCCTCCCTCTCCTCCTCCCCCCCCTCCCTCTCTCCTCCCCTCCTACCTCCTCCCCCCCCCCCTCCCCCCCCCTTTCCCCTTTCCCCCCTTCCCCCCTCCCCTCCCCTCTTCTCCTTCTCCCCCTCCCCCTCCTCCCCTTTCCTCCCCTCCCCCCCCCTCCACCCCCCCCTCTCCTCCTCCCCCTTCCCTCTCCCCTCCCCACCCCCTCCTCCACCCCCCTTTCCCCCTCTTTCCCCCCACCCCTCCTCCTCTTCCCTTCTCCTCCTCCCCCCCCACCCCCCCCCCCCCCCTCCCCCCTCCCCCCCCCCCCCCTTCCCCCCTCCCCCCCTTTTTTCCCTCCCCTCCTCCTCCCCCCTCCCCCCCACCTCCCCCCTCCCCCTCCCCCCTCCTCCTTTCTTTCCTCCTCCCCCTTCTCTTTTTTCTTTCTTCTTCTCGTTCCTTCTTGTAAATAATAGTTCCTGGTCTCCCTCCATGTGCTTTGCACTCTGTATGCGGAGGTCTGCCCGCTGGGCCTCACCGACACTTTTCCCCTTAGGCAGCTCATCAAAAAGTTTTATAAAAGAAAATTCAATTTGCCAAAGAAAAGACAGAAAAGGGGGAGGGGTGGCAAAAACAAAAAAAAAAAACCTTGAGAGGGAGAGGATAGAGATGTGAGGAGAAAGACAGAAACAAAGAGAGTAACACAAAAGGGGAAGTTTCTAGCACATAATTTTCTAGAATGTTGGGAACGCTATTTACAATGAAAGGGCCCATGGCGTTTCCAAGGGGGGACAATCATGTTACAAAATATGATGGAGAAGCTGTTATTGATTACCTGCACTTGTTTTCCTTCACTTCTATTTCCTCAATGTGTGTGTGTGTGTGTGTGTTACTAGGCATATAGCTTTCATAGATAATTTTTTTAATTCCAGGTGTCACGGTATGATTATAGTTCTTAATGTTGAACTTTGATGACCATCATTATATCATTATTTTGTTAGAGCTGGCCATACAAAATTATAAGATGAGAGTCTCTTGATATCTTTACATTGTTGAGCATTACTTTTTCCTGTACATGTAGCTGGCAACTTTTTTTTTTGGGGGGGGTGGGGGGAGGAAGGGGTCACTTTTAGATTGGTTGGAAGAAAACACACTGAAGATGTTTAAAAAGAAAAAAAGAAGAAGAAAAAAGAAAACTTCTTAAAAAATTTTCCCTGCTCCTCGGCTAGAGCTCCGAGGTTCACCAATGGTGAGATGTTTGCGTATGCGACCGTTTTTTTTGGTTTGTTTTTGGCCACGATCAAGGTAACCACATTCCGACTTCGGGAGTATTTTTATTTTATGAAATGACAGTAGTAACGGCTCCTTTATCTTGACCCTTATGGTTGGCCAGGGCGTGAATGAAGACAAGGAACGACAGCAGAGTTGGTTTTATACCCGTTTTTAATCTGTGTATATAGTTTGCACATATGGGTGACCGTTTGCGCGCCTTGGCTTCAGTACAGTTCCCCCAGTTCACCCAGCTGTAAATGGGTACCTGCCCCTCTTTAGGGTCAGGGAAGGTAAAGCAGCGAGGGAGAGGAGATGGGCGCCGCCCTCAATATGCTGGCCCTAGAAAAGTGAGGTCTCTGACGCCTCGCTCCCCTACGACCTTATAGGTTATGGGACTCCTTTTCCTTTTTTACCTATAGTTTGCACAGTTTTGTTCTGAGATTTAAAATGTTAACGAGGTGACAACAGCCCTGATATGGCCTCTGTGGTCGGCGGGGCTGTAAACAACAGGATTGGATTGGATTGGACTGGATTGGTTCCTTCAGCGTGCAAAAAATTGAATGGGTAAGGTGACAAGCTTTTTACTCCTGATGGTCCTGAAGTCATGGGTGATGAGTTCAAATGTCAGTGTTACATTGTGGACTTAGGATAAGTTGGGGGTTGTTGTTTTTTTGGGGGGATGGGGGTTGGGTAGGGGAGGGTGGATTGCGAGTCATTTTATTGGCCAGTGCCTTACCTAATTCACACGTGCAGAAGATCACATTATGCACATGGAATATCCCACAGTTCATATCAACATTGATCAAATTTGAAATGATTTCATGCTTTACAAGATCCAGTGCTATATAAATTCCATACATTATTATTATTATTATTATTATTATTGAATTTTAGATATAGAGCAATATTCCAGCCTACATCCCCAAACTTTACAAGCGCATGGGCCTGGGTAATGAAGGTAGTCAAACAACTGTTGGTTTAGATGAAGCGGCTATGACATCTGACTAAACTTGAAACTGTAAAAAAAACAAAAACCACCACACAACCAAAATTCTGAAGACGTAATCTTCAAAGTTTAGAACCGAAGATTGTCTTTCAGATTTGTGACAGAGATGTATACGATTATTGATTGTGTTTATTGTGGCTGGTGCTGTTTTGTTTCAGTTTAATTTACTGCGGCCTCAGTTTGCGTTGCCAGTGATTTTGATTTTGTCATGTTTATTGGAACTATACTGTGTGCTATTCTTTAAAAAAAAAACAACCAAATTTTGTGTTGTAGTATTTTGATAATAAGATTTTCGTCATTTTTTCTTTGTTGTTTTGGTTGTTGCAGCTTTCCAAATTTTGGGTGAATTGCTATTATTATTAGTATTGTGTGGAAGAACTGGATGCAGAATATTAAATTTAAGACAGGCCTTGACGTGGCTGTGTTGCTACGAAAGTTCTGAAGACAGGACCAGCCTTGACATGAATTATCAACCAACGCGTCCCGCATGTTATATCCGCCCCCCACCCACCCCAACGCCTATACCCCCCATCCCCTCCACCATCTCCCCCCATGACCATTTTGGTCTAGGGACTGCTGATGCTGATAATTATTGTCTATTGTCATTGTTTTTGTCACTGTTGTCATGTTAATACCCTTATCTAGGAATTCTTATTATCGTATCATTCTAAATGATGACCATGACCATGGTTTGTTGTTTTTGCTAATAAGCACATTTTACATGCTTGTGGGTTGTTGTTGTTTTTTTTATACATTCAGCAGTCTGTGATGAGTTATTTTCTTGTGAACAAAGTGTATTTGGATGTTAAGGAGTATATCAATTGTATGGACATTTGTTTTTAACTGTGCTTTGCTTATTTTTTGTTGATAACATTCATGTTCATGTCCTTTTGATACTGTGCTTTGATTAATTCCATTGGTGATATGGGTTTTTACTGCCCGTATTTTGGAATATAAGCAGATGAAATTCGGTGTGCTTTCTGCATTATTTAGTTATTTGTCAGCAGAATTCCGTGAGCAATATCTGTGTAATAAACTTGTTTTTAGCAGAAAGCTGAAACCGAAACTTGTCCATCTTTTATCTGTCTCTGCACTCTGTCTGTCTGTCTGTCTTTCTGTCTATCTATCTGTCTGTTTGTCTGTCTGTATCTCTCTCTCCCTCTCTCTCCCCCTCTCTCTCTCCCCCCCCCCCCCCTCTCTCTCTCTCTCTGATAATATCAATTAAGCTGCTTAAAACAATTTCACACTTTATTCCAATATAATTCACAACATGACACACGATCAAGGACAAAAATACAATGAGAAATATCGTAACATTCCCCGCCCTTAATCCACCAGGTAACATCAACATTTTTGGCCCTGGGGTATGTAGCATGACAAACCTTTGTGCAGTCTGGGCAGTGAGATCAGATTGATTGGCGTGGAAACGACAAGCCAGGAGAGTTACAGAAGACGAAGCAGAAAAAAAATTCCAAAAAAAGAAGTTGGTAAACACCGAGAAGATAGTCATATTTGGATGTGAAATTTTTGGACAAATCTATCATGAACATCCAGCAGTAACAGTTGCATGAATAGATTTTTTTCCGCTCCTTGGATACAGGTAGGGTGTTCATCAATGACGAAACTTTGCGAATGCGACCAACCGTTTTTGCCCAGCATTCCAATTTTGAGGATGCATTTGAAATACAAAGTGGTAATAAGAGAATGAAAACGTTTTCTAGACCACATGGAGAACGACAACTTGTATGTTAAAAGGCTACATCTAAGGGTGAGTTTTTCCCCCCCTCGTTAATCAGAGAGGTAATTTTCAATATGCTGTTGTTGGGCTTTCCTAAGATTAACACCCTGGAATCGCCAATACTCCAAACTCTGGATCACTCATAACTCTTGGGAATTACCGCGAGACACATATTTATTAAGTACACACCGGATGAAAAGCTTGCTATAATTCTGTTACAAGCACCTCGCCATACAGGCAGCCATACTCCGACTTCAGAGGATTTGTTCTCCTATAAAGGAGAGTGCAGGCTAATAAGCTAAGATTTTGTTACGGCTGCAGACAATCTGAACGTACCATTTTCAAACATAACGCTACCTTTTTCGTTCCTACCCACCATTAAGGTAGCTGCATTCTGACTTCGGGGATATTGCATTATTTTGATATGGGCCTTGGCATTTAGCTTACATTAATACGTGACAAAGTTTTTGGCATGAGCCAGGTTTATTTTCATGTATATCCTGGCGCCTTTTATAACTCTGGTCTGCATTTTGGGGGCGTAACTAGATTTCTAAAACCTGACACATTGCTTTTATATCTTGTTCTCAGCCTATGAAGCTCAATTGTTGCGCATTGAAAAAGAAAGTTGACAAATCACACCAAAAGTTAGATAAAACACACTTAAACACGAAAAACCAAAGTGAAAGTAAACATCACACAAAACCAACCCAGTTCTCACTCAATTACTGATGCAAAGTTGCATATACAAAAAGACTCGAGGTTACAAGAGGTTTGCCTGGCTTTGAGAATGTACCAAGACTTAATCAGTATTCTTAATCAGATACGGTGTGCTTTCGAACACCCAGATTTAAACAAACCACGGTTAGCCGTCGCTCTTTCTCTGTTTCTGGTCCCTCCACATGGAACAACCTCCCTCTCCCACTTCGCGGAAAGCCTTCATTTGATACTTTCAAATCCAGCCTCAAAACGCACTTATTTTCTACTTCAGGTCTTCCCCTGCTATCTGTTCCTACTTTTCAATAGCTACCTTCACCTCCACCACCCCCACCTAAGCGTGTGGTGTGTATAAATTTAGTATTTGTTTATCCTGATATTTGTGGACAGTTGCATGCGTGTGAATGATTTGAATGCAAGCGCTTTGATTTGTTTACTTTACAAGATTCAGCGCTATATAAATCCCATACGTTAGTATTATTATTATTATTATTATTATTATTATTCTGTCAGTTTAATTAAAAACAAATATCAGGTCTTTTTCTCCATTTTCCACTTCAGTTTCTTTTTAATTAATCAGCTTGCAGCAACCTGTTGTTGGGCGTTTCCTAGCTATACACCTTGAGCATCACCCAGAATATACACCCTTGTCTCACTCGCCACACCTGGGAACCACTGTAAGACCCCCCACCCCACCCCCCAAGAACACACCTGATGAGGAGTTTGCATGAGTGACCATTTTGCTATTACCTCGCCATAATTTATAGGTAGCCATACTTCGACTTCAGAGGAAGTTAGCAGCGTAAAACGCACCGTGCATTCGTCATCACATAATAATAATAAGAATAAGAATAAGAATAATAATGTATGGAATTTATATAGCGCTGAATCTTGTAAAGCAACAAATCAAAGCGCTCATTTTTCCCCCGAGGATAATGGAATAAGCACTCATGTGCTTTTTTACATCCAGTCCCCGTGTGTATGCGGTTTTGTAAATTTTGTCATCTGTTTCCACCGGCACACAATGGCCTACTCTTTCGCAAAGCGGAACAGGATTTAACGTGTGCGCAAGATGTTCTGCGTGCGTTCGCACACGGGGCCTCGGTTTATAGTCTCATCCGAAGGACTTTGACATTCAGTTCAATTTTTGTGTCAAACTGGGAAGAAAGGGCGAGGCTGGGAATCGAACCCAGAACCTCGCGGTTTACTTGTTAGCAGGCAAACGTCTTAACCATCCTGCCACCTTCCTTCCTACATCGTAGACTCCACAGTATCGGTGACTTTAGTGTCTGTGGAAAACGTAGAACGGGAGGCAGGCGTTTCACTGGAGGAGACGTGGCTCACGTGCGTAGTGGAAGCAGGGGAGTGCTTCTGACCTTTCTGACAGCCTAACCTCTCGGCCATCATGGACAAGACGCGGCGCGTGGTGACGAAAGACAGCAGCAGAAGGATGCCCTGGCCGCCATTGATCAGAACGGACACCACTCTCAGCCACTGCACCTCCAGCCCTTCAGCGACAAGGGAGAGTATCCAGGTGGCGCCGGTGAGCAGGGACAGGCGGAAGCAGGCTTTCACGTGCTGGCGGCCGTTCTCCGCGCTGCCTGCCGCCTGAGCCTGAAGCTTGACCACCTGCCGGATGCGGCGCACGGTGAGGATGAAGAGGAGGACGTTATTGAGGACAATGAGGCAGAGCGGCAGGATCATGGACAGGCCCACCAGCCAGGGCGAGGTCAGGTAGCAGGCCGTGGCGCTGTACCCGATGGACCTCCCTTCGGAGGTGAGGAAGGAGACCACCACCACCGCGGCAACCACCGCTAGAGGCAGAACGTTCGTCAGGACGACACTCTTCAGCAAGGCTCTCAGATTCCCTCCTTTGCGAGCCGCGGGCGTGCTGGAGGAGAATGTCCGGAACATGTGCAGTGAGGACACCAGAGTCCAGCAGAACGTGCTCAGCCAGGAGTGGTGCACCAGCATGCCCAGGCCGGCACACCACGCGCCCGCTGCAGGCCGGTGCGCGAGCAGCAGCAGGAGCGCCTGGGCCGCCAGCAGCGTGCAGCACGTGCCCATCATGTTCATGCCGGGCAGGGTGCGCAGGGCGGGGAGGAGGGAGTAGACGACGAGGATGAGGAGCAGCGAGAAGATGGAGAGGGGGATGATCGCCATGTTCAACGCGTACTCCCAGGGCGGAAACTCCATCATCGCGGGAACGGAGCTCCGCCGGGAACGTCTGGACATCTCCTGCAAGACAGACCTGCACACGTACAGGGTTCGGTTCTTCACCTCCGCGTGAGACATCCCGGGTAGTTTGAGCGAAAATCCGCCAAAGTTCAGATTCACTTCCGCACGACTGCTGATACCCCGGGTAGGCGCGGCTTCGTAATCTGAGCTAGAAAAAGTGACGGCAGGACAGGTCAGGACTGGGGTTAGGGGAATGTTGAGGTGGAAAGGAAACCCGGTCAAAAGAAACCCTCTCCTTTCTGCCCACACGGCGTGGCCGGTCAGACTGACGGCTCTAGGTGACCGGCCGTAAAGCACTTCCTTTAAAGGCTGCCCCGCGTACACGAACGCGAACGTCACATTCGTCTCGTCTTCAACCGTAACTTTCCAGTCCTTCAACATGTTTCCCACCCACTGCTTCTCCACCTCATCTCTGCTGATTGTCCTGGAAGACATCACCCATCCCTTCAGGGCAACCTCTACGACGTCGATGTTGTTCATGCTGCTGTCAAAAGTAAAGGACAATGAAAAGGCGACCGCGCCGTATTCAGAAGAGTCGAACTTCGCTTGCAGCGTTTCGCTGAACTGTTGTTCAAAGTTGTTCCACGATTGTTGGGTGTTGGGGAGCAGGACAGGGTCTTTGGGAAGGAGGATGACATCCAGGTTGTAGGCCAGGCCTCGTATGGTGGGCACTGCTGTGTTGCACGTGTCGTTCTCCGCGGAAAAGAGTTTGCCTTCTGTGCAGCGCAAGGTGTGACACCGACCCTGTAAATAATTGTAGTCGTAATATAAATCCAGCCTGAAGACATGTTTATTATTTTCAAACCTAACTTTTTCCCTCCTCTTTCATCTCAAAACTGTCCCTGCCTTCAACAGCCCAAATCCCACTCACTACCCTGCCAAAGCCTACAACCTGTGTGTGTGTGTGGTGTGTGTGCGTGTTTGGTGTGTGGTGTGTGTGTGGTGTGGTTTGGTGTGTGTTGTGGTGTGTGGTTGTGTGTGGTGTTACGTGCGTAACAGTTTTGTAATTGTTTGTTTTATAGACTTTTTTTAATTAGTTATTGGCTGCATTACTGTGTCAGTAAGAAATAACGTGAATGCAATCGCTCTGATTTGTAATTCAAATATAGCGTTGTTTAATCTTGTTGGTTTCTTGTGGTTTTAGTTTAATGTGTTTTTTTTAATTATGCTCGGAAAAGGATAACGGTTGTTATTAGTGTGAGTCTTAATAAAAAAGAGGATACTGTAATAGCAAAGTGATGGGATAAAAATATGTGTGCAGTAAAAAGACTTATACACACTACAACATCACACATACAAGACTAGCACACACACGACACACAACAACAATATGATAGATATATAATATATATATATATATATATTAATATAATAGATATATATAGATAGATAATATATAGTATGTATGTATGTATGTATGATAATGTATATACCCTATGTCAACCCTCTCAGTAAACTGCATCAGTCTTCTAAACATGCAGTTGTATACATGTATGATTTATCATTCGCCAAATTTCAGAAAGCCAAAATAATAATTATTTGAATACCTCTGTGTGATTCGAGAACTGGTTTGTGCATACCTAGGCCAGTTGTAGCTCTATTGCCAAACTTAAAAATAGTAATGAAATGTTTTGAACGAATCGTTCTCAAACGGCTTCTTTTCTCTACTTCTTCATATCTAGATTCTCTTCAATTTGCATACAAAGCCAATTGAAGCACAATGATGCTACCATTACCTTGCTGCATAATGTTTATTCACCTAGAAAAACTGAATATTTGTTCGATTATATTTTCATTGATTCTCTTCTTGCCTTTAATACCATTCAGCCCCATCTATTAGCTCTCAAACTGCTCTCAATAGATGTCTGTCCTCGGCTAATTCTCTGGATAATGAGCTTTTTGACACACCGGACACAGTTTGTTCGATTTCAAAAGGCCATATCCACTCAAAGATCAACTTCCACTGGTTCTCCCCAAGGCACTGTTCTGTCCCCCATCCTTTTCACCCTTTACACAAATGACTGCACTGGCTCTGATCTTATACCGTTAATCAAATATTCTGATGACTCTGCTCTGGAAGATCTGTCTAATTCCATGTCATGTATTTTAAACAAGTTGAGGAGTTCTCCTCCTGGTGCAAACAGAACTGTCTTGACCTTAATGTTGAAAAGACTAAGGAAATGTTGATTGATTTTCGCAGGGACCCCCAGCCCATACCAAATCTTTACATTGATGGTGTAAAGGTAGAGCGTGTACACCAATACAAATATCTAGGTACTATTATTGATGATAAACTAAATTTTGATGCTAATACAGATCTTGTAAATAGGAAATGCCACTCACGCATCTTTTTCCTTCAAAAACTCAGGAGTCTTAAAGTAAATGTAAAAGTTTTACAAAATTTCTATCGATGCTTTATTGAGTCTGTCCTTTCATTTTCCTTGGTTTGTTGGCCTGACTGTTAAAAACAAAAACATAGTAAACAAGATTGTAACCAGATGTGGCAAAATTGTGGGCTGTGAGCAAATGAAACTGAATGACTTGTATGAATGCCGTGTGAGAGACAGAGCTAGACAGATTGTGAGTGATGACACACATGTGCTTGCAAAATATTTTGAACTCCTGCCTTCTCAAAAGCGCTACAGAGTACCCAAGACTAGAACCCTGCGATTTAAAAATAGTTTTATTCCACCTCAATTCTGCTAATTAATAAATGTATGACAATAAATTTCTGAATTGAACTAAAGCCACGACAGAGAGGGAGAGAGAGAGAGAGAGAGAGAGAGAGAGGGGGGGGGGGGGAGGGAGAGAGAGAGAGACTAAAGGCTACCTTTTATTAGAGTAAACTGTGTTCAGTTTCTAATAGAATAGAGTATTAACTTTATGATATTTGTTTATCATACATGTTATACAAATGATTTTTTTTTTTTTGATTTTTTTTTGATTTTTTTTTTTTTTTATTATTATTTTTTTTCTTTCTTTAAATACGTGCGCGTGTTATTATTTTAGACTGTTCAATATCTTAAAAGAACATAGTATTAATTTAATTAATATTTGTCTTATACAACATGTTTAACAATCTGACTTATATTATTAAAATGCGTGAGCATGGGTACGAATGTTTACAATGTGCGAGCGTGCGTGCTCGTGCGCAAGTGACTGTGTATGTGCGGACGTAGGGTTTACTTGTGCGCACATGAGTAAAGTGATTTTTGTTGGGTGGGTTTTTGGCTGGCTGAGATTATTGCTGATTTGTGGATGCTTTTTATCTCATGATGGGTGCGTGCTGATGTTGGACAGTGTGTGTGTTTTAAATATTATGTTTAAATGTTTATTGTTTTTATGTATGGCGAGTAACCCGCCGGAATTTCTCTGTCTTTGAGATAATAAAGTTTTTGAATTTGAATTTGAATTAAGAACAAAATGTGCTACAGATACAATTTGTGAGATTCCCTATGAAAGAAAGTAAAAAATAAAATAAATGTCTCGTGTGGCAGCGTTCTACAAACACAAACCCGACTTATTTTTGAAACAACCTTCTACTTTTCTGTTGTACTCACTAGTTCTTACTGCAATGCAGGCAGATGAAATTTTCGAAATAAGTGATAGTGGTAGATATATATTTTCTTTTCCTCTGAATAATCTTAGGTCCACATCCATCCTATATAATATGACAGGGCAGGCTGAAACATTCACCTGACACCAGCAATACCACCACCACCACCACGCCTACCTTCATGCCAGCATTGTTACACAGACTTGGGACGGGATAGCCTAGTGGTTAGAGCGTTGCGGTCGCAATTTGACGGCCCAGGATCGAGCCCTGGTCCCACCAGCCACTACCGAGACACTCGTTCAAGGGAAATGTTTCCCTTAAAGTTAACATGAGTGCTGACTTCACTGCCCCCGAAATTTCTTCGGCTGAGACTATAAACTAAAACCCCGTGTGCGAACGCAAGCAGAAACATCTTGCACGCATTATCAAAACCCCGTTCTACCTTTCAAAAGAGTAGGCCCTTCGTGCCGGTGATAACGGGTGGCAAAAGAATACATTGATAAAACGTATGCACACTGGTGTCGTATTTAGACACCACCCTAGATTCAACCAATCCACCTTTGGCCGTCGCTCTTACTCTATTTCTGGTTCATCGATCTGGAATGACCTCCCTCTCTCTCTCTAATAATAATAATATATTGAATTTATATAGCGCTGAATCTTGTAAAAAAAACAACAACAACAAATCGAAGCGCTTGCACTCAATCATTTACAGGCATGCAACTCTCCTTAAACATAATGAACAACAGATTTCAAAACCATGCGCGCGCACGTATGCACGCATGCACGCACACACACGCACACACACACACACACACACACACACACACACACACACACACACACTCGGAACAACACTTAGATGGTGAAAGATGCTGTTGAAAATTAGGGACAGATATTTGGGGGGAAAGTCTCAGGTAGGAAATAAGTGTGTTTTGAGGCTGGATTTGAAGGTATCAAGTGAAGGCTTTTGGCGAAGTGAAAGAGGGAGGTTATTCCAGGTGGATGGACCAGAAACAGAGAAGGAGCGACGGCCAACAGTGGTTTGTTTGAATCTGGGTGTTCGAAAGCACAAAGTATCTGCGGCTGAACGAAGGGAGTGGGATGGAGTGTACAGGTGAAGACAGTTACAGAGATAAGAGGATGCAGATTTGTGGAGACATTTGAAACAGAGGGTATTGATTTTATACTCCAGTCTTTGTGAGACAGGCAGCCAGTGAAGAGATCGCAGAAGAGGAGTGATATGTTCAGATTTTTTCTTTCTTAGGACCAGTCGAGCTGCAGAGTTTTGTATGCGTTGAAGAGAGTGGATAGATGATGCTGGTAGGCCAGCCAAAAGAGAATTACAGTAGTCTAAACGTGAAAGAATGAGAGATGTGACAAGCTTGGAAGTTGCATCAGTGGACAGATACTTGCGAATCGCGCTTATGCGCCGTAATTGATAGTAGCAAGACTGGCAGGTCTGGGTGATGAATTTTTTTCATAGAGAGTGTGTTGTCAAGAACTCCTAAATACTTCACAGAGTTGGACAAAGGAACTGACGTATTGCCGATTTCTATTGAAGTTTTTGGGATAGAGGAAAGTTTATGTTGGGTCCCTATGAGCATGGCTTCGGTTTTATCGGCATTAAGTTGTAACTTGTTCTGAGTCATCCAGTTTTGAATGTCTTGAAGGCAGTAGGACATATTTGTCAGGAGGGAAGGCAAGTTTTCAACAGTATCACTGCACTGAAGCTGAGTATCATCGGCATAGAAATGATGATCAATATGGTGGCTGTTTATTATATGTGAGAGTGGAGCAGTGTAGAGAGTAAAGAGAACAGGGCCCAGGACTGATCCCTGCGGGACTCCACATTCCAGTTTGACAGGTTTTGATTGAATTTTGTTTACAATAACTTTCTGGAACCTGTCTGTGAGGTATGAAGTAAACCAGGTGAGGGCTGTGCCGTTAATACCAAACGTATTTTGGAGGCGAGAAAGAAGAATTGAGTGATCTATGGTATCAAAGGCTGCAGATAAGTCAAGAAGAGTGAGGAGGGAGATTTTTCCTGCATCAGAAGCAAGTAGAAGTGTATCTAAAGTGTGGACTAGGGTGGTTTCGGTGCTGTGGTTGGGGCGATAGGCAGATTGAAAAGTGGGAAGGAGATCATTGGAATGAAGGTGACTGTTGAGCTGTTTGAAAACGACTTTTTCTAGTACTTTAGAGACAAAGGGTAAGTTTGAGACAGGCCTATAATTCTTCAGAATGTTGGGATCGAGGTCGTGCTTTTTCAGTAGAGGTGTGACTATTGCTGTTTTAAGAGCTGATGGAAAATTTCCTGACACAAGAGATGAGTTTACTATTTTAGTGATAATAGGTACAAGTTGTGGAAGGCATTGTGAGAAAACAGGAGCAGGTATGGGATCAAGGTCGCATGATTTTATAGTCATTTCCTTCAGAATTGTCATGATTTCTCTCTCTCTCTCTCTCTCTCTCTCTCTCTCTCTCTCTCTCTCTCTCTCTCTCTCTCTCTCTCGAATAATAAAAAATGAGTGTTGATGTTGATCGTTACTGTTTTGAGAATTATATATTTGATATTCTCTCTGAAACACACACACACACTCTTTCTGTCTCTGTCTCTGTCTCCCTCACCTTTGATCGTTTTGCTTATAGTTATAGTGTATCCTGATAAAGGATTCATACTTTATATGTTCAATACTTTATTGGGCTTGTCGGCTGTACTTAAGTTTTAATGACTGCCCTATTTCAATATCTTAGTGTTATATGTAACAAGTATGTGTACCATTTGACAGTGAATAAAATAAAATAAAATAAAATAAAATAATAAGAATATGTACTCTTACCGTAAGATCCAGCCATTCGTCCTGAGAGCAATTGTTGACGGAGCTCGAAAACTGCTGCTCTTGCTGCTGACGTAAGCGAAAGTTCTGAACTCCGAGCAGTAACGTCAGCGGAGGCGTCCTGGGGGTGTAGCCCCTGCCACGCCCTGGGTGCATCCTGCTGGTAGACATCGGACACACCCCCATCCGCGCCGTGACCCCGTTACACTCCGCGCAGAACACGTTCTGGAACAACAGGTTGGAGAACGCGTGATGGACGCGCAGAGTTAAAGCCCGATACCGCTGACAGCGGTCCTCGACCTCGACGTCATACTGACCCCACCTCCCGGTGACGTTGCAGGTCCTGACGACGTTTCTGGAGTACCATTTCTTTTGACAGGGCTGGACTGGAACCCTGGTTGGCAGAGGCACCAGAGAGATGGTGCAGGTGGAAGCGCGCGCCGAGGCTTTCTCCAGCAGCTCCTCCGTGGTTTCTGCCCTGTACACGTACTGGAAATGTCGGCACGTGACCAGAGGTGTCCACGGGACGTACGTGCGGATGCCGTGACAGACCGCGCAGTGGCTGTTCCTGAACGTCACGTTGGTGCCTGGATCAGAGACCGGTTCGTCATGGGTGAACCGGCCCGTTCCGGATTCACAGGCTCGGCGGACAGTGTCGTTTCCTGCAGGCCAGTCTTGGGGACAGCGCGCAATGCCGACCATCTGATTCTCCATGCAGCCTGCGTATTGGCCCGTGTCTTCGGCAGCTTCTGTCAGGTTCTGAAGGCAGCACGTGCCCATGGTGCAGGAGCTGGTGGAGCATGGGTAACAGTCCAGGTTGAAGCATCCCCCGCTTCTGACTGTGTCCTGGCAGAACCCTCGCAGGAGGACTTCTTCGGCGGTTCGGTTTGTGTTGTGTGAAGAGTTGTAGATGTTCGCTCCTGGTGATGGGTTGATTCGTTGGGTTTGAGGATCGTTGTCGTTGAATATTGGTGAGTTTTGGGGCCATGTTTCTGCCACCTGTATAACCATCAGAGATGTGATGATTTGAATAGATAATATGCTCATTGTGCAGTTATATCTTTTTTTCTCTTTAGCGATTTAAAGCACATGATATTTTACTGGCCAGATATTTCAGAAAGTCAGCAAATGATTTTGACTACGAACACCCATGATTCATTTACATCTATACTCGCTGCTTCAACAATTTTTAAACAGGCAATCTCTCTTTTTTTTTTAAAGTGTCAACAGTGTTAGACACATGTAAACCTCTGCTACACTGTTGTATATTACAGACAGCAAGGCAATGAATGACAAGATGATGATGTCTATCGGAGGTAAGGCTCACTTGCTTTAAGCCAGATGGTAAAGGTGTGGGGGGTTTTATGCTGCAGATGGCATCTTGCGTCATAAAGCCATCATGACTGCATGCTAATGGCCACCCTCATCAAAACATCCTTTACCCGGATAGAGATTGACCAAACTATGGTCACTCCGAAGTGTCGAAATATAGAATGTTGCATGACGTTTTGTTTTAAGGATGTGTTGTTTTATATCCAAAAGGATAAGGTTAAATATGCACCTGAATACGAAATGGAAGTAATTTTGATAAAAATTTTGTAATTGTAATAATATACTTTTTTTTCACTTTGCTGTTTTTGTTTTATACTTTCGTTTTTTTTCTTTACTTTATTCTTTTTTCTTTGTTTATTTGTTTTTTCCTTCTTTCTATCTTACATGTTGTTTTTTTCTTTTTCTCTTTCATTTCTTTCTTTCTTTTCTCTTCTCTTTTTAAACTTTATTTTTGCTTTTACTTTTTCATTTGTTCACTTTGGTTGTCATTGTCTGTTCCCAAACCACTGGGAAAATGCAATATTTTTACACTTGACTACTTTTCAACTATTATGTTACTCGTTTAATCTATTTTAGTTAAGAAAAATGGTTTAAACTGGCCATACAGTATAATCAGTAATTAATGATACCTCTCCTCTGATTTCCGCCATGCTCGTCTCTCTTTTTTTAAATCTATCACTAGGCATTCTGTTCTCTTTAATGGTATGCTAGAGCTATGTTTCTCAACTAACAAGTTGACAATACGTTCGTAAATAAAGGCCAGACTTAACACTTTATATGCATGGCCGTAGATTATTGGGTGGAACCCGTAATACCTGGTCTTCTCCTGTGCTTGTGACTCTGCAGGAGGTCTGCCTGCTGGCTTCAGCCGACATGTTCTGACTTCAGGGCAGCTCACGAAAAGGTTCACAAGACCCCAAAAAATCAGATTTTTGCTTGAAAAAAAGGCAGTTGAAGAGAATGGAATGGGTAGGCAGAAAGTATAAGAGAGAGAGAGAGAGAGAGAGAGAGAGAGAGAGAGAGGAGAGAGAGAGAGAGAGAGAGAGAGAGAGACTGAGAGAGAGACAGAGACAGACAGAGAGGGAACGGAAAAAGCGGAAACAAAGGAAGTAATAGGAAAGGGGGATTTTCTAGCATAGAATTTTAAGAAAGTGAGGAGGCAATACTGAAAGAGCCCGCGGGAACATTTGGAATAAGCCACTTGAAATACGTAACACTCACGAATTGCCTGTTGTACGGCAGACCATTTGGAATAAGCCACTTGAAATACGTAACACTCACGAAGTACCTGTAGCATGGCGTACCATTTTTAATAAGCTACTTGACATACGTAACACTCACGTATTTGTAGCATGGCGTACTATTTTGAATAAGCTACTTGAAATACGTAACACTCACGTATTACCTGTAGTCCGGCGAAACATTTTGAATAAGCTACTTGAAATACGTAACACTCCCGTATTACCTGTAGCATGGGGGGAACATTTTGAATAAGCTACTTGAAATACGTAACACTCACGAATTACCTGTAGCATGGGGGGGGGGGGGGGGGGAACATTTTGAATAAGCTACCTGAAATACGTAACACTCACGTATTACCTGTAGCATGGCGTACCATTTTGAATAAGCTACTTGCAACAGGTAACACTCACGTATTACCTGTAACACAGCAGAACATTTTGAATAAG
Source organism: Rapana venosa (assembly GCA_028751875.1). Taxonomy (NCBI): domain Eukaryota; kingdom Metazoa; phylum Mollusca; class Gastropoda; order Neogastropoda; family Muricidae; genus Rapana; species Rapana venosa. Next base: position 14,721,095 of record CM054146.1, on the reverse strand, counting down.
CTACTTGAAATACGCAACACTCACGTATTACCTGTAGCATGGCGAAACATTTTGAAATACGTGACGCTCACGGACTACCTGTAGCACGGGGGAATATTTTGAATAAGCTACTTGAAATCCGTAACGCTCACGGACTACCTGTAGCACCTAAGTTGTCCGTCCACTCGCAAGGTGTAATCCACCATAGCAGACTTCCATCCGTTCCTGTCTTGTGCCTCTCTGCGCCATGTCACTGCCACGTATTTCTAGATGTTATCAGGCCATCTGGTTACCACCTGCAAGGGAATCTGCCTTTCTGCACAACTCTTTGTCCATAATTATACTGTCCCTTCGGATGAGACTATAAACCGAGGCCCCCTGTTCGAACGCATGCAGAACATCTTGCGCACACGTTAAATCCTGTTCCGCCTTTCGGAAGAGTAGGCCATCGTGTGCCGGTGGAAACAGATGACAAAATTTACAAAACCGCATACACACGGGGACTAGATGTAAAAAAGCACATGAGTGCTTATTCCATTATCCTCGATATAAAAGAATAGAAAAGAAAACGAATAGAATAGAATTTGATACTGTCTGTCGTGGGGTTTAAAATCGTAGTTTCTCTACATTGCTATGCAATGTTGTTGTTGTTGTTGTTGTTGTTGTTGTTGTGTGTGTGTGTGTGTGTTTACCCGTGCATGTATGGATAAGGATCTTGCATGCTTTTGACTCGAGTGCTATTTATGTAGGCTAAATAATATGATGCGTGCGTGCGTGTGTGTGCCAAGCTTTGAAGAAAAAAAAGGGAATAACATTTAAGAAAGTTTACAACCATGAAAGAAAGAAAATTCAACAGACAGACAGAGGGAAGGAAGGAAGGAAAAAAAGGAAGGAAGGAAGGACAAAAAGAAAAAAAGTCAGTCAGCCAGACAGACAGACATTTTTTAAAATAAATTTTATTTCATTCTTTTATATCTAGGATAATGGAATAAGCACTTATGTGCTTTTTTACACCCAGTCCCCGTGTGTATGCAGTTTTGCAAATTGTCATCTGTTCCCACCGGTACACAATGGCCTACTCTTACGAAAAGCGGAACAGGATTTTAACGTGTGCGAAAAAATGTTGTACGTGCGTTCGCACACACGAGGCCTCGGTTTATAGTCTCATCCGACATTTTAAAGAAAGCCAGACTAAAAGAAACAAACAAACAAACAAACATATATAAAGAAACATACCAAAAAAAACAACCCCATGCAGACCAAACAGGCAGAAAGAGAGACAAACAAGAGATCAAACAAAACTGAGTGTATCAGGCCTAGCTAACTTTGTATCCACTCCCTCACTTAACATCCCAGCCTCCAATCCCAAATGTCGCTGCAAGGGCTGAGAATCAAAAGCTCTATTCGAGATTATGCAAGCAACCGTTTACAAATCAAAACACCAAACAAAAATCAAATAACTATGCGCTCTGTGCACGAAATTGTGCGAAAAGTTTCAAACCAAAGCACCAGGATTCACATCAACTAACTATCCCCCCCCCCCCCCCCCCCCCCCTTCTCTCTCTCTCTCTCTCAACACCTTAAGCAGGCGATAGACGAACCTCCTGAACGGTAAGGTCGGGACGGTTATGACGAAACAGATCCTTCTTCTTCTTCTTCTTCTTCGTCGTCGTCGTCGTCGACGAACCCTCAGACAGCAGCTATTGTTGTCTGTTATATATTATGAGCGAAAATGCCTCACGCTGTGGTTAAACCCCTGACAAGTCAGGCAGAGGGCATCGGACTTTGGCATGAGAGAAAATTGATATCTTTTAAGACTTTCTGCTGAAAAAAGGCAGAAGAATGGATCAAGAAGGCAGAAAAGGGACAAGAAAGAGATGAAAAGAAGAAAAGGAACGAGGCAGAGAGTGATAGAAAAGAGGAAATTTCTAGCACAGAATTTCCAGAAAGAGGGGGATAATATTTATACTGACAGGCCCCCTGCATCCCCACAGGGGGGAGAAACAGATCCCAAATGGATCCTCTGTCACTGTAAGCATACATCTCAAGCAGTTTATGGCATCAGGTTCAACCGAGATAGATCATGTTCTGTTTGGATCAGGTTGAAGCTGCCAGCTCTGGCTCGCAGTCTCCAGCCAATCAGTGTTCAGTTTAAAGTTACAGGTTGCTTTGTGCATGTACCTTGAGCGCTTTGATTTGTTGCTTTACAAGATTCAGCGCTATATAAATTCCATACATTATTATTATTATTATTACCTTGTGAATGTGATTGACAACCTCAGGGCACTTAGTGACCTTTTTTTTGTTTTTTTGTAGGCCTTTCAAAAACGTTTCGTGCAAACAGACCGTCCTTTTCACACTGACAGGTTGGAAGGGACATGTTTGAACCGTCTATCTATCGTCTTCTTCGTTGTTGTCGTCGTTGAACGCTCAGACAGTACTGTCATCGTCTGTCATAATATGAGTTAAAATGCGTTGCACTACCAAGATTCAAGATTTTCTTTCATGAAAAAAACCCAATTGGTACATGAAATTGAACAAAACCACAACTTGCAGATGTCGGCATGTGAAAAATACAATACAAATTTATTCCAAAATGAAGAGCACAGATTATGGATATGTAAAAAGAAAGAACATTTACAATACAGGAAAGAAACAATAAATCAGTATGTTGTTTAGATACATCAGCAATCAATTGCAGTACTCTCTCTCTCTCTCTCTCTCTCTCTCAACTTATCAGGTGCTAGTGGATCGCCTGCTTTAGCCAACTGTATATCATACCAAACTGGACGTAAAGGAGCGATCCCAGGGACACCTTGTCAATCAATACAAATGACCATTCATTAAGTACAATCCTGCCATAAGGTAAATCCAACGCACTGACCCACACCCCATTCAAGAGATCAGAAGCACAAGCTGTTAGTGACCGAGGCGTTGAATAGGAGCAACCAACAGGGTCTGAATACACAATGATCTGGGCACTTTTGAACACACTGAATAATGTACAAGACTTAAGTGCTTTGGACTAATGCGGTGTTGATGAATAGAAATGTGCTGGAAAAATTCACGTAACACTTGCGTTATCAAAGCTTGCATAACATGACCAGATTTTCATCTTCTGTATCCCCCCCCCCCCCCCCTTTCCCTCGTTTGTTTAATGTCCGATTACTACATGGTGATCTAAATAATTTTATCCGGGGCGGAATAGCCTAGGGGGTTAAAGAGTTTTGATTGTGCTCGTGATTTTACTGACCCAGGATCGAGTTTGGTTTATGGCCACTACCTGGAAAATTGTTCAAAGGGACTTTTCCCCTTGGAGTTAACATCAGTAGGCTTACTGATTCCACTCCCCCCAAAAGTCCTTAGTATAAAACTATAATCAGAGGCCCTGTGTGTGTACGCCCGCAGAACATCTTGTGTACACGTTTAAACACGTTCTGCGTTTTGGAAAGAGTAGGCCATTTGTGCCAGTAAGAAGGGATGATGCACAATATTTTGGGGGAAAACCCCCAGCATGCACATTGGTGTCGTGTTTACACATCATCCCCAAAGTTGGAATGCGGCAACCCACAAATCTCGCCATTGGTGAAAACTTGGAGCTCTAGCGGAAGAAAT
>CM054146.1:14705001-14712501 GCA_028751875.1 Rapana venosa | reverse complement strand
GGCATAGTAAGTGATGTCCCACGTATGTTAGCTCAGAACAGGCACCACTGAGTACCACCAATGTGACCCAGCAGCAGTGCAGGGCCCCTCTGGCTGGTAGCCCCACGGCTGCCTGATATTGACTTGCTCCCTGTGGACTTCCAACCCCGAGAATGTGACATAACGAATCTGGGTATGGCTGTGGCGAGGGGATTGAGATGAGCGTCGTTTGGACAGCGGAACGGGAACGTCACAGAAGATGAGGCAGCAAAAACAAAAAAAAAAGATGGAGAGTAAACAATTTGTTTTTGTTGTTGTTTTCGCCACCTCCTGCACCTCTACTAATGATGATCTTTTTGTTAAATTGCATAAAAGAAATGCAGTGGGAGGACAAGATCTATTTCCACTAACTTGCCGTATCTAATTCAACACCTCGCTCTTAATAGCTACCTAGGCTCTTATTCTACAATCGCCAATAGGAGCAAGCTACCAGGCCTAGTCTTACCTGAGAATTACTCTCCCATGTACACCAAGAAACATATAGTGACAACTCTCAAACAGCAGTTTAGATCGAAAAAGGGAACAGAATACATACTTTAACCTGGTCCAGCAGCAACTCAAAGACCCAAACCTGTATTCGTTTGCTGCGCGAGTAAAATTCAAGGGTCATCTCATAGGCTACTGCGGACAGTTTCAGCCTATTTTCCCCAAAAGGGGTAGGTAAGGTTGAGTGTAGGAGGTAAAAGAGGCAGACCACCAACATCCAACGTTGCCAATATCACTGATCTGGGAGGAGGGATACAGGAAATCGTAGAACTCAGCAGAGACAGGGAGAGAGGGCGACCTTGGTGGCATTGTGTGGAGCTCCTACCGATGATAGCGGTGATGGAGAAACTACCCGAAGGCCCAGATGAAATAAGCTCAGAGTGGGTGCATAATCACACAGCCATTAACAATAAATAGTTAATTGCTGAGGATTTTAGCGCGCATTCTCCATTCAGGGTCAAAGACCACGCCCCAGTCAGCTGTAAAGGGTTTGTTGACAATATTGTGGCCTCCTCCCCTTTAAACCTGCTCTCAATGACGGCAGTATCACCGGTGTCCCTCCTGCCAATGTGATATCTTCAGTTAACGTCTATATTGGCATGTAGTGATTTTAGACAACAACAACAAAATTTTAAACAAGTAGAAAATGAAAATGTCACAAGAAAAATCCATCAATAATTGAAAGTGTGCATGTTTGTGTGTGTGTGTGTGTGTGTGTGTGTGTGTGTGTGTGTGTGTGTGTGTGTGTGTGTTGTGTGTTTGAGTGGTGTGTGTGTTCCTGTGTGTGGAGATGTGTGTGGTGTGTTGTGTGTGTTCCTGTGGTGGAGGATGTGTGTTTGTGTGTGTTTTTGTGTGTGTGTGTGTGTGTGTGTGTGTGTGTGTGTGGAGGGTGTGTGTGTGTGCGTGTGTATAAGTGTTACCTTTCAGCTAAAAGTCGGCTAGTTAAGGTCAAAGCCTGTTGCGCGTGAATATTTACAAAGAAATGACAACTGATTTTGAAATGAAGAACAATTATATTGGTTTGAGAAAGTACTAAAATATTGTAGAGATAAATCAAAGCTCTTGCAGTTAGATTCAGCACGCTTGTGCAGCCCTTCATAAGAATATGAGCCACTTAAATTTAAGCACACACACACACACATGCACGCACGCACGCACGCACGCACGCACACACACACACACACACGGTTCAAGATTCAATTAGCCTCTGACCTCTATTGGGGTACGGAATATTTCAGTAAGTAAACAAACTCAACTGTAGCGCTTATATTCGCATCGGCAGAAACATTTACAACACTGCATGTGATAGAAATGTCAACGTGATCAACCTTGCAATCAATGTCACGCATCACACTTTATACTCTTCACTACGATCTTTACCTTGCTTTAACCATGTCTTTCTTTTTTTGAGGGAGAGGAGATGTGCACCGTCCTCAACATGCTGGTCCCTGGAGAAGATGAGGTCTCTGACATCTCACTCCCCGCCGACCACATAGGTCATTGGAACACCTTTTTGTCAGAAGAGAGCAAAATTACAAATCCTGAACATAATTATATCTTGGATACAGGTATTCATGAAGTAGAACTACCTTCCGAAGCTTAGAAACTTTAGACACTTCACTATTAAATATTAATATTAGATATAAAATTAAGTATTAATAGATTAAATATTAATACCTAGATTCAGCTAGTCACCGTCGGCCGTCGCTCTTTCTCTGTTTCCGGTCCATCGATTTGGAATGGCCTCCTCCCTATCTCTCTTGTCAAAGGCCTTCTTGTGACACTTAGAAATCCGGCCTCAAGACATATTTGTTTCAAACCTAAGATTTTCCTCTCCTGTTTCATTTCACAGCCATCCCTGCTTTTCAACAGCCAAAAATTCCATCACCCTGCCAAAGTGTATGACGTGTGTGTGTGTGTGTGTGTGTGTGCATTTGGACTCGTTAGAACTATTACTTGCTATTGGTTGCATGACTGTGTAAGAATGAGTTGAGTGCAAGCGCTTTGATTTGTCTATGCAAGATACAGCGCTATATAAATTCCATTATTATTATTATTATTATTATTATTATTAATATCAGTACCGACTTCGCTCTCCCGAAAGTCCTTTCCCATAAGAGTATAAACTGAGGTCCCGTGTGCGGACGCACGCAGAACATCCTGTAAAGGTAAAGGTGTCCCATAACCTATGAGGTCGTAGTGGAGCGAGGCGTCAGAGACCTCACTCCTCTAGTATACACGTGAAAACCCGCTCTGCGTTTTGGAAGAGTTGTCCATTTCGCGCCTGAAGGAACAGATGAGGTGTGTTGTTGTTTTTTAATGCATGCACACTAGTGTCGTGTTTAGACACCATCCTCGAAGTACGAATAAAGCTACAGTTTATTTATTTAATTATTTATTTATTTATTGACTTACTTTATTCATTATTAAGTCCTTCGGATGAGACTATTGTAGCCGGGTGGACACACGGCTACACATAACTTAGATTCAAACAGCCAAACGGATACTAGCCTTGTGGTCAATCAGTTTTCTCAACTCTCTATGTAAACTGTCATTATTATGCTTAGGATATATTTATATTTTTATATTTAGTATATTATCTAAATAAGTTTATTTTCCAATATTCTGAATGTTGTCTAAATAATTCTTTTAGTCATTCAATAATACAGCCCGAGTTATCTCCCTTAAATGTGAGCGTTGGTCTGATCTAGCAAAGAAAATCAATAATAATAACTTTATTAAGTCATATTGTTTGCTCATATTCATAGATGTGATTGTTGAAGTGTTGATCTTGACTCGATTCATTTCAACCACAATGAGAGTTCTCTATTTTGTTGTGAATCAATATTTTTCGTCTATTGGTATAGGTACTGTATGTATTCAAATATTAACTGCTAGAAAAGCAGTTCTAATTTTTATTTAAGGAATCTTTAATAAATCATAATTATTGTGCCATTGAAGAACATGTGGAATAAACTCTATTTAGATCAATAAAACAGCTCATATTAAGTAGTAGTAGATTGTAAGGCGTAAGTTGTACACAATGTGCCAGTCCTAAATTTTAGCTAATGGCCATTCCTTGTTGTAAACAAGTTTGAATTGTCGAAATAAATTCTACCAAATGCAGACATAAAAATATAAATGTATGGTATGTTTTGGGTTTTGTTATGAATAAATATAAGATTGGAAGATGTTAGTATGGATAATTTGTAGTATTAGAGATCGTTATATTTTAGATCTGACGAACAGCTTTAAGAAGCTTGCTTGGGTGCAAGCAGACCAGAAACTGTGTTTTCACACGACTGGTTAATTATGAATATCTCCTCTCATGGACATCTGTGGTTTATAATATGTATATGTATACAAACTGTGGTGCATATCCTTCTTTTTCTAGTCATAAAGTATTTAGTTTTGTTGAAGTTTTAATGTTTTATTTCCGAAAGTTATAGTGTGCAGCTGTTAAAAGTGTATCTAGTCGGAGGCTTTAATCGCTAATAGTTTGCAGCCAAATGATTTTTGTGCAAAATGCAATAATGCATCTTAATGCTTATACTTTCTAGTTTATTTTGATATATAATATGTCTAGTTTCGTTACGCGGACAGCAAGATAATCACCACTGAAGCTGCATGAGAAAACACAAAATCTCCTTCACCTTGGGCCAAATCGGCCAAAACGCTTGCAGTGTGGTGGCGCTGTCTTTGCAGTTCGCGTGGCAGGGATATATAGATATCCTTCGGGAAGCTAGGGAGGGAGGAGAGAAGGTGACAGGCTAGGCTACAGGCCAAGGAAGGCAGAGAGGGAGAGGGAGAGAGACCATTCACCCACACAGCAGTAGATGGCTGAATAAAGAGGTGACAAGCAAAGCTGCTGTCTTCCACTGAGTCTTCTTTTGCATTCTTGTGCTTTTTTTAAATTTTATTAAACATCCAGTACCTGTGTGTATACAGTTTTGTAAATGTTGTCATCCGTTTCCACTGGTACACAATGGCCTACTCTTCCAAAAAACGCAAAAAGGCTTTAACGTGTGCGCAAGATGTTCTGTGTGCGTTCGCACACGGGCCTAGGTTTATAGTCTCATCCGAAGTACTTTTAAAGAGAGTGGAATCGGTACTGATGCTAACTCCTGAGGAAAAAATCCTCTTGAGATTTGAAACCAGGTCAGCAGATCATGAGCGCAATGCCCATCACTCTAACCACCAGGCTCTCCCCTACCCCCCTCCCCAGTACAGGTGAGCAAACGGTCACAAACCCAGAATTTCACCATTGGGGAACCTCAAAGCTCTTTCTCCAAAAACAGGTGTCATTTTTCAGGGTCTTGGCGAAAGGATAACGGGAGACTGTCGTGTAAATGGCTCTGAAACAGAAAAAGAATGAAGGAAGAAGATGAAATGTTTCTTCCCTTCTCTTCTCTCTGTTCCCTTTACCGGGTAGAGGTGTGTGTGTACACTTCGTCTTCTCCTGTGCTTGTAACTCTGCAGGAGGTCTGTCCTGCCCGCTGGCCTCAGATGGTATTGTTCTGACTTTAGGGCAGCTTATTTTTGTTGGTACAGATTGCATGCTGGGTATCTTCGTGTTTCTTGTAACCCACCCAGCGCTGACATGACTTCAGGGATCTGTAACCGGCATACTTGATCTTCTGTATCTGCATGCATACGACGGGGGATTAAGGCACTGGAATCCTTTTAAGATGTTTATTTGTACTTTCCACAATGAAATATTATCTTGATCCTGACGAGTGACATAACAAAAAACCTGCAAATATTATAGGAACGCACAAATCTACCTTAAAGAATCTTTTAAGTTATAAAATACGTGTAAGGTCTCCACAAAAGTCCTTCGGATGAGACTATAAACCGAGGTCCCGTGTGCGAACGCACGCAGAACATCTTGCGCACACGTTAAATCCTATTCCGCTTTTCGTAAGAGTAGGCCATTGTGTGCCGGTGGGAGCAGAACACAGTAGTCACAAATCCGCATACACACGGGGACTGGATGTAAAAAAGCACATAAGTGCTTGTTCCATTATCCTCGATATGAAAGAATAAAATAAAAAATTAATAAAATAAAAAATAAAAATTATAATCCAATACCCTTTCAACTCGACTCGACTGTCTCCATCGCCGCTGTCGTCGGTAGGAGCTCCACGCAATGCTCACAAGAGTTCGCCATCTCTCTCTGTCTCTGCTGAGTTCTACGATCTCCTGTAGCCCTTCCTCCCAGACCACTGATTTCTCAGCGATGTTGGCAGTGAAGGATGTTGGTGGTCTGCCTCTTTTCCTTCTGCCCTCAACCTTACCTTGGAAAACTCATTATCAGATTTGTCTGTGTGTTTCTGTTTGCATGACCAACACAATCATCTCAGTCTGTGCTTATTAGTTTCAGCGATATATCCAAGTCGTTGTGATCATGGACTACTAGGTCTGGAGTTCTATTCCAGTTGAATTAGGCAACTGTGGTGAATTCTGTTTTAAAAATAAAAATGCTTAATCATTTGACTGCTTGTCCCCATTCAAATGCAGTCGTAAAGGCACCCATGTTAAAACAAGGCTTGAGATCAATACATCTGCTTTCTGCTTTGGTTGATTCTAGCTTATGGCTTGTTTGGTAATGTGAGATTAATTCTGTGGTCTGTTGCATTTCCCACATAATGATTGATCATGGTAAAAGCTGCATCCATTGAAGTAAGAGTTTGCCAACAAGCTGATATTCAAATCTTGCGCCTTGATCAGAATATCAACGTTTTGGCATTTCATACCACACAATGATTTTGTACAAACGCCAGAGAGCAGTGGCTTTGATCGGTTCTCCATTGATGAACTATTCAACGTAATCACTGCTGTTGTAAACTGGTATTTTCTTTTGAGTTTTACGGTGGCTGAAGTAGCAGATGACAGTGTTTGTTGTTGTTGTTGTTGTTGTTGTTGTTGCTGTTGTTGTTGTTGTAAAAGCCAGTCTGGATGAAAACAACCTCTTACATACCAGTACTCAAATCTTGCATACATATAAAAACTGCTTGACCAAAGGATGTTATGTCGCTTTCATACTGTTGTCTCTCTCTCTCTCTCTCTCTCTCTTCTCTCTCTTCTCTCTCTCTCTCTCTCTCTCTCTCTCTCTCTCTCTTTCTCTCTCTCTAACTGTTGTTAGAACTATTAATTGTTATTGGTTTCATGACTGTGTAAGAATGGGTTGAGTGCAAGCGCTTTGATTTGTCTGTGCAAGACACAGCGCTATATAAATTATTATTATTATTATCATTATTATTATTATTGTTATTATGTTCTATCTCTGTTAAGCCGGCCAGCCCCCCAGTAACAATGATCTGCTTGGAACTTTTTCAGTTTGCTAATCAGCAAAACCATGGTACTTCTGGAACTGTGTCTTTGGACCAGGTCAAAAGCTGTGTCAGTTATTGATGTCAGCTAATTGCCAAGGCCTACACTAAAAATATTGTTATGTTGTACGATCTTGTGTTGAGATTGCCTTCAGCCACGACAAGCTCTTAACATAACAACCTGCACTTTCCTTTGTAAAAGGAGAGGTAAATTCCTCTAAAGTCGGAGTATGGCTGCCTATATGGCGAGGTAACTTAAAAACAGGCATACTTGCAAACTTCTCATTCAGTGTGTACAATTTCAATCTCACAGTGATTCCTAGGTGGGATGAGTGAGTCAAAGTGGCAAATTCTGGGCAACCCTCAAAGTGTTAAGCTGGGGAACGCACAACAACAACAACAACAAAAACAACAACAAACTGCTTTTCTGTATTTTTTTCTGTTCAATTTCTTCTCCCACAAGGATTATAACCGTGTTTTTTTCTCTTTTTAATTCCTCTGTAAACAGCATGTTTATAGTTGTCAACGTTTCTCTGCAGACAAGTCATCGTGTGAGTGTCTTGGAGGGGGTCAGCGTTATCGTTTATCGACAGCACTTCTTCCAAACCACGACCTGTGTGGTGTTTCACACGGTTCTGTTCTA
>CM054146.1:14665001-14692501 GCA_028751875.1 Rapana venosa | reverse complement strand
TATTAAAAATGTCAAGGAAGGCATCACCCTTTTGCAAACCGTCATGGAAAGCAATATTTTACGATTATGAACAAAATACACCTTTGTCATTAAGGCAGTTGTGATATTCAGTCATTTTTAAGAAGACGTATATTTCAGTGAGACCCAAACCAGGTTTGAAGACATCGTGTTTGCACTAAAAAAAAAGATATTTTAAAGTTTGAAGACATCGTTTTTGCATTGAAAAGGGTTTTTTTTACAGTTGAAGACATCATGTTTTAATTAACAAGATTTTTTTAATAAGTTTGAAGACATCATGTTTGCATCAAAAAGAATTTTTTAAAGGTTGAAGACATCATGTTTGCATCAAAAAGAATTTTTTAAAGGTTGAAGACATCATGTTTGCATTAAAAGGATTTTTTAAAAGGTTGAAGACATCATGTTTGCATTAAAAAGATTTTTAAATGTGAAGACATCATGTTTGCATTAAAAAGATTTTTTTTAAGTTTGAAGGCATCATGTTTGCACTAAAACGATTTTTTTAAAGTTTGAAGACATCATGTTTGCATTAAAAAGATTTTTTAAAGGTTGAAGACATCATGTTTGCATTAAAGTAATTGTTTAAAGGTTGAAGACATCATGTTTGCATTAAATAGATTTTTTTTAAAGTTTGAAGACATCATGTTTGCATTAAAAAGATTTTTTTCAAAGGTTGAAGACATCATGTTTGCATTAAAAAGATTTTTTTAAAGGTTGAAGACATCATGTTTGCATTAACAAGATTTTTTTAAAGCTTGAAGACATTATGTTTGCATTAAAAAGGATTTTTTTATGTTTGAAGACATCATGTTTGCATTAAAACGATTTATTTAAAAGGTTGAAGAAATCATGTTTGCATTAAAAAGATTTTTTTTAAGTTTGAAGGCATCATGTTTGCATTAAAAAAAATTTAAGAAATTTTGAAGACATCATGTTTGCATTAAAAAAAAAATTTAAGTTCGAAGACATCAGTATTGTTCTTCAAGGTTCAGATATATGGAATCATAAAGAATGAGGGCGCGTTCATGACCATGGTGACCCATAACAGCTAGGTGTATCATTTCAGGTGATTTATTGTAGATAGTACCATAGGCAACATTTCAGCCGAAATATTGCCAAGCATTTCGAGCTGGTTTAGTAGCTCTATACAAATCAGCACTGTTGATTTAATAGACAATCTGTTAGCAGAGAGCAGGAACGTGGTTAGGCTAAAACATAGGGCTGCTAAATATCAGTTAGCATAGTTACAACTGTTGGCTGTGTTTACAGTCTCTGGAAACCACAACTGTGCTTTCTTTTCATCCTGATCAAAATATGGCTTTCTTTTTTTTTCCTTTGAAGTATCACTGATTATAACAGTATTCCTTGGCTTCATTGTCCTTGGTGTCATCTTTATTTCTTGCCATGAAATTTGAAGTTCTAGTGTGAATGACCCTTACATGCGTGCCCCCCCCCCCCCCTTTTAGTTTATACTGCAACCAGTTTACATAATTAGCATCAGAGGAGCTCTTCCGGGAAAAAAACCCCGTTTCTACTTGACAAAAACCAGCATATTGCTGGAAACACAATCCAGCTGTAATCAATTGTAAACGGGGATAACAATCTTAATGTAATAATTTGATGAATAGCTCTCTGACATCAACTGTAAGACTTTTCAAGCGGGCATTGTCCTAAATCTTTTCTATTCCAAATAAAACACCAAGACTTTAATAAATCAACTTCAGTTTAGCCACTGCGAAATTGTTTGGTTGTACCTCTGACAACTCCCAGTGTCTGTTGCTCATCCCTCATATCAAGTTTGCTTGTGTTGCTTTTGTGTTCCACTTTTAAAGGACTTCCCCATCAGTCAGAGCTGACTGTGGATTCTTTTTGTCATTCTTTTGTTTTCCACCTTTATTTTCTTTCTTTCTGTCTTTCTTTCTGTCTTCCTTACTTTCCATTTCATTCTTTTCCAGAGAATGATTTCGTATTCTGTGTATTGCAGGGAACAGACAGGTTTTTGGGACACGGAAACCATTGTTGACATCTCCGTCACTTCCGGTCTTTTCTTTGTTCTTATTCTCTGCCCCTTGGCTACGTGACTGTCACGTGGCTGCAGTAGAGAACAAAACTACACGCAAAGAAAACGTTCCCGTACCTAACAGAAACGACACAAACAATGAGATTTTTTATACACGGAAGCAAACAACAGAGTTTTGGATCTATTACCTAACCACAACTACAACCACCTGCAACAATTATAATGTATTTCCTTGCACAGGCTGTGAAGATTTGCCACCTTGTAAAACCAGCTCTACAAAACTGGGCAAGGAAGAAGAAGGCTTAAACACTGGGGAGAAAGAAGGTGTGCAAAATGATCCTGAAAACGCAACTTCAAAAAGCCGGAACGAAATCCCAAATACGACTCCTTTAGACTGCTACATGGATACCTGTTGTAACAGCACGACAAAACACAACATGTTACGAGGTTACTCCACTGGCTGCCTCAGTCAGAAACGGAACAGAACTTACGCCGTGATCCGATGTCCTCTGTCATTTCCTGACTCAGCTCTACGGAAGGACTGTGAAGAAGGCAGGGGGACACACACCAGAGACGACCCAGTCACAGAGGTCAGCACTGGCGTGGTCTACAGGAACAGGCACTGTGCCCGCTGTCACGGAGCCCAGCACCTCCTCCTCCCGTGGACTCTGCACATTTTCTGCGAGCATTTCCAGGATCTGTACCAGAAGACCTCAGAGGAGGACATTCTCAGCAGTCTGAAGGACGCAGACATGGGCGGGGATGACGTCTGTGACCTGGCCTATCTTCCTCCCCCTGGAACCTTCTCTCCATCTTGCCCTTCCTTTTTCCCCGACTCCACTCCCCACAACCCTGACCCCGTCATTAGAACCTGTAATGTCACAGGCCTGTGGAAGACCAGAGACTCTCTTCTTGAACAAAAATGTCAGGATACCTACCCTCGGCTGGACTACCTTGTGCAGGATTCCAACTCACATGAACGTGTGTATTCGAATTTGGACTGTGCTAGATGTAACGGTTTTAAGCCTGGGAAATACCCTTGTCGCACTGATCCACCCATTCCAACAATGAAAGATGCTCCTCTAACATTTCTTCTGGGTTTACATAAAAGGGAAGAACAGCAGGTGGAGAACGAAGCGCAGTGTTCAGCAGGACAGTGGTTTTCTTTCGATGTAAGTATTGTAGCCAAGCATTGGTGTGCACCTTTGTGAATCCCTCCTTTAGAATTCAATCTACTTTTTTACGGTGTGTGAGTGAGTGAGTGAGTGAGTGAGTGTGTGTGTGTGTGTGTGTCTGTCTGTCTGTCTGTCTGTCTGTCTGTAAGAGAGAGAGAGCGGGGGAGAGAGAGACAGACAGACAGTCAGATAGTCAGACAAACAGACATACAGACAAAGAGAGAACTTCTGTACGCCTGTATATGTGTATGAGCCTCCCATCTATCCCTTCAAGCATGCACTTAGGTAAAGATCAGAGTATGTCTGCTTCATCAGTGCGCGTTTCCTACTTCTCCTTCTTCCTCGGACGCTCAGACAACTATTGTTGTCCGTCACATGAGCACAAAATGCGTTGCGCTGCCATTAAGCCCTGACAAGTCAGGCCCAGCGCATCCGACTTCGGCATCAGTGGACAATAACCCTTTATGGTCGTTGTTGGATACTGAGGAAAGAGCATTTTAAACGGGAGGGGCAAAACAGGAGAGGGGGGGAGGGGGGGGGGAGGGAATCCAATCCAATCCAATCCTGTTTTTTACAGCCCCGCCGACCACAGAGGCCATATCAGGGCTGTTGTCACCTCGTCAATTTTGAAGCCTCAGATTAAAACTGTGCAACTATATACACAGATTAGGACAGGGGTATGAAACCAACTCTACCGTCCTTCCTTGTAACAATGTCCTGGCCAACCTTAAGGGTCAGGCACCGGTTGGGGAGGCAAAAGAGTCCTTCGGATGAGACTATAAACCGAGGCCCCGTGTGCGAACGCACGTAGAACATCTTGCGCACACGTTAAATCCTGTTCCGCTTTTCGTAAGAGGAAGCCATTGTGTGCCGGTGGGAACAGATGACAGAATTTAACAAAACTGCATGCACACGGGGACTGGATGTTAAAAAAAGCACATAAGTGCTTATTCCATTATCCTCGATATTTTTTTTAAAGGACAGGGAGGAGAGGGGCAAGCCAACGTTTCTGTTTTCTCCACTGGGGTGCTAGTCACTGTCACTGTTTCTTTTCCTTTATTTGTCTTTGTTTTTCTTTTTTGTTGTTATTTTTGTTTTTTGATCGAACAGTTTGTGTCCCTACAGCAGTTTGCTAGAAGAGCTTTCTGTCGTGCTTTTTATCCACATCAAGGATTGTTGTCAGTTACGTTTTAGCTGAGTTGGTTTTGTATTGCGTGCTATAATTATTATATTATATTATATTTTATTTTATTATATTATATTATATTATATTATATTTATTATATTATATTATAGTATAGTATAGTATAGTATATTATAGTATATTATATTATATTATATTATATTATTATATTACATTACATTATAGTATATTATAGCATACTATAGTACAGTGTATATATATATATATATATATATATATATATATATATATATATATATATATATATATATATATAGATAGATAGATATAGATAGATAGATAGATAGATAGATAGATAGATAGATAGATAGATAGATAGATAGATAGATAGATAGATAGATTCCTCTAGTTTTTATGGACCCACTGATCCAGAATAATGATTCAGATTCAGATTCAGACTCAGAATATTTTATTGCCATTTAAGTCATGTAGACTTATTTGACACAACAAAAACATCAATTATAATTATTATCTATTTTTGGCTAAAAGTGATGTGCACTAAAAACATGTTGCATTCTTCTTCTCTTTTTCTTTTTTCTTCAAAACACTCATACACATATCTGATGATATCTGCTTGAATATATATATATATATATATATATATATATATATATATATATATATATATATATATATATATATAATATATATATCAACTGTGATTATGTCACTTAATTTATGTACACAGTTTTTGCGTTCTTTGTCTTTGGCTTTGATTTTTAATAACACATTATTTCTGAGTTTATCATATAAAATACATTCATCGGGTACATGGAATTCATCTTCTATTTTGTTACAGTATCTACATTTTCTGTCCTCTCTGGATATATTTTGGTGCCTCCCTTTTTCTGTCATGAAAATGTGACAGCTTGTGCAAAATTTACAATATGTCTTCTTATGGGCCTTGTTTTCACAGTTTATTAAATATGGTTCCAGTCTGTATTCTTTGGTAGCAAAATCATACAAATTTTAGTTTTGCAAACTCTTTCTTCTGGTAGATCCAAAATGTTTTATACATGTCCTCAAGTTTTCTTCTAACAGCGTAACTCAACCGACGAACATTAAGAATACTTTGATTCTTCCAGACATGTTTGAATCTAATTGTGTACAGAATATTTTTTTTGATAACATTTATATAATGTGTTAAAAGCTGGACCTGTCATCTTCTGTGATCGCATTCCAAGTAGTAATAGCTGCTCATAGGACGTTGTGGCTATCTCACCTGACCTAACCCTTTACCATGTGGTCGTTGGGATAGTCAGAATTGATGTGGCAATCAGGTGGGTTTTTTACCACTTCTGTCTGTCCTCTGATGCCTTCTGGAATCAGCAAAGTTGAGGCCTGTCCATTATGTGGTGTTTGCATCACACGTCCACTTGCTCATAATAATTTCATAATTTCTCTGGTTGGGACATTAAAGTATTCTTGAGTCTTGAGTCTTGCTCCATGACTTGCCTTGCTTATACTTCTTGCCTCCCACTGTGCCTTGCTTGTAGAATTATATTTGCTAGCTGGACTTTCTTGTAACATGGTCATGCCATTTCAGTTTCTTTCTCTTTACACTTGTCACCAGGTCCAGGTGAGGTCCGGTAGCCCAGGTTCTTCACATCCTCATTTTTATTATTAAGTTTTGTCACCTGTTCTTTGTTTGAGGTTCCGAGAAGCACTCTCTGAGTATCTCACACCCATTGCACCTTTGTTTCTGTTTTCAAGCTCGGCTGTTAGTGTCCTAGCCTCACAGGCATGGAGGAGGAGGATTTTTACTAGAAACCACAGCACTGTCCCTGTGGAGAGCAGCCCGAATTTCATGCAGAGAAATCTGCAGACTTAAAGTGGTATACATTACATTACAGTACGATACAATACAGCACAATATAATACAATACAATACAGAGTTCTCTGTGGGTTTTTTCTCTTTTCAGATTGGCTTGATTTTTGCAACTGCTGCTGTGGCTTTTTCTGCAGCACGAGAAAGAATTTTCGGACTAGATCAGATCCTTCATCAGTAAACCCTAAAGTGTGTGAACTGGCTGGCAGTTTCTGGTGTTGATCTGCTCGCTATTGTGTCAGTTGTGACACTGTCTGTGTTACTGTTAAGCATGATTTTCGTTTCCTTCGCAGTTCTATCCATAGCATATGCCTTTGAAGCACTTTGTACTTATGTCACTAAGGTTATCAGCTCTGTCTTGATCCTGCAAGGCCATTGATGCCATCGGCAAATCGGAGGTTTGTGATGGTTGTTCCTCCGATTCTGGCTCTGGCTTTATGGTCCTCCATGCAGCCAACACACTTCTTTCCAGGAAAACTATGGTCTTAAAAGAAGGAAGTGCTGGACAGGTTTTCAGAATTATTATTATTATTATGATACAAACAAAAAAAAGAACACACCAGTTAGCCCAACTCAGCAACCCAAAGTAAGGAATAGACAGGGAGATAAAGTACCTCAACAGAACAGGGTCAGAGCCTAGAAATCCTTTCTTTCAGTCAGCATGGCAGGGCTTTAATAATAATAATAATAATAATAATAATAATAATAACAACAGTAATAATGTATGGAATTTATATAGCGCTGAATCTTGTAAAGCAACGAGTCAAAGCGCTTTTAAAAAAAAATATGCGTGTGTATGCGGTTTTGTAAATGTTGTCATCTGTTCTCACCGGCACACAATGGCCTACTCTTTCGAAAAGCGGAACAGGATTTAACGTGTGCGCAAGATGTTCTTCATGCGTTCGCACACTGGGCTTCGGTTTATAGTCTCATCCGAAGGACTTTGACATTCAGTTCGATTTTTTGGGGTCAAACTGGGAAGAAAGGGCGAGGCTGGGAATCGAACCCAGAACCTCACGGTTTACTTGTTGGCAGGCAAACGTCTTAACCATCCTGTCACCTTCCTTCCTACAGCTTTACAGTGCACTAAGGACCCTGAAGCCTCCAATATAACCAGAACGAGACGATCTCACTAAGAGATGCCGACTCACCTTGGTGGACCTGCATGGAAGAAGGAGGGACAGATCTATCTTCAGCCTCAGCTGACCAAAAAGGCCACCACAAAATTAATAAGGCAAAAGGCCACCGTGTACCATACTTTCCTTGTTGAAAAACACGAGAAATCCAAAGTATACCCCCAGCTGTTGCTTCATAAACCCAAACCAGCTTTATGATGAACTTCTTGAAAAGCTTGTTCGTGAATCTATCCTGTGTTCACCTAAAAGGTACAGGGGTAACCTACGTGTCACTGGGGGAGCGAGGTGCTATAGACCTCAGCGTCTCCAAAGGCCAGCATATTAAGGGCAATGGCCATCTCCTCTCCCTCGCTACTTTACCTACCATGACCCTAAAGAGGGCAGGTACCCATTTACAGCTGGGTGAACAGGGGGACTGTACTGAAGCCAAAGTCCATGAACGGTCCCCCATCCAAGAGATAACCCATTTTCAATCCTGCTTAACCTTAGCTTGGGGAAAGCAAGGGCTCTGACCACTGAGCTATCCTGTTCTCAGCGTTAAAATACAATGTTTAAAAAACTATGTTTAATGACAAATGCTCTTTTGTTGCTCCAAGTCCTTTAAAAGCTGTTCCGCTTGTGCCCCTACTATTACGAGACGTGGCAAGAAGCAAAAGAGTGGTCCTTGAATGGATTCTGATCTACTGCAGAACTCTTGAGAATGAGCAGGCTGATAGGTAACCAAGCCTCTCGTCAGAGCATTAACAGTGCATACAGTAATTAGAGATGACTACCACAAGGTATCCAAAGAGCATCAGCATGTCCTGGTGAGACTGGTTACCGATCATAACAGACTGAACCACCACATGTATCAGAAGGTAAAGCTATATCCATCTCTTACCTGTCCATGCAAACAGGAGAACCAACAGAAGAAGGCAGTCTGCAGTCCTACCCCTGTACAAACCAGCTTGACAAGAAGTGAAGCCTATTGACACTCTAAAAGGGCTGTGGAATTTTGTTTTTGCATTTATCACCACAACTGATAATGGGTAAAGATATAGAGGCCTGAAAGAAGGAATTAGGTATATCAAAAGACTTACAAATGAACACACACACAAACACACACACACACACACACCAAGATATCTTACTAAAATTAAGATACATTTGCTAGTTCTTTAAAAATAGGTCAAATAATCAGAATAGAAACAAGCGAACAAGTCATGTTAAGAAATTAAAAAATTATTCTTGCAGAGAGTCTGTCGAAATGTAAGCTGCCCAGATGGGAAAATACTGAAGATGGAGAACAAAGCGTGTACAACAGCAGTACCAATGATCCGTGGTCTAGTATATCATGTAGACTTCTTACTTATACCACACAGCCATGCCTCAATAATCTGTTTCAATACCAGTGAGGAATGTGAGACAGTTGTTGAGCAATTCCATAAAGCGTTTAAGCATAGGATGAAAAACTTGGTTGAACAATTTTTCATAACATTTGCGGCTCGATACTGTGATCAAGATAAGGTGATGAAACACATCACAAGCATTCATGTTTTTGGTAATATCAAATCTTCCCATCACTATGAACGGGACAAAGCTGAAGAAAATTTAGTGAGACATCTGTTTGGCAGCAACTGGATCATTACAAATGAAGACCAAATCTTTGAATTTGCTCCTGTGATTACTGGTGGGAACAAGAGCATTTTGATTCACCAGATTTGCCATGAAAAGACTTACCATGAAGGATTTGAGGGCAATGACCACAGCAACAAAATTCAACAATTTTTCGACCAAGCCGCATATAAAATTGTACTAGATAATTTATTGAACTGTGCATTTGTTGACTTTAGTAGCTCAGATTATTCAACAAAATATAGATTCATAAACTATTCAACAGATCCATTTCATGATGCTCTACCAGACAATTTATCATGTAAAAAACATGGGGTTGATGCCCCTGGAATGAGTTCAGACATTCATACATCTGCGAGCAATTTGAAAAATGAGACTACTCATCTTGTTTTGATGGACAAGGAAATATCTTTCAGAGATTTACACGTCTCATGGCAAATAACTGCAAATAACAACCTCCGTGTTTGTGTGGACAAGCTGGAGGAGCTATACGTCAGGCCTAGAACCAGTTCTTCTCCCTGGCAGTATCTCTTGTCCATGACAGCCATCCCCCTGTCTATCCTCTGCCTCTGCCTCGTTCTCCTTGTCTACACTCTGCTGCCTGCACTGCGCACACAGCCTGGACTGAACACGATGGGCACCTGCTTCACGCTGCTCCTGGCTCAGCTGCTTCTCCTGCTGTCTTCTCATCGCCTTTTGCCAGGCACCTGGTGCATCGCACTTGGCATCCTAGTACACATGTTCTGGTTGAGCACATTCTGCTGGACGTCTGTCTGCTCAGTGCACATGTTTCAAGCATTCTCATGCAAGAACGAATTCCACAGTGGTCCTGGAAGTTACAAGTCTCTGATTGCCAACACAGCAGTGACGTTGTTGATACCTGGTGTCATTGTAGCTGTGGTGGTGGTGGTTTCCTGGCACAGATCAGGAGGAGAGTCTCTTGGCTACAGCAGCAGTTCCTGCTATCTTCAGTCTCCCATGTTAGTAGGACTGGCTCTCATTCTGCCTCTCTCCATCATTGTCACCTTCAACACTGTGCTGTACACAGTCACTGTTTATCGCATCTACAAGATCTGTCAGCTCCAGGAGTGTGTGGGCAATGAGACTGAAAAAGGCCACCAGCACCTCACTGCCTGTCTACGCCTGTCTCTGCTGACAGGGTCCTGCTGGTTCCTGTCCATCTTGGCAGAAGGAATGGATGCTGATTGGTTGCGGGGTCTCTCTATTGTGGCCAATGGTGGGCAGGGAATGCTTTTGCTGCTGTCCTACGTTGTGACTCGTCGTGTGGCGGCCATGTTGGCGGTCAGGTTTGGACTGAAGAGTGATGTCACCTCAAGATCAGATGCTGGGTTTTCTACAAGAACACGTCACAGTACGTCTGGAAACAGATGCAACTTGAAGGGAGCTGGTTCAGGCACAGAATACTAAATGCCAAGAATGTCTGTGTTGATTGCTTATAGAAGTGTGCGTCTAGTGTGAGGTCTTTCATGACTGCCTACACATAGACATTACCATCATCATTATCTAACTATTGACAGATCAATGTGAATCTGTTCATAAATAATGAATTATAATACATGGCATGTAGATGTCATTTTATCTTGTGAAAACAAATTAAAGCACTTACATTTAACTTGTTTATGCACATCTAGCCAGATTAACCAAATTTCAATTCTCTCTCTCATTCATGCGCACACACACATACACACACACTATACACACACAATGCACACACAATACACTCTGGTGGGTTGATGGAGGTTCTGTCTGTTGAAGGGTACAGAACAGATATGAGATGAAACAGAAGGGAAAACTCTTGGAGATCTTAGGTTGAGAATAAGTATCCTTTTAGGCTAGATTTGAAAGTGTGGTATGTAGTCTTCTGACTAAAAGAGATAGGGAGATCATTCCAAATAAAGGACAAAAAATAGATAAAAGAGCAATGGCCAACGGTGAATTATTTGAGTCTGGGTGTTGGTAAGCGCTCGGATTTTGCAGCGGACTGGAGGGAACAAGGAGTGTGCAGAGAAGACATTAACAGACTCTAAGGTAGGAGGGTGCTGCGTTCTGGAGACATTTGCAACAGAGGGTACTGATCTTGTATTTTACTCTCTGTAGCACAGGCAGCCAATGGAGAGATCGCAAGAGAGGACTATTGTGCTCAGATTTTTCTTTCGGATGACAAGTCGAGCTGCAGAGTTTTGTATGCATTGAAGAGAGTGGATGGATGATGCTGGTAGACCAGCCACATGAGAATTTTAGTAGTGAAAACGTGAAAGAATAAAAGATGTGACAAGCTTAGTTGTTGCATCAGTGGACAGGTACTTTCAAATTGTGCTTATATATGTTTTCTGTTCCTCACCTATAGCTCCATGAAAGTAGCTGCATTCAGATTTTGGAGATGTATGCCGGGTATGCTCATGTTTCCATAACCCACAGAACGCTGACATGAATTATGGGATCTTTAACGTGCATATTTGTTCTTCTGTATGTGTATATGCACGAAGAGAATTTAAAATTTTACCTCGGAGATCGTAAAAATCCACACCCTTAATTCACCAGACGACGCCGAGATTCGAACCCACAGCTTCATGAACCTTTGGGATTGAAGTCGAACGGTCTTAACCACTAAGCCGCAACGTCCTTCAACCTATTCATTTAAGTTGAGACCAACTTCTTGGAGGGCTCATACAATGCCGCACAGGAGCTACAATGTTCCCTCTGTGAGTGCAAATACCACTTTTGAGATATTGTCTTTCTTTCCATGTCTGCTGAGAAAGCATTGGACAAGCTTCAGGTACAGACAAGGGAACATTACAGACTGTAGCAGCCAACGGGCATGGTGCCGCTTCTTTAGCTCACAATCGGGGGTGCCTGGTTGTTGTGGATTCTTTAGGGCAGGCAGGCTTGGTTAGTGAAGACCCTTGAGGCCGTCATTATAGCAAAGAGTTCAGCTGTAAAATGGGAACATCTTTTTGTAGTATGAATTTATGTTTAACATTATAATCTGGAATCACGTAAGCAACTTACTTTCTGTCACTTATTCATCAATGTAAACACAAAGAAAAATTGTGTATTTTGTGTTCAGTGATATAATGAGCCAAGATGGAATTGAAAGAGGGATGTGTATCTCCAAAACCTGATCATGAGACGAACAGCTACTTTGGAGTAAAGGAAAAGAGTAATCAGGTACAGAAGTACACACAGTTATGGTTCTGGTTTCTCTGGAAAATGCACTCCCTCATGAAGCTCGGAGAGAACTGAGATCTTGCCTTTACCATTGTATTTATAGGCTGAGGGTGTTGCTCTGAGGGCAAAATGCTGGCTTCCTTGTTTGTTTAATCAAAGGTGTCCAATAGTGATACAGTCTTGAATACTAAAAGAGTCAGTAGTGATCAGCTTACGTAGATCTGATTTTGAAGCTGTGAAATACGCTTCCGAGTTTTAGAGAAAGCTAAGCCAAATGCAGCTTGACTAAGGTTGGAGCTTTGGTGCACAGACATACACTTGCTAGGCTGTCACAGCACGCAAATCCAACATCACTCAGTTAAGAGTGCTACATTTAGCACCCCCCTTCCTTTTACAAGCCCAAGTGTGGTCAGTTCCTGCTGTAATTAGTACAGGATAGCCACAGCTGGGCTGGGATGGAACAGATAGCAGCTGAGAGCAGCTGAAAGTGGGGGAGTTTGACAGCTGTGCTGTAGGACACTGGGTGAGCTGCCTGGTCCAAGCTGCTGGACAGGCTGTCCACCTCTGTGTGCCCTCTATACCGCAATCCATGGCAGCACAAGCACAGGTCTCTGGCTGAGGGGGCTAAGGTCTTGTCTGACGTCTCTTCAGGTCTGTCCTCCCTGCCCCTTTCACCTGAAGATTCTGCAGGATGGACTTGCGGTCAGTCAGGAACACTACGGTGGTTGGCAGTGTGTCCTCCTGATTGAAAGTCTAAGCTGCACGTAGCAGAGCACAGGCCGCAACACGGTCATTGATGGACAGACAGGGTGCCTGTGGTCACAGACTTTCTGATGGCCCTTCCATCAGGGAATCTGATAACTTGCACCCCACTTCCTCCACTCTTTATTGCTTCTTCAGCAGATCCATCTATGTACGCTCTTGAGCAGGTGTTGAGAGGGTATTTGGTGTTCAGTGCATCAGCGTCTGTGACTTAAGCTCAGCTGCTATGTTGCACTCTTTGCTCCCGACACTTGGGATGTTGAAAGAGATGGTCGGGGTGTCTGCCTGCCAGTCATGATAGTCTTCTAGGGATCTAGTTGGCTGGTAAGTTGCTGAAAGAGGATGGGGATGTTTTCCATGGAGAATCCTGATGAGGTGGTTGGCGCTTTGTTGCTTCAGTCGGTTCTTCATGGGGGGCTTTCAGTTTAGGCAGGAGGGGATGCCATGGCAGTCTCTTCAGTTTCTCTTTTGCCTCAAAGGTCATTTGTGTCTTCTTTCCTCAAGTGAATGGAAGCTTGCTGTTTTCTCCACAGTTGACACTTGGGTAGTTTTCATGCTGCCTGTGATGAGTCTAACGACAGCACTCTGCGTCTTGGTCAGCTTGTCAATAATGGTCGTAGCAGCAGTTGACCAGACATTGGAGGCATACTCCATGTTGGGTCTGACAGGTGTGGTATACGTTTGCTTCAGTATTTTTTGTGTTGGCCCCCATTTTGTTCCCGCAAGCTTCTTCATCAGTGCTATTTTTCTTCAGCCTCTTCTGGGCATGTTGCTACTTTGTGGGATCCAGGTGAGCTTTCTGCCCAGTTTCACTCCAGGTAGTTTGGGATGTCTTGCTAAGGAATCTCTCTTCACTGTTGATATCTGGGGTGAACTCTTTTCTCTTGGTGGGTGAGATGGAGAAGCAAGTGGCTGCCATCTTGGTCGTTGATGAGGACCAGGCCAATCTCTTGTCCATTCTGAAACGTGGTTCTCAGCTTCTGGAATTCTGATGGTGGCAGTACAAACTTACTCTGCTTTGGTCAAGCTAGGAAGGTTACCTACATGCAGTGCTCAAGGGCTGAGGATGGACAGCTCGTTGGCAATGATATCGTTGAAGATGGGGAACATGGTAGGCAAGATAACTCCTCCCTAAGGTAATCCTTCTCTGATTTTTACTGACCAGCTCTTCTGGGTTTTTAGCTTGACTTGGGTTATTCAGTTGAACAGGTAGCTCCGGATCCAGAAGAACATCCTGTTACACACTTTCTACCGAAGCAGCTTGAAGAGAAGGCCCTCCTTCCCTACTTCGTTGAAGACTTTGCTAAGGCCATCAAAGACAGCAAGTGTTCAATTTGTATCAGAAGCTGTCTTTATTTTCTTGTGAAAGCAAGGTGGCCTGGTATTCAGTGCTTCAGTTCGTTCTGAAGTCTGACCGTGAAGGTGAAATAAGTCCCCTCTTTTCCAGTTGGTACTGCGCATGTCAGTTGATCATCTTCCATGTGTGTGTGTGTGTGTGTGTGTGTGTGTGTGTGTGTGTGTGTGTGTGTGTGTGTGTGTGTGTGTGTGTGTGTGTGTGTGTGTGTGTGTGTGTGTGTGCATGACATTTTTATTTGAAGTTATCTTGAAATGTTTTAACTAATATGAAACGTAGCTTTTTTGTGTGTCTTTCGAGATTTTGATACGTATCAATCTGCCTGGTCAGCAGTGTAATTGCCCTTCATGGAGTGATTTAAGTGTTTTTGACTTGACTTGACTTGAGTCCTGTGAGGTGCTAGCTGATTTTGATGTTAAAACTTGGTGTGATTATAAATAGCTGTAAATCATACTCAGGCGTGCTTGTTTGTGTGTGTGTTTTGTGTGCGTGCGTGTGTGTATGTGTGCGTGCATGTGTGTGTGTCCGTGCGTACTCAGAGCCCAACTGATGGCCTGGCCACTTTCCCCACCTCTCTCTCTCTCTCTCTCTCTCTCTCTCTCTCTCTCTCTCTCTCTCTCTCTCCTCTCTCTCTCTCTCTCTCTCACTGGCGTGCATATTTGTGCCAGCACTGCCAAGTCTAGCTGGTGGCTCTCACCAATGACAGGGAGATAACCAGAGGCTGGGCAACTATGAGCCGTCCACAAGGGGTACGACAGATACTTGCAGCAAGGCAGGGGGCAGCAGTTGGTGCCAGACAGCAGTTGTGAGGCCCTGGCAGCAGTCTGTTGGCTTCAGTGTATGTGATATTTCACCTTCACCTTCACCAATCCCGTAGTCATGTAGACCCTTGAGGCACCACTGAAGATTTTGCAACCAGCTTCCTCCACTCCTTACGGTCTTCTGCTTTCCGTAGCAAATCGTTCCACTCAAGGCCAGTCAGTCCACTCTCTGATGTTGTCTTCCCATCGTTTTCTCTGTCTGCCTCTTTGTCTGCCTCTTTGTACTGTTCCCTGTAGGACAGTCTTGGTCAGTCCGGGATGTTCGTGTGATGTGTCTGTCTGAACCACTTAAGTTTGCGTTTTTCACTGAAATCAGGAGCTCTCCATATGGTATTTGCTAGGCAACAAAACCAAAATATCAACAACACCAACAACAAAAATATGTCAGTAGAGAGGTTGAGGATTGTTTTCAGTCTTTAGCTAGAGCTCCCAGGTTCAGCAATGGTGAGATCTTCGGCATGTGACCAGTTTTGCTTCAAGTTCAGTTCCATAGACGCCTTGATGGTGATTGAGGTTTTTTTTAAATGTATATTCTCTTCTTCTTCTTTATTTCATCGCTGTCTGTGCCAAGGTATGTAAGTCCTTCTTTTTTGTTTGTTTGTATCCATGTTGTAATTCTTAGTAGAAGTAGATAGATTGTTTGGAACTTTCGTAGTTGTTGCTTTGTTTTATTATTCTGCTTTACTGCTAACGTTAATTGTGGTTTTATTTTGTATTGAAAGCTACTGAGCTGACTCGTTCTTGGTTGTTGGTGTGTTTTTTGGTAAATTAAATTCAGTGTTAAGCGTGGTATTGAGTTTGTTGAGATAGCTAGCAAGCTTCTGTATCTATATCCTTTTGCTTAGTGAAAGGGATGGAAAGTGAATGTATGAGCTACTCCCCTCTCTCTCTCTCTCTCTCTCTCTCTCTCTCTCTCTCTCTCTCTCTCTCTCTTTGTCTCTCTATCTCTCTTTGTATCTCTCTCTGTGTGTCTCTCTGTCTCTGTCTCTGTCAGTACGTCTGTCTCTCTATCTCTCTGTGATGATGGCGATGATGGTGGAAATGCTGAAGGTTGTGTTAATGTAGATGCTGAAAGTGATGATGGTGAAGACGATGTGGATATTGAATGTGACGATGGTAACGATAGTGTAGATGTTGAAGATGATAGTGGTGATGGAGATTTTGATGAAGATGTTAAAGATGACGACGTGACAATGATGTACATGTTGACGATGACAATGGAAACAATGATGTACATGATGAAGATGATGATCAGGCCCATGATGTAGATATTGAAGATGATGATCGTGATGATGATCATTATGCAGGTTGAAGTAGACGATGATAGTGTAGGTGATGAAGATGATGTTGATGATGTAGATGATGAAAGTAATGATGGCTGTGTTGATATAATTACTACAGCTGCTGCTATAGATGATGAAGGTGCTGATGGTGCTGATTATGTAGCTGCTGCTGCTGCTGCTGCTGCTGCTGCTGCTGCTGCTGCTGCTGCTGCTGCTGATGATGATGATGATAGATAACTAGAAGACAATGAGTGCGATTCTGTATGCTTGCAGAATTGGAAATGCGAAATGGGAAAAAAAAGTTTTCTGCTATGATGTCTGGATAGGCATTTGAAAAGAATATTAACAAAATTTAGATTTGGCATCTCAGAATTGAACACGCATCATTTCTATTATAGACATGTAAACGAGAGAGCTTTGATTTGTCCTCTTTGTGATAGTTCTATTGAAGACGAAATACATTTTCTATTCACTTGTTCACAACTTACGGAATTAAGAGAGCAGTTTATGCCTCGAAAGTTCTTACGTCAACCATGTCTCCATAGGTTAATCATGCTCATTACGTCTGGAAATGAAGTTACTACAAAACAGTTAGCTCTTTTTCTATATAAAGCATTTAGACTGCGGGACACCCTTATTAATTCTTGAAAAATTATCGTGTTTTGCTAATGTTTTGTGAATTGATTGTTTATGTGAATATTACTTGTATGATAGTGTGTGCTTTGTGTTTTTCCCCTTCAAATGTGGCCAAGGCCTTTTGAATAAACCATTCGCATTCGCATTCGCATTCGCATTCTCTCTCTCTCTCCCTCTCTCTCCTTCTCTCTCTCAGTCTTGTTTCTCGCTTTTTCCCCCATTTTTTAACAGCAGCATTTTTTTTTCTTCTAATTTTCTTCCTGGACCATTTGGCTCCAAGACCATTCTTAAGTGGCTCTGAGAGTGAGTGCCCAGACTGGTGTGACCAGACGAGTGCCTGAGTAGTCACCTTTGGGAGCTGTTTATGCAATGATACTATCATGGCTATGCTGGTGACCTAAGACATTTCGGTCCTTTTGAAATCTTTAGAATAGCTCTTACTTGAGCAAAGAGTTCCACATTCACCTTTGGGAGCTGTTTATGCAATGATACCATCATGGGTATGCTGGTGACATGCACATTACAGTCCTTTGAAATCTTTAGAAAACATCTTACTAGAGCAAAAGTTCCACATTCTCACTTTTTTTAATACTTTGCATCACAGACTAAATGGCAATGCAAAAGTTTGTGGCCATGATTGAACTGCCCATTCCCCAATATCACAACAAATGTGGTTTTTGTTTGTTTAAATCTGAGCGGGGCATCTAGAGTCTAACAAGCCATTCAGATATATCTGTCAACACTATTTTACTGCTGGCCTGCATGAGGTATGGCTTCCTCATACTCCTTTCTTTTTAACTTTTTTTTCCACATGGTATTTATAAAACGTAAATTCATCCCCAAAGTCGGAATGCAGCTACCTTCAGGGTGAGCAAACTTGGTCACATACCCAAGATCTCCCCATTGGTGAACCTGGGAGCTCTAGCTAAAGACTGAAAAAAAATCCTTAACCTATCTCGGACATATTTTTGTTGTTGATATTTTGGTTTTGTTACCTTGCAAATATCATAAAATTATGGAGAGCTCCTGACTTCAGTGAAAAAGCGCAAACTTAAGTGGTATAGACACATCACACGAACATCTGGACTGGCCAAGACTGTCCTACAGGGAACAGTGCAAGGAGGGAGACGAAGAGGCAGACAGAGAAAATGATGGGAGGACAACATCAGAGAGTGGACTGGCTTTGAGAGGAACGATTTGCTACAGAAAGCTGAGAACTGCTAGGAGTGGAGGAAGCTGGTTGCAACATCTTCAGTGGTGCCTCAAACGTCTACATGACTATGGGACAAGTGAAGGTGAAAGTGAAGTATCCTATTACATACATCTAAATTGTTTAATTGCCTCATTCTGTAAGTGTTTATGCTTTGTGAGCTCAGACATAGGTGTTTCCATGCGGACATTAGGACCAAAAGAGTACGGGTATACAGCAACACATTCAAACACAATGTATAACATTGAGAAACCTGTTTGGTTCACTCAAAGAAAATGTTGATGCTAGAATGATTGTTGTTGTTGTTGACTTCAATTTTACGTCTGTTCACTTTTAGTGATATTAGACGAGAAAAAAGAAAGAAAAAAAACGGGTGAGGTGGATGTGTTGTTTGAAAAAAAAAAAGATCACGAAAAGAAACTTGGCAATGCAACAGGAATTAAAAACAAACAAACAAAAAGTCATTAACGTTAATGCAACTATAACAAATGTCCTATGGGACTGTGACAAAGACCTTTCACAATTTCAAATGCTAGTTTTAGATTGCTGAATATGCTGGTGAGGGAGTTTTCAGAAAAATGGGGCATGAAAGGTTTTACACTCTGGCAATCAAAAAAATTATGAGTATTAGTGATATTCTCACCACACAGACATTTACCATTTTTGCTGAATTTGGTTATCAATGCATTTAGTTTCATTCTATAGTAGCTGATTGTAATGATTGTAATTTCAACAGTTCATGGATTTAATATTGCTTGTACCGAAGCAGAGTAGGACGTAAAATTAAAAAAAGCAAAAGCCTGTTCTTTTTCTTTATTCAGCAATAACGATGTTCTGTTCTAATTTTCAAAGGCTGTCACACTCTTTTGTTAAACTTAGGCTACTTTCGTACTGCCACTCACATGCAGAAGGATACAGGCATTCGAAAAGGCACTCATACTTATTCCCATGCTCTCTGTCCATGAGGAAGAAGGGAAGGAGGCTTCTTGTTTTCAGTAAACAAAAGCTGCCTTAACCTTCAAAACACCCGCACAGTAGCATTTCAGTATGACTGCCTGGAAGATTTCTAGAGATGGAAAAGAAGGGCAGGCCTTCCTTTGGAATGGCTGGAAGTGGAGCAAGAACACACCGCTTTTTTTGATGGAGGGTTTATTTATTTATTTATTTATTTTAAATTCTTTTATATCGAGGATAATGGAATAAGCACTTATGTGCTTTTTTTTACATCCAGTTCCCATGTGCATGCGGTTTTGTAAATTTTGTCATCCGTTCCCACCGGCACACAATGGCCTACTCTTACGAAAAGCGGAACAGGATTTAACGTGTGCGCAAGATGTTCTGCGTGCGTTCGCAAACGGGGCCTCGGTTTATAGTCTCATCCGTGGTGTGTGTGTGTGTGTGTGTGTGTGTGTGTGTGTGTGTGTGTGTGTGTGTGTGTGTGTGTGTGTGTGTGTGTGTGTGTGTGTGTGTGTGTGTGTATGTGTGTGCGTGTGCGTGCGTGCGTGCGTGCGTGTGTGTGTGTGTGTGTATGTGTGTGTGTGTCAGTTTGAGCACCTTCAGCAGAAAATGTAAAAATAAAGAGTGTTTGGGCGTGCCTACATGATTTTTGTCTGTCCACGCAGTTGTCCTAAGTAGCAGTATGAACGTACCCTCAAAGTTTGGCTTGACTTATACAGGCCTTCAGTGACACTACTTGCCATTTATAGGGAATCAAAATAAGAGAGAGAGAAATATAATTTGATCGTATTTGATACCTGAATATTACTAGGTTCATTGTTATAACATGCAAATAATCTGTTGAAAAAACATTTTGGCATGAGCACAGCTACATTTTGCTTCCACATACAAACACTCATAGAAAATTCAAATAAAAAGAGCAGACAACATATAAAACAAGCAAACAAAGAAAACAAAAACATCAACATCTGTATAGAAAAAAATCAACATTCTTTGAACTCTATAATTTGTTTATTAAATAATTATCAAACTGAAAGGACTCATGCTCAACATGTAAGGAAACAAAACAAAATAGGAAACCTGCGTTCCAATGGACATGAAAGTGTTAAAGCAAAACAGAAACACCACAGATCATGACCATGGATCCACATCTGATGTAAAAAGGTAAAGGTAAAGGAGTCCCATAACCTATAAGGTCGTAGGGGAGCGAGGCGTCAGAGACCTCACTTCTCTAGGGCCAGCATATTGAGGGCGGCGCCCATCTCCTCTCCCTCGCTGCTTTACCTTCCCTGACCCTAAAGAGGGCAGGTACCCATTTACAGCTGGGTGAACTGGGGGAACTGTACTGAAGCCAAGGCGCGCAAACGGTCACCCATCCAACTGGTAACCACGCTCGGCGCTGCTTAACTTGGCTGGGGGAAAGCGAGTGCTCCGACCACTGAGCTATCCCGTCCCCATCTGATGTAGCTCACTCAAAATCTGTTCACAATTAATGACCATGTCATTGATGCTTGCTGTGTTCTGCAAAACTCTTCCAGTCAGATCTATGGAAGGTTGTAAAGCACTCATCGGGTCATGAAGGCAAACACTACACTTGAAACACATACATCTTCTTTTTTTGCCGCCTGCAGTACATCAACATGGTTTGGTTCATTTTCTTGTTCATCAACATTTTTACTGAGCTTTAAAATCAGATGGCCATTTTTAATCTCATCTCACAGGGTAAGATACTCACCTGTCCAGTCTTGGAGTATATCCAGCTGGTTGTTCTGGTCGCTGTTTCTTTGACTTCATCGGGTAGGTGTTGAACACAGCACGTTGAACCCCCACAACGCCCAGAGGTGTCTTCTGTGAGGCCTGCGCTGCTCTGTACAGGTGCCAGCTTTGCTGGACACACAAGTCTAGTTAGACAATATCAGGATAGTGCCCACCACCGCCTCTTGGAGCAGATCCCCACTCTCGCATTTTTCAGCATCTGGATCCACTCTGTCAACTCCTCCAGTTGTAGAGTTGTCCTGGGAGATGACTGCAAGCTAAGGGATTTGAACCCATTGGCTTCCAGATCTTCACCACGGACTCTCTGTTGAAAGCAGATGTGCCCCCCAACTTTGTTGGAGAAGATGTTGACAGCCTATTGCTCCAGCGAACCAGCAGCAGTCTATTTTGTAGCCAACTCTGTTGTTGAAGGTGCCTGTCTTTGATTTTTAGCATAACTATTAGCCTCATGCATGACTGAGCTACGATCTGATGGTTCCAGTGCAGGCCACGCCTTTCTGAGACAGGCAGTCCACTAGTTTCAGGGAGGTAAGAAGGCCATTTTGTATCACAAGAAATGCGTCCGTCGGCTCGCTACATTCATCTTCTGTGTCATCTGTGAGCTCTGTGATGAGATGAATGACCCCAAAACCACCCATTCTCAAGCCAGGATACTCAGTGGTGGCAGAAAACAGACAAGAAGGAGATGACAGGAAGAAAAAGAACAAGACAGAAATAAAGAGAGTAATAGAAAAGAGGACATTTCTAGCACAGAATTTCCAGAATGTGGGGATGCCCTTTCTTATGATTCAAACTGAACAACGTATCCCAGAAAAAGTTACCAGCATCCAGGTTTTGTTACAAAACCTGATTGGTTTTCCTCTCATGAATTGTTGTACACCATAACAACCATAGTATGGAATCCTCCTCTCATCTTCAATACTCTGCTCTCCAACTAGATAGTTGACATATGCAGATGCAGTATCAGCAAACTGATGCTCGTTCAGGTTCTGGATTGTGAACTATTCATCTTCTTCACGGTGATCCTCATCAGTAAGAGAATCTGCAAGTTGTGCTTCTTCTTCATCGTCGTCGTCAAATGCTCAGACAGAAGTATTTTTTGTTATATGAGCAAAAATGTGTCACGCTGTTGTTAAGCGTGTCATGTCAGGCCCAGCGCATCCAACTTTGGCATAGAAGAGACTGGTTATCTCTCAAGTCTTTCTGGAGAAAAGACAGGAGAATGGACCAAACAGGAAGAAAACAGACAAGAAGAATATGACAGGAAGAAAAAGAACAAGGCAGAAATAAAGAGAGTGATAGAAAAGAGGACATTTCTAGCACAGAATGTCCAGAATGTGGGGATGCTCTTTACACTGACAGACCCCCGGCATCCCCACAGGGGAAAGTAGTGACAAAGCAAGTGAACAAAGCATTAACTGGTAAAGTACCAATCTGAACAAAGCATTAACTGGTAAAGTACCAATCTGAACAAAGCATTAACTGGTAAAGTACCAATCTGAACAAAGCATTAAATGGCAAAGTACCAATCTGAACAAAACATTAAATGGCAAAGTATCAACCTGAACAAAGCATTAAATGGCAAAGTACCAATCTGAACAAAGCATTAAATGGTAAAGTACCAATCTGAACAAAGCATTAAATGGTAAAGTACCAATCTGAACAAAGCATTAAATGGTAAAGTACCAATCTGAACAAAACATTAAATGGCAAAGTACCAACCTGAACAAAGCATTAAATGGCAAAGTACCAATCTGAACAAAGCATTAAATGGTAAAGTACCAATCTGAACAAAGCATTAAATGGCAAAGTACCAATCTGAACAAAGCATTAAACGGCAAAGTACCAATCTGAACAAAGTATTAAACGGCAAAGTACCAATCTGAATAAAGCATTAAATGGCAAAGTACCAATCTGAACAAAGCATTAAACGGCAAAGTACCAATCTGAACAAAGTATTAAACGGCAAAGTACCAATCTGAATAAAGCATTAAATGGCAAAGTACCTATCTGAACAAAGCATTAAACGGCAAAGTACCAATCTGAACAAAGTATTAAACGGCAAAGTACCAATCTGAATAAAGCATTAAATGGCAAAGTACCTATCTGAACAAAGCATTAAATGGCAAAGTGCCAACCTGAACAAAGCATTAAATGGCAAAGTGCCAACCTGAACAAAGCATTCAATGGCAAAGTGCCAATCTGAACAAAGCATTCAATGGTGAAGTACCAACCTGAACAAAGCATTCAATGGCAAAGTACCTTCACTATTTCATTTCTTCAGACCAATAAAACCAGGCTGTGCTGAGGACGCCAGCCATTCCGCTCAATTCATCATCCCCACGTTACATAAATGCGAAGGACGGGATAGCCTGGTGGTTAGAGTGATGCGCATTGCGCTTGTGATTTGCTGACCAGGGTTCGAATCTCGTTCAAGAGGATTTTTCTCCTGGAGTTAACATCAGCACTGACTTCACTCTTCTTAAAAGTCCTTCGTATGTGACTATAAACCGAGGCCCGTGTGCGAACGCACGCAGAACATCTTGCACTAACGTTAAAACCCGTTTCGCTTTTCGGAAGAGTAGGCCATTGTGTGCCGGTGGGAACGGATGACAAAATTTACAAAACTGCATGTACATGGGGACTGGATGTAAAAAAAGCACATTCATGCTTATTCTATTATCCTCGAAATAGAAGAAGAAGAAGAAGAAGAAGAAGAAGAAGAAGAAGAAGAAGAAGGAGACGAAGGAGAAGGAGACGAAAAGAAGAAGAAGAAGAAGAAGAAGAAGAAGAAGAAGAAAAAGAAGAAAAAGAAGAAAAAGTCATTACCTGGTCGCCAAACAACAAAATAATACAAGGCAAAGTTTCATATAATGGAGAAAAAAGACAATATTTGACAGACTTGCTTGAAAACAGGCAAGGAAAATAAACTGAGAATGCAGAAATAAAGCCAGAGAGAGAGAGAAGAGAAAGGTCAAGAAAAAAAAACGAGTGAGAGAAAACGGGAAAATTTTAGCACAGAATTCCCAGAAGGGTGGGGGATGCTATTTATACAGAAAGAGTCCCAGGAATCCCGAACGGGGAATCCCCCATGTCTAAAAAAAAAAAAAAAAGTTCCCGTGGATAGTTATCTTTGGTTTGTGCACTGTGTCTACCTACAATCCTGTGATCCTTTACATCGGCATTATAGCGGTACATCTGTGGGCGGGTTTTGTTGTTGTTGTTTATATTATTGTATACCACTTTAAGTCACGGCAGATTTCTCTGCGTGAAATTCGGGCTGCTCTCTCTCCCTCCGGGGAGAGCGCGTCGCCACAAGAGCAGCGCCAGCTTTCCCCCCCCCCCCCCCCCCCCCTTCCTTTTTAGTGGTCTTTTTTCATGTCTGCAACTGTATTTTGTTTCCCAATATGGCAGAATTTTGCCAGGGACAACTCTCTTGTTGCCGTGGGTTCTTTTACGTGCGCTAAATAATTATGTGTAACACACGGCGGGACCTCGGTTTATCGTCTCAACCGAAAGACTAGCACCCAGACCACCACTCATGGTATAACGGAGGGGGGGGGGGGGGGGCGTGGAATTTCGGGTCCAAACGGGATTCGAACCACCGCACACATCCGACCCGGACTTTTCGTTTTCTAGACAGGCGCGTTACCTCTAGACCACCGATGGACCTAGTGGTACCTACTGGGCGTACTACCAGGTAACTGTTGATCTGCAGAAGAGATCTTCAGTTACTGTGTGATGGCTTGGCGACAGCAGTGTCGTCGGAAAGCTTAGCGATAGTTGCGCTCCACTCCCGAAGAGATGTCGGCGAGCAAACAGGCCAAGAAAGAAAGAAAGAAAAAAAGACTGTGGCAGGTGTTAGTGAAAGGGGGAGTGTGAGGGAAAAGCAGGAAGAAAGACTTGGACAGTAGTTCTTGTGAAGACACCATTCCCCCAAAAATATAAAGATTGGTGACGTAAGTTTGAGCATACCAACAGCAAACTTAACTCTATTATCCTATCTTAAAGTCATATCCACTGTCACACGTATACATGTTAATGGAAAATATTGATCCTTTGAAGGGCAAACTTGCATTATTGTAGCATACATCAACATTTTTAAAAAAAACACGCGGAGAAATCAATACTGAAATGTATTATGTTTGTGGTGTGTGTGGTGTCAATTCTTCAGTAGGGACAAACCAGGATGTTAGCACATCTGCTGCTTCTACCGCCTCTGCTGCCACTGCTGCTTGTTGCTGCTGCTGCAGTTCCTGTTGCTGCTGCTGCAGATCCTGTTGCTGCTGCTGCTGCTGCTGCAGTTCCTGTTCCTGCTGCTGCTGTAGATCCTGTTACTGCTGCTGCTGCCGCAGTTCCTCTTGCTGCTGCTGCAGTTCCTCTTGCTGCTGCTGCTGTTCCTGTTTCTTCTGCTGCTGCAGTTCCTGTTGCTGCTGCTGCAGTTCCTGTTGCTGCTGCTGCAGTTTCTGTTGTTGCTGCTGCAGTTCCTGTTGCTGCTGCTGCAGTTCCTGTTGCTGCTGCTGCTCATGTTCCTGCTGCTGCTGCTCCTCTTCCTGTTGCTCTTGCTGCTGCTGCTGCTGTAGTTCCTGTTGCTGCTGCTGCTGTTACTGTTGCTGCTGCTGCTGTGGTTCCTGTTGCTGCTCCTCCTCTTCCGGTTGCTTCTGCTGCTGCTACTGCTGCTGTTACGATTCATGTTACTGTTGTTGCTGTTGTTGCTGCTGCTGCTGCGGTTCCTGTTACTTCTGTTGCTGCTGATGATGCTACTGCTGCTGCTGCGATTCCTGTTACTACTGTTGCTGTTGTTGCTGCTGCTGCTGCTGCTGCTGCTGCTGCTGCTGCTGCTGCTGCTGCTGCTGCTGCTGCTGCTGCTGCGGTTCCTGTTACTGCTGCTGTTGTTGTTGCTGCTGGGATTTCTCTTCCTGTTGCTAGTTGTCTTCCAGAGGGCCAACATAATCATCAGGTCTTGTGATGATTCAACAACTCTGGCGTTTTCTGTTGCTCATTCTTGTACTTCTGTAGAAGATGTGTCTTTCTGTTTTGTGCGTGCGAGTATGGTGTGTGTGTGTGTGAGGGAGGTGGTGCGCGCGCGTGTGTGTGTGGGGGGGGGGGGGGGGGGGGGATTGGCGTGCACATATGCACATATGTGTGTGTGTGTGTGTGTGGCGCGCGCGCGCGCGCGCGCGCGCGTGTGTGTGTGTGTGTGTGTGTGTGTGGTGTGTGTGTGTGTGTGTGTGTGTGTGTGTGTGTGTGTGTGTGTGTGTGTGTGTGTGTGTGTGTGTGTGTGTGTGTGTGTGTGTGTGTGTGTGTGTGTGTGGGGATGATGATGATGATGATGATGATGATGATGATGTGTGGTGGTGGTGGTGGTGGTGGTGGTGGTGGTGGTGGTGTGTGTGTGTGTGTGTGTGTATGTGTGTGTGTTTGCCTGCTTGTTTGTTTGTGTGTTTGTGTGTGTGTGCGTGTGTGTCTGTTTGCTTGCTGGCTTGTTTGTTTGTTTGTGTGTGTGTGTTAAATTTCAGTATCATTTCTTACATTCAAACTCATTTTTACAAAGTCATTTCATTTTTTCATAGCATCGGCTACTTAACAATGAAGACCTTAACATCAACACTGGCACAGCAGCAAAGGAAAGTGACGGCATTACCGAAAGCTATTGTCAATAGGTATGCCCCATGACCTACGCGGTGGTTAGGGAACAAGATGTCACAGACCTCAGCTTCTTCAAAGGGCCA
The DNA here is from genome assembly GCA_028751875.1 of Rapana venosa. Lineage (NCBI taxonomy): Eukaryota > Metazoa > Mollusca > Gastropoda > Neogastropoda > Muricidae > Rapana > Rapana venosa. The sequence goes on along the minus strand of CM054146.1, from coordinate 14,665,786 downwards.
GCATACTGAAGGCAGCGCCCATCTCCTCTCCTTCCCTGTTTAACCTTCCTTGACCCTAAAAGAGAGCAGGTACCCATTATACAAAATGGGTGAACTGGGGGACTGAACTGAAGCCAAGACGGACGCACGGTCGGTCACTCATCCAAGAGGTGACCACGCTACAATGCTGCCTGACCATAGCTTGGGGGAGTGTGAGGGTTATGACCACTTGTGTTACCCCTTCCCCTTTGTCAATGTATGTGGGGTGTATTTTTAGCTAAATGGTCGAGGAGACCTTTTCTAACAAATCAGTACGGTCTCCATGTCTTGAACATTCTGTTATCTACTCCATTTTCCCATCGTATTCGCAGTCAAGTTTAATTTTCTTTTATTAGCTGTTACCTCATAAGTGTTATAAAAAAAATCACATCCACATTCTTTCCTCCTTCCTCTGCTTCTTCTTCTTCTTCTTCTTTGTCGTCGTCGTCGTCGAACGCTCAGACAGCGACTATTGTTGTCCGTTATATGTGCAAAAATCCGTCACGCTGCCGTTAAGCTGCCTGACAAGTCAGGCCCAGCGCATCCGACTTCGGCATAAGGGAGAATTGATATCTTTGAAGTCTTTCTGGGGGAAAACAAAGGCAGGAGAATGGACCAAGAAGGCAGAAAATAGACAAGAAGCGGGTGACAGGAAGAAAAAGAACAAGGCAGAAACACAGAGAGCGATAGAAAAGAGGAAATCTCTAGCACAGAGTTTCCAGAAGGTGGGGGATGCTGTTTATGCTGACAGGCCCACCGACGTCCTC
>CM054146.1:14525001-14652501 GCA_028751875.1 Rapana venosa | reverse complement strand
CCAAGGAGTCTCCGAAAGCATCTCATCTCCACTGCCTGTACTCTTCTCTCCAAATCTGCAGTCAGGGTCCATGATTCACAGGCATACAGAAATATGGATATGACAAGGGAGCGCATTAGTCTGATCTTGGAGATAAGTGAGATATTCTTGTCTCTCCAGATGGTGTTTAGTTTTGACAAAGCTGTTATTGTCTGTGCAGTCCTGCATACTACTTCTGGCTTGGATCCCTGGTCAGATACAATGGCTCCCAGGTACTTGAAGCTTTGAACTGTTTCCAGCTTCTGGTCATTAACCCTGATATCAGTGCTAATGCCGTTGGTGTTATTAGTCATCAGTTTGGTCTTCTCTGCACTGATTTCCATGCCGTATGTTTTGGAGGCCTTATCCAAGTGTTCTGTTAGGCTGGAAAGCTCTTTTTCTGATCCTGCTATTCCATCAATGTCATCTGCGAAGCGGAGGTTTGTGATCGTTCTGCCACCAACGCTGACTGATCCTTCATGATGTTCCAGTGCATCAGCCATGATTCTCTCAAGGAAGATGTTGAAAAGAGTGGGTGAGAGTAGACAGCCCTGCCTTACTCCAACTGTTGTTCGAAACCATTCTCCAATGTTGTTGTTGTAGTACACTGCACTGGTGGCCTCGCTGTACAGCTGTTTGATGACTCTGATCAGGTTTGCATTGATGCTGTACAAATTCATGGTTGCCCACAAAGCTGCATGCCACACCCTGTCAAATGCCTTCTTAAAATCGATAAATACGTGGTAAAGGTCTTGTTGATGTTGAAGGTACCGCTCACATAGTATTCTGAGGTTGAATATCTGTTCTGTTGTGCTGCGCCCTGCTCTGAAACCTGCTTGTTCCTCAGCAATGGTCTCTGCTTGTGGCTTCAGTCTATTCAATATTATCTGCAGCATGACCTTGCTTGGGTGACATATGAGGCTGATTGTGCGGTAATTATGGCATTGTTGTAGATTTCCTTTCTTGGGGAGGGTGATGATGAGTGACTGCGTCCATGGTGTTGGCCATTTTCCTGTCTGCCAGATCTTGTTGCAAGCGGAACAACATCAGGATCAAATTTGACCTCGAGAAGCTGAAGGACCCAGAGGTATTAGAAATTTTTCAAGCAAGGATAGGTGGAAAGTTTGCAGCACTCACTGTGATAGACTCAGACATAGATACACTGACGAATAGTTTCAATACAGCGGTGACTGAAACAGCAAACGAGCTTCTTGGCAAACGCCGACCAGTCAAAAAACCATGGGTCACACCTAGCATCCTACAACTATGCGACAAGCGTAGAGAGCTGAAGAAAAAGAAAAATGAAACAAAAGAAAGAGCAGAACAATATAGGGCAGTCAACAAAAGAATCAGGAAGTCCATGACGGAGGCAAAAGAGAATTGGATCGGTGAACAGTGCCAAGACATTGAAGAGAACATCAAGAAAAACAATAGCAAGAAAGCATATCAGCTGGTGAAAGACCTGACTAGCACGAAACAGAGAAAAGGTTTAACAATCCAAGACAAAAATGGGAAGTGTCTCACTGACGACCAGGATATTCTGAACAGATGGACAGAATACTGCTCCGACCTGTATAACTATAGAACCGCAGGAGATCCAGAAGTCCTTAATGTACCCGAAAGCAAAGACACAGACAGTCACCCTATCCTCCGAGAAGAAGTGGAAACAGCAGTCAGATCGCTGAAAAAGGGGAAGTCAGCAGGGGCTGACAACATTCCAGCTGAGTTGGTCCAAGCTGGAGGGGAAGCCATGATCAGCGCCCTACTAAGAATCTGCAACAACTTCTGAGTATGAGGCATTATTAGTGTTTTTATTTGTTGGGGGGAGGGGAGGGGCGGGGATTGTGGCTGGGGGGGGGGGGGGGGGGACTGTACTGAAGCCAAGATGCATGAACGATGAACTATTTGCGAAGCAACCAAACTTCATGCTGTGTTGTTAACCTTAGGTCGGAGAGAGCAAGTGTTCTGACCACTGAGCTATCCTGTGTGTTATAAGTATCACGTTTATTAGGATAGTTTACTTTCGAATAATTCATTCATGTCCCAGTCTTGATTCAGTAGCGGTGAGCGAGGAAACGCTATCACGGTTATATTTTAACATTTGATATAAGAGATGCTTTCAGCATGTTACAGAAGTCATCTGAGTAACTCTTCACCTTCACCTATCCCGTAGTCTCATGGACCATGGGGTCAAAATGAAGATGTTTGCAACCAGCTTCCTGCACTCCCCACGGTCTTCTGCTTTCTGTAGCAAATCGTTCCACTCAAGGCCAGTCAGTCCACTCTCTGATGTTATCTTCCCATCGTTTTCTGTCTGCCTCCTCGTCTTCCTCCTTGTACTGTTCCCTGTGGAACAGCCATCTGGACTGAGTAACTAGCACTGCAGATTTTTCTTTAATAAAAAAGCAATGTTCTTTCTTTCTTGGCAAGTACAGCCTGGTGCTATAATGTGCTTGTTATTGTACAAAATAGCATTACAAGTTTGTTGCAAACTGGCTGCCAATTCTTCAGCCGTGCCTCAACGGTCTACTATACTAGGGGATTGGTGAGGTGAGGTGGGGTTTAGTCATTAGCTGGTTAACTGTTGCTGCTTGTTGAATTCATCTTGTATTGTTGTGACTTAATCTACATGCTGGTGTTGTTGTTCTTTTGTTTTTTTCCGAAGCTCTGCACCCTGGGTGTCACCCAGAAAATGCATTCTGCCTCACACACATTCTGCTTCACACATCACACCCAGGAATCACAGTGAGATCACAAGCCCACTTTGGATGAGGCGTTTGCTTCTGTTCACTGTTCACTGGTCCCGTAACGCGCCAGGGTCGTAGGGGCGCTGCATGGTGGACGAACGGTGGACCAGCTGGCTCCACTTAGCGCGGTCGTGGGCGAGTGCCTGGGTGACACTGAAGTCCTTCCCTGTCCAATCACGGATGTCGTCGGTCCACTTTCTCCTCTGTCTGCCCCGTCTTCTCTTCCCCTGGACTGTTCCTTGCAGGATGGTCTTTGCAAGTCCTTCTGGGCGTATTACGTGCCCATACCATCTGAGTTTCCTCTTTTTCGCCGTGGTCAGTAGGTCTTCATAGTCCCGCACTTGTTGAGTGATTTTTCTGCGGACTTCATTGTTGGTGACATGGTCCTTGTATGAGATGCCAAGGAGCCTTCTGAGGCATCTCATTTCTACTGCTTGGATCCTCCTTTGTAGGTCTGCGTTCAGTGTCCATGCCTCACATGCGTAAAGCATGATTGAGGTGACTAGCTTCTGTAGCCGTTTTCAAATAACTTACCACATTACCTTTTATTTTCTAAAGTTCGAACGTGAATTAAGAATGGATGATATAGTAGGTGAAGTAATTTGTTTGTTTGACGTTTTATGGTTTTAATTTTTTTTAATTCTTAAAACAGTCTTTACCTAAGTGTGTGGGAGTGTGCGCATGCGCGCACGCGCGCAGGTGTGTATGAGTGTGTGTGTGCGTGTGTATGTATGTGTGAGTAATTTGTATTTTCCAATGCATTATTTTATTGGTTTTCCTCTTTTTATTGGTACAATTTATTGGTAAAGGTTGCAATAATGTAGCATTTCAGTATTATCATTAAGACATTAATGTGTTCTTAGATAGATGGCTTGATGAAAAAAAAGCAAATGCATTGCTTATTCATTGTACCATCTGGAAATAACAATTTGACTTGACTTGACTTGACTTGACTTGACTTGACTTGACAGGGAGCTGTAGCGCGACTTCAGATATGTAGTTTCTTCTGTAAAAGAGTATACCATTTATTACGCTAACGGCGTGTTATCAAAGAAGACAATTGCAACATTGAATTTTTTCCCCCGCATCTCGGCTAGAGCTGCGAGGATCACCAACGGCGAGACTCTGCGTATGCGACAGTTTTTGCCCATCATCATGGTGGCTGCATTCCTACTGAGGGATGTATGCTGGGTATAATTATTTCCATAACCCGCCAAACACTGATATGAATTTACCGGATCTTTAACGTGCATATTTTTTTTTAATCTTTCTCCATGTGTACAGACACGAAGGGAATTAAGGCACTGGCAGGTCTGCTCTTGAAGTTGACTTGGAAGATCGTAAAAATGTCTAGCCTTATTTTACCAGACGCTGCCGAAATTCGAACCCACAATTTCATGGACCCATGGCATGGAAGTCAAAGTCAAAGTCAAAGTCAAAGTCAAAGTCAAAACCACTTTAATCATCCCATGAAGGGCAATTACAAGTGGAACGGTCTTAACCTCTCGGCTATAGCGGCGGTAGCTACCGTCAACATAGAATTTACAGCATGAACGCTTTTGGTACTTTGCTTGCACCAACAACATGCAAAGCTTTTGACCAGGGCCCAGTAGAAGATCGGAGTTGGAGAGGTTTGTGTATGTGATGTGTTCTTACTCAAGGTTTTGCTTTTGGGGGGTTTGGTTTCTCTTTTAAAGGGGTTTTCTTTTATTCAAAGCCAGAGTAGTTTTCTTGGTTTTGCATTGTTTATTTTTTCTTTATTTTGTTAATTACTTTTTCTTTCCTGTTTATTCAACCTCTCTCCCTTCTCCCTTTCTTTTCTTCCTTGCTTTCTTTTCTAAAATGATTGCATATTCAGGTGGGTTGGACAGGGAGCAGGCAGGTTCTGAGGAAGCAGTCAATGATGCTGACCTACCGTTCACACCTAGTCTTTTCACTGGCGTTAGTCTTCACCTTTTGGTCAAGTGACTATCACGTGGTTGCAGAACATCCCAGAGAAAAGATGGAAGAAACCTTTGATAAAACTGACATAACAAACCTGGGAGATAACAATATTCTTGATCAGACTGAAGAAAACTTTAATGAGAGTGACATAAATCCCAAACGTGAAAGGCTTCATGCACAGGGGAGAAAAGAACAGAATGGGGTCGTGGTCATTAACTCTTCTATCATCGATGCTGCGAAAAATTGCAGCAACTATTTCTCTTTTCCGTGCACAACATGTAGTAAACTACCTCCTTGCAAGGCCAATTTTGCAGACCTCTGTAAGGAAGAAGAGGCAACGACATGCGAACCGACCGGTGTGTCAGATGATGGCCATGGGCAGAAAACTGCAGGAGGTTTCCCTGATCACAGTAACGACACAACATCGACAAAAGACAAACAGCGCAAGGAAACCCAAAACATGGAGTCATTGGATTGTTATATGGGTACCTGTTGCAGCAATAAATCAGAGCACAACCAGTTAAGTAGCGGATCCATTGGCTGCCTCAGTCAGACACAAAACAGAACTTACGCTGTGATCCGATGTCCTCTGTCATTTCCTGACTCGGCTCTTCGGAAGGACTGCGAAGAAGGCAGGGGGACACACACCAGAGACGACCCAGTCACAGAGGTCAGCACTGGCGTGGTCTACAGGAACAGGCACTGTGCCCGCTGTCACGGAGCCCAGCACCTCCTCCTCCCGTGGACTCTGCACATTTTCTGTGAGCATTTCCAGGATCTGTACCAGAAGACCTCAGAGGAGGACATTCTCAGCAGTCTGAAGGACGCAGACATGGGCGGGGACGACGTCTGTGACCTGGCCTATCTTCCTCCCCCTGGAACCTTCCCTCCATCTTGCCCTTCCTTTTTCCCCTACTCCACTCCCCACAACCCTGACCCTCTCATTCGGACTTGCAATGTTACAGGCCTGTGGAAGATGTATGACGCTTTAACTGAGCAGCGTTGTGAGGAAACCAGCCCTCTGCTGGTCTACCTTGTACGAGAAGGTAAAGATCCTTACCGTTTCTATAAGAACAGACACTGCGCCATATGTAATGGTTTTAAGCCCGTGACCAAAAATTGTCACAGTGGACAAATAACTCAACTGCCAACAATCAAACAAGTTCCTCTCACATTTCTTCTTGGCTTACATGAAAGGGAAGAACAACGGGCGGAGAAGGAAGCCCAGTGTTCGGCTGATCAGTGGTGGTCTTTCGATGTGAGTATTGTAGCAAAGTATTGTTGTGCCTGGTTGCTTCACTGTTTTCCATCCTTTGATTAAAATTATGAGGTGTGTGTCCATTTGTAGTGTGTGTGTGTGTGTGTGTGTGTGTGTGTGTGTGTGTGTGTGTGTGTGTGTGTGTGTGTGTGTGTGTGTGTGTGTGTGTGTGTAAGTGTGTGTGTGTGTGTGTGTGTGTGTGTGTGTGTGTGTGTGTGTGTGTGTGTGTGTGTGTGTGTGTGTGTGTGTGTGTGTGTGTGTGTGTGTGTGTAAGTGTGTGTGTGTGTAAGTGTGTGAACATTGTCTTCCATCTATTGCACAACAAAAGAAAAACCAGGCTCTATATATACCAGCACTGGTCCTGGCCAGATGAGTTTAGAGTGCCCTGGAAAGACTTGCTACTTATGTACAGTGACCCTAGGCCCCTTTACATAGAGGGAAGGAAACCAACACACTGGCATCATCAAATCATACCAAGTGTGATGAAACATGAACAAACAACAATTAATTCTTCCTAGATCAGATTGCACTGGCCTTGTTTTGAACAAGGTTGGAATTTAATAAACATTAATACTATCCTGCAAAAAAAAAAAACAAGCGCGGGTCCTCTACATTAGTGTAGGATAGGCATTGGAATCATCTGTATACTCTGAAAAGTAAAGGAATAAAGGGGTACACAGTGGAGAACAAACACAACCTTTTTCCTATCTGCTTGGGATAGTCAACAGCCTTATTACACAGGCTAGACTTCAATACAATCCTTTTAAAAAGAAACGTTGTCCCTATGGCAACTCTTTAAGAAGCTTTGACACCAAACATCCTGGATGAGGGATATCCAGTTTGGGGTAAAATCTGAAGATAGAAGCTCCTTGTAGTGATATCTATAATGGTACTACTTCAACTGCACAAACCCCTACGTTGGGTGTGTGGCCACGCCAGCTGATTGCAACAGCTCTAAACATAGCTGGCAGACTTGGGTCCCTGCTATGCAGATGCCAACTTTCTTTGTCTCTCCCTTCTCCTGTCAACTTCTGGCCGTTGCTACAGTTCCCATCAGGTTTAGCTCTGCTGCCTTTGTTTGAGGACAATGTGTATGTTTTCTACTGTAGTTTTAGTGGGTTAAAATGTACTATAGTCCAGCCAATGTTCTCAAGGTAAGAGTGAAAGGACATTCTTCATCATCAACAACAGCAACAAAAGAACACAGTTCTCCTGTTTTGTGAACAGGTGGGTCTCCACTGAACCACCAGTCCAGAGTGATGTGTTGAGAATTGAACTTACCATTTTCTGTGATGATATTCTATGTAATGACAGCAGCACAGAGGATCCTATGGTTCTGATGCCCAAATAATGCTGCCTTCTTGCCAAGACTGATTTAAGACTGACTGGAAGACTGAATGATCTAGATATGAAAACCTTGATAAAGTAATCTATCATATCATTGCACATCTGTAAACACACATGTGTCTTTTCTGGGATATTGTATAGTGCACATGTGTTTTCTTTGGAGGATGTAGACAAATTTTGTTTAAATAAAACGATTTTCACCAAATGGTACTTATGGATCATCAGTTTAAATCAGGGCAGGGAGTGGGGGTGAGGGTCTGATCACCTTGTACACTAATGACAAACAGAGCACAGGAGATGCAACTGTGTTAGCAATACACAATCCATCTAACGAGGGTTTCTTTCTAATACTCCCTGATGAAGTTGTAACAGCAGTGAAGGTACTAAAAATGGATTAGCTTTGACGCTACTCACAGCACACTTGTGCAGAAAGATGACTGACTGCAAGGAATGACGCTCTGTACCAGAGCTAGGTCCTGTTAGTCATGTGTGAATGCTTTCAATTTTGGGAAGGCACCACATGTCACAGTACGTTGAAAGGATAAGTATCCTAACAAAAAGGTAAAGGTGTCCCATAGCCTATGTGGTCATCAGGGAGTGAGGCAACAGAGACTCCAACTTCTCAAGTGGCCAGCCTATTGAGGGCGGCGCCAAATCTCCTCCCTCGCTGCTTTACCTTCCCTGACCCTAAAGAGGAAGGCACCCATTTACAGCTGGGTGAACTGGGAGACTGTACTGAAACCAAGGTGTGCAAATGTCACCCATCCAACTGGTAACTATGCTCGATGCTGCTTAACCTTAGCTAGGGGAAAGCAAGTGCTCTGACCACTGAGTCCCGTCCCCACTATGTAACAACCAATTGCAAAAAAGTCTTTAATTCAAATGTGTACAATCACTAATCGTGACCTTTCCCTAGTAAATAATTTTCAAACACTACCAGACCTGCTGCATATTCAGTTCAAATGGTCATGTCAGCAAAATAATGTTGACAATCCTTCCAGAAAGATTTGAAGCATCAGCATGTACAATCCAGCTGATAATCAGACAAGCTTGATCTCAGAAAGGATGGGTACCATTGAACAGGCCTCTGACCTGCCTACCTCTTGCAAAGAGCCCTTCAAGAATAAGGACTTTCACCATGTCTTCATTGATTGTAAAAATGTGTTTGATAGAGTGTAGTAGCAAGCACTTTTGGCACACTAAAGTAGAAAGTAAATTACTTGGGCATAAGTTAATCACTATTGTCTGCCAATGGTGCTCTAAAGCAGTAAATGGGTATTCGCACATGTCATTGTTTTACAATATTTAAAATTTTCTTAAGGAGCTTTTCAGGACTAACATGCATCTCTTACATTTTCACTGTATTCCTGGAGTGCATTGTGGCTGATGCACTTGAAGATCATAAGCACAGTCAGCGCTGGAGAAGGAACTATAATGAATTTGTGCTTTGCAAGTGACGATTGGCCTTGCAGGAATGGAAAAAGAACTTGCTTAACTTTCAAACTACACAATCAAAATCACATAATTATGGCTTAAAAATCAGTGCCAAGATGGCCTGCTACAGTTCCACTGAGCAAATGTTCATAGAAAGAAACTAGTAATTTTTCCAAAGCTCTTAGTGGAGATCCAGTACTAGTAGTGGGAGATTTCAACAAGAAGTCCTCCTTTAAGTAGTAGAGTTTAACACATTTCAACACATTTCGGGTTAAAACCTGTATGGAAAAACCAACCACAATAGTGTAGTAGTTAGTATGCTAGGTTACAGGCTGGAAAGCCACAGGTTTGAATCCCATTAGAGTCATACAGTTTTGTTTTAGGTTCTTTTAAAAAAATTTTACTACGGCCAGCTCCTACCCAGAGTGAGTTTGCTACAGGCCCTTTGGGGAGATTGGGACTACACAGTTAAGCTTCAACTACTTAAGGGATGTGATTTTGTGAGTTTCTCAAATTACCTAACTAACACTGCTGGGATATGTTTTCTTCTGCATCACCTCTCAAACTAACAGGGCTCCATAATGCTCTCAATGACAGATACTGTAGCCGAGTGGTGAAGACCATTGGCTTTAATCCCATGGGTCCATGAAGTTGTGGGTGGGTTGAATCTTGGCAATGTCTGGTGAAATAAGGTCAGAGGGTTTTGTAATCTCCTAGATCAACTTCAAATGCAGGTCTGCTAGTGCCTTAATTCCTTTTCGTGTATATGCACATGCGAAGATCAAATATACACATTAAATATCCTGTAATTCATGTCGGTATTTGGTGGATTATGGAAACATGAACATATCCAGCATACATCCCCAAAGTCAGAGTGCAGCTACCTTCATGGTGGGCAAAAACAGTTGCATATGCAAAATATTACAATGGTGAACCTTGGAGCTCTAGCCCAGACCCAAAAATTGGACTCAAGAAACTGAATATCCAGAAACTGCCAGGACCAGACATCATCTGCAACAAGATGATGACTCACTTTGGCAGTGCAGCAATGAGCAAGCTCCTGCATTAACCTTAGCTAGCAAGAAGAGGTTAAGGCTTCAACAAAGCTGCCAAGAGGTTACCACCATTACCACCATTTTTCAACAGCATAAAATACACAAAGAAAACCTCCAACTATTGTAAAACCTGCCTGACTAGTTATGTGCTGGAACTGTAGAAAAAATAAGTAAGTTCCTCTAATGTGAACAGAAAATGACATCAAAGATTATGTTGGTAGTGGTGATGGAAGAGGTTTTGACAGGTGCTCTCATTGCCGCAAACCTCTAAAACAAATCCCAACCTATGTTTGTGGAGATACGAAAGGTACCAAATAGTAGAAAAGTTATTGTCTAGTACTCATGGCCACACTGTGTCAAATGCATAGTGCCTGGACTTCTGCTGTGCTTGTGACTCTGCAGGTCTGCTGGTTGGCCTCAGTCGACACATTCCAACATCAGGGCAGCTCATTAAAAGGTTCATAAGAAAAGATTTCAGATTTGCTTGAAAAAAGGCCGGAGAACGGGTTGGGTATGCAGGAAATAAACAAGAGAGTGAGGGATAGAGTGGCAAGAGAAAAGGAAGAAGCTAAGGAAGTGAAAGGAAAGGGAAATTTTCTAGCACAGAATTTCAAGAAAGTGGGGATGCTATTTATACTGAAAGATCCCTCAGCATTCCCATGGGGTATGATCATCCAGTCAATATGAATACATTACAGAGCACCTTAGTATAAATCTGCAGCAAACAGGGTTCACAAGTACAAGTTGTCTAGAGAACAAGGGGGAGTCCTGTAGAGAATGTTTACCAGCTACCGCTGAAAGAACAGACACCTACAGTAAAAACCGAAACTGGTGCCATCTCCTATCATTTCCTGTGGACAAACAAGACAGCACCTTCCCCAATCCTGCTCCCTACACAAACAGACAAGATAAGAAGTGTGGCTGCTGTACAATCCACCCCTGACCACACCCCATGGCTGCTGTAAAGAGCCAAAGAAAGTGGTCATACTCATCACTAAAGCGTAAGTCACTGTCTGATGATACATGTCATGAAGAAGGATTAAGTCAGATGCAAATATTCAGTTACAGATCACACACCCCAAAAATCTCATGCAAATATTTTGTTACAGATAACATAAAAAAACTAATAACCAAGATTGCTTACTGAGATAATAATACATATGAAAGATTATGCAAATTCTTGAGAGTAGGTTCCAATGAGAATGATGGTAACATAGATACTAGCTACTCTGAATATGTTTGTGAAATTGCTCTTGCAGGGAGTCTGCCGAAACATAAGCTGCCCAGCAGGTAAGCTATGGAGTGTGGAAAACAAAACCTGTACAACAGCAGCACCAATGAGCCGTGGTCTGGTGTACCATGTAGATTTCCTACTTGTACCAGCAAGCAACAGCACAATACAGTTCATTGATTCGTGGGATGAAATGGTTGCACAAGTTAGACATCTAGTTCTTGAAACATTTACAAAAAGGACAAAAAACTTGGTAACACAATTTTTCATAACCTACGAGTATCATTGCTCTGATGATTCCTATGAAACTGTGTGGCAAAAGATCACACACATTCATGTCTGTGGTAATATCAAAGCCTCCAACCTGCATGAACGGGATAAAGCTGAAGAAAATTTAGTGAAAAATCTATTTGAAAAAAACTGGATAGTTTTATATCATGGTCAAATAATTGAACTTGCTCCTGTAGTTACTGGTGTGGATTCTGGTAGTTTGATTCAATGGATTTGCTATACAGAGACTCATAATGGAGGACTTGGGAAAAGGGAGCTGAGCAAAATGAAACACTTTCACAAACAAGCCTCACGTAGAATTATGTTAAATAATTTATTGAACTGTGCGCGTGTTAAATTTGATAGCTCAGAATATTCAACAAAATATAGATTCATAAATCATTCAATAGCTCCATTTTATGACGTTACAACAGAAACAACAGAATATATAGGGCCCAAAAAACGTGATACTGATAACCTTGGAATGAGTTCAGATGGTCATACATCTGAGAGAAGTTTGAAAAAAGAGGTTACACATCTTAATCTGATGGAAAAGGAACTATCTTTCAGAGATTTGCACTTTTCATGGCAAATTGATATGAGCAACAACCTTCATGTTTGTGTGGACAAGCTGGAGGAGCTATACGTCAGGCCTAGAACCAGTTCTTCTCCCTGGCAGTATCTCTTGTCCATGACAGCCATCCCCCTGTCTATCCTCTGCCTCTGCCTCGTTCTCCTTGTCTACACTCTGCTTCCTGCACTGCGCACACAGCCTGGACTGAACACGATGGGCACCTGCTTCACACTGCTCCTGGCTCAGCTGCTTCTCCTGCTGTCTTCTCATCGCCTTTTGCCAGGCACTGGTGCATCGCACTTGGCATCCTAGTACACATGTTCTGGTTGAGCACATTCTGCTGGACGTCGGTCTGCTCAGTGCACATGTTCCGAGCATTCTCCTTCAAGAACGAATTCCACAGTGGTCCTGGAAGTTATAAGTCTCTGATTGCCAACACAGCAGTGACGTTGTTGATACCTGGTGTCATTGTAGCTGTGGTGGTGGTGGTTTCCTGGCACAGATCAGGAGGAGAGTCTCTTGGCTACAGCAGCAGTTCCTGCTATCTTCAGTCTCCCATGTTAGTAGGACTGGCTCTCATTCTGCCTCTCTCCATCATTGTCACCTTCAACACTGTGCTGTACACAGTCACTGTCTATCGCATCTACAAGATCTGTCAGCTCCAGGAGTGTGTGGGCAATGAGACTGAAAAAGGCCACCAGCACCTCACTGCCTGTCTACGCCTGTCTCTGCTGACAGGGTCCTGCTGGTTCCTTTCCATCTTGGCAGAAGGAATGGACGTTGATTGGTTGCGGGGTCTCTCTATTGTAGCCAATGGTGGGCAGGGAATGCTTTTGCTGCTCTCCTATGTCACGACTCGAGGAGTGGCTGCCATGTTAGCTGTCAGGTTTGGACTGAAGAGGGATGTCACATCCAGATCCAATGGTCGTTTTCCATAACTTAACAGACCATCTGAAAATAAAGGCAACTCACAGCAGTCTGCTTCAGGCACCAAATACTAAACACACACACACACACACACACACACACACACACACACACACACACACACACACACACACACACACACACACACACACACATTTAGTCACTGACTGCCGTGTATGCCATCATGTTTAACAGCATAAGAATAAAACAACAGGTTCAATACAGGAAGAAGTAAATGATGTCTACACACGTGTGTGTGTGTGTTGTGTGTGTGTGTGTGTGTGTGTGTGTGTGTGTGTGTGTGTGTGTGTGTGTGTGTGTGTGTGTGTGTTATGTACGAGGCTGTGTGCACATGCGTGCTTGCTCACATGCACATGCACTCCCATGCACATGTGTTTGTGTGGGGGGGGGGGATGTGTGTGACCATTTGGGCCTCTTTGTGTGTGGAGGACATAGAACTGTTGTCTAGTTCACTCCAACCCTACTACCTGCCCCGGGAATTCCCACAACTATATTTTACCTTAGTCTATATTCATCCCAAAGCCAATGTGACCAGAGCATCGAACATATTTTAAATCACCTGCATGTGTTAGATTTCATATCCCCTGATGCTCCTAAATTCATCCTGGGTAATTTTAATAAATGTTCACTCAGTAAAACGCTGAAGAATTATGAACAGTACGTGACCTGCCCCACACGCAGAAATAGGACCCTCGACTTGTGCTATGGGACTGTAGCAGGTGCATATAAATCACTACCTTGCCTCCCCTGAGTTCATCTGACCACAACTGTATTCTTCTAGCACCCATGTACCAGTCAGTGTTTCAGCGCCTTCAGCCCATGGTCAGGACCACAAAAAATGGACTGCCAATAGTATAGCTAGTCTGCAAGGCTGCTTTGATTGCACTGACTGGGATACGTTTTATAAGGTGTGTTCTGATTTGAATAAGCTTACTGACGTTATTTGTTCTTATATTTCATTTTGTGTCAGTAGTGTTATTCCAACAAAGGTCATAACTATTTACCCTAATAATAAACCTTGGGTTACAAAGGACCTGAAACGTGTATTAAACAAAAAGAAAATAGTATTTTACACAGGCATAGAAGAACAAAAGAAACAAGTGAATAAAGAAATTAAAGCTGCTGTGGCACAGGCTAGACGTGACTATAAAAATAAGATAGAAGACAAGTTTGCAGGGAACATTTTTTCGTGCTGCCTGGCAGGAAATAAAAAATATGTCAGAAATAAACATGGTAGCTGCCCCACGTAGTTCAAAAATTAGTCTCCAGGGGGTCTGTGAAAACAACTTACCAGACCATTTAAATGCATTTTTACTCACTTTGAAAAAGCATGATTTGGCCTGAAGCAATCTCCACCCTTTGAGAATGGTGTCATTGTTGATGAAACAAGTTATTTGCAAACACTTCAAGGCAATATGATATATGCCGCAGAACCCTTAACTTCTGTACTACTGAGCTTGCCAGCGTCTTTCAGCACCTGTTCCAAGCCTCGCAGGACACTAGCCAGATACCAGTTATTTGGAAGACTTCCAATGTAATACCTCTTCCAAAGAAACCTAATCCTTCTCAGCCTAACTATTTCAGACCTGTAGCCCTCACATCACTTGTGATGAAAACATTAGAAAAGATCATAAAATCTCTCATTCTTTCCACTACAGAGAAAGACCTTGACCCGCTATATTTGCCTACAGGACAGGACGAGGTGTCGAAGATGCCAAACTGTTCATTTTGAACAAGTTGTACAACCACTTAGAAACACCTGACTCTCATGCCAGAATACTGTTTGCTGACTTAAGTTCAGCTTAAAATACAACGCAGCCTCATGTTCTGGTTCACAAAATACTTTCAAAATTTGACATAGACCATCAACTTGTTCATTGGCTGATTGAATTTTTAACTAAAAAACCACAGCGCGTTTTTGCCAACAGAATATCTTCATCAGTTAGATTTACCTGTACCGGTTCTGCACAGGGTTGCGTTCTCTCACCACTTCTGTACAATCTATACACAGATGATTGCAGAAGCAGCTATGAACATTCCTTTCTTGTAGAATTTGCTGATGACAGTGCTTTTTTGTCTCTCTTATCTGGATTTGTCCAAAACCATGGTCCAGCCCTCACTGATTTCGTCAATTGGTGTGATGAGGCATATCTGGAGCTAAATGTTTCTAAAACTAAAGATCTCCCTATCGATTTCAGAAGATCGGGTTACAATTCTTCTCAGCATGTCATCATCCATAATCAAGAAGTTGAAAACTTTTCGGAATACAAGTATCTGGGAACTATTTTTGACCACAGATTAAACTGGGATGCTAACACTGACGCCATTGTCAAAAAGGGGCAACAACGTGTGTATTTTCTAAGGAAGTTTAACTCATTTTTTGTTGACAATAAGATTCTTTCTTTGTTCTATATTATGTCCTCCATAGAGAGTGTTCTAAGTTTTGCTTTTATCTGTTGGTACAACAACCTTAGTGTTAAAAATAAGAATAGTCCTCAGAGATTTGTTAGAACCTGCTCAAAAAATAATTGGAGATGAACAAAGAGATCTCAAGTCGTACTACAAACAGCAGCTTGTGCGCAAAGCGACTGCCATCTTGGCTGCTCCATCCCATGCTATGTCTTCGGAATTTCAGTTATTGCCTTCAGGACGCCGCTTTCGGTGCTCCAACAGTAAAACACAAATAGAAAAAGAAATTCCTTTGTTCCAGTAGTCATTCGAATTCTAAATTCAAAACAGCACTGACCAAACAGTTTTACATTCTCTGTTATACCCCCCTGATTGTGAAGTGCGTGTGTGCGTGTGTGTGTGGGGGGGGGGGGGGGGGGGGGGGGGGGGGGGGGGGGAGTGTCATGAAAAAAGTACTCCCGTATCTTACTTTTGGCTTAAATGATTTTTAAATTGTGTGTGTGTGTGTGTGTGTGTGTGTGTGTGTGTGTGTGTGTGTGTGTGTGTGTGTGTGTGTGTGTGTGTGTGTGTGTGTTTATGTCTTAATTAGTCAATGGTCATTTTGGTGTGTGTGCGCGCGCGCATGTGTGTGTGTGTGTGTTTACTAGTCAATAGCCTTTATAAAATTGTGTTCATATATTGGTGTATGTCTATGGGTATGTGCACCTGTGCATGCGTGCGTGAGTGTGCGTGCACGCGTAAATAATAAGTTTATATGTCCTCTCCAATCAATGATTTTTACAACATTGTATTCCTACATTGGTTGGTTGTGTGTGTGTGTGTGTGTGTGTGTGTGTGTGGTGTGTGTGTGTGTGTGTGTGTGTGTGTGTGTGTGTGTGTGTGTGTGTGTGTGGCCGTGCGTGTGTGTTCGCGCGCACGTACGCGCGCGTGGGTTTGTGTGTAAATTTTTTTTAAGCTATCTTGGAATGTTTATACCAATTTTAAATGTATTTTGCTTGTGTCTTTTGATATAATTATACGTATCGCTATCTTGGAATGTTTATACCAATTTGAAATGTATTTTTCTTGTGTCTTTTGAGAGAATTATACGTATCAATCTGCCTGTCAGCATTGTAATTGCCCTTCATGGGATGATTAAAGTGTTTTGACTTGACTTGACTTGACTTGAAAGGTGAATTAGCATTGTTGTGTCCATTCCCCAAGGCAATCTGCTAATTACCTCCATAAAATTATTGTTTTTCTTTCTTTTGTTAAGAGAAAATCAAAATACGTATTCTAATTCAATTTTGATCTGAAGACCCCCTCCACCCCCCCCCCCCCCCCCCCCCCCCCCACCCCCTCCCTCCCCGGAAAAAAATCACAATTTGTAGTCAATTATTTCACAACTTATTCTAAAAGCAGGCAAGTTGCTTGGATCACTCCCTGTTGTGAAAAGCATCATATATATTTGGGGGGGTTCTGTTGTCGGTGACAAACTATTGTCCAACACGTACTCGTCAAGGTCATCAAGATCAGGTTGAATTTGTCTTCGTATACAGTTTTGTGTTCTTAGGGGAGTCTGTCCACGTGCAGATGTCATCAGCATATTGCATGAGAACGACACAATTGAAAAGTGCTTTGGGTAAATATTGAATACAGACATTAAAAGAAAACCCCTGGTAAAACCTACCTTTGTGGAAATACCCACATCACGATTTTGTAGTGAAGAATAACTGACTCCCACTCTCCTCTGAATTATTGTGCTCGAAAAGATTTTATATAATCACACATAATTATTTCCAGATAGTCCAATAGTTTGTATTACAATCATATGTGCCAAACTTGGTCATAGGCTTTTTTTTAACAACAAAAAATGTTGATAAACCATTTTTCGGCGGGAAAATGTGTGTTTCATTGAAGTAAAAGATTAACCAAGAGTTCAGCTGTTGATCTTCCTTTTCTAAACCTTACCTGATTAACTAGGGGAAAAAATGTTCACAGTACAGAGTCAATCTACTTAAGACTATGTTTTCTACAAGTCTGCGAGTGTAAGAGGTTAAAGCAATGGGTCTATAGCTGTTGAGTTTGCTTTGTTGTTGTTGTTTGTTTCCCTTCTTTAATTGATAGTATCACTATGGATTTTTTTTCCATATTTGAGGTACCTTATCTGAAAGCCAGCATTTCTGAAAAAAATTATATAATAGAGCAGAGCACCGTTTTCTGGTAAATTCCTTAACACCTCGTCAGGAAGTATGTCTATGTCAACTGTACTTTTAAGAGAAGCTATGGCTTTTTCTGAACTCGTAAAAGTCAGAGGCAAATCAAACCATAGATCGTTTTAGGAAATTAGATCTGTAAATAACTGATTCTTTTCTTCTCTTTCTGTATGCTCTCTGCAGTTAGATAACAAACCCTCATATTTATTGTTATTAGCGAGCATAGGTACAAATGCTTCTGCTTTTTCAAAATCTTATGGGATTTTGTTATCTGCATCTATTGTTACTTAATAAACAATGGTAAACTAACTCTATTTTTCATCTGTTTTCATTTAAATGCAAACATTGAAATTTCCGTTATCTGAAATTTCCCTGGTGCCATATGATGACCAGTAGTCCTTTTTTTAAAAATCTTTTGATATTATCTTATTGTTCTTAATGTTTGCTTGTTCTATATCTATATTGATTTTTCATTAATTTTCTATTTGCTAGATAGGTCTTGAAGCACATCTTTTTGTTTTGAGCATAGTTTTCACATTCGTCTGTCCACCAAACATGACCAGAATAACCATCTAACTTAACAGGGTTTTTTAAACTTTGGTTTATATATAGTTCCCTGATCATATCCATATTTTTGTACGCACGTGAAATGTGGAACATATCAGCAGGCATTGAAAGGATACAGGCAATGGAGATGAGATGCTTTTGCAAACTCCTTGGTATCTCATACAGAGACCATATCACAAATGAGCAAGTGAAAACCAGAATTTAAAACGCTATTGGACTATATAAAAAGCTCCTGACTGCAGTGGGAAAAAAACGCAAACTAAAGTGGTAGGGACATGTCACACGAACATCTGAACTAAACAAGACTGTCCTAGGCTACAGGGAACAGAGGACAGAGGGAGACGAAAAGGCAGACAAGGAAAACGATGGGAAGACAACATGAGAAAGTGGACTGGCCTTGGGGGGAACGATTTGCTACAGAAATCAGAGGACCGTGGAGAGTGGGGGAGGAAGCTGATTGCAAAATCTTTAGTGGTGCCCCCTGGTCTACAGGACTATGGGATAGGTAAAAGTGAAGAAGACAGATAAATTACAAGCTAATGGAACCTTTTCCTCAAACTCTTTACGTACATTAAAGGCAGTGTAGGTTTTATTTACCACAATCCCTAAGGTCAAGTATAGGAGGATAGTAATAATTAGAAAACTTGAGAGGTTTGGAAAATCTGGCATTAAGAGAATTCAAGATCAAAACCACAACTGTGTTGATAGGAAATGGTTAAGATGGTCTAAGTTGGCTGAAATAGACCTGCAGTTCCACTGAAATATTCTCTTTTTCGTTTGTCTTCGCACTTTTGTTTTGTCTTTAAGAAATCCTAAGACAAAGACCATCCTAAACGTTTTACGTGTGCTTTACATGGTGATAAAAAAAATATGAAGAGAAAAGCCTGAATATCTAAAGAAGAAAGTGAACTGTTGAAGTATTATGTGGAAAAGCAGGAACAATGTAGAAAAATACCAAGACTGACAACAACCTGAGGAAAATGGCAGTAAACGCTGTTTGCAACAACACAGTACAACAATACAGTGCATTAAGTGAATACACTAGAACAGGAAGTGAGTACAACGGGCGCTATGTGAACGATGTCAAGTGACTGAGATTAAGGAATTAAAATAATTGTTGCAGTTTCTGAGATTTAGGACGTTGGGTGTCAGAGTTTAAGGAAAATGTCCAAAGACGTTATGCACTAAATAGACAAAAACTGACAGATACTTCAGTCAGTAATAACTGTAAGGCAGTTACAAGATTCAGCGCTATATAAATTCCATACATTATTATTATTATTATAAGGCAAGTAAACCGAATGGTATGCTACATGACAGAGATCAAATGGGAAGACAGGATCACGAATAAAGAACTATGGAGAATGTGCAAAGTTGATGGTCTGAAGTCTGTAGCTAGTAGCAATAGACTGCGCTGGTTTTGGCACGTTCAACGGAAAGCAGACCACCTCATCATAAAAAGAGCAATGAACTTCGTAGTGGATGGAAAGAGACCAAAGGGAAGACCTAGCAAGACCTGGGCTACCTGTATTGCAGATGATTTTAGAGAAAGGGGCATAAATAAGGAGGAAGCTCAAAACAGAGAGAGAAAGAGAAGGCTCATCAATGTCAAACCTCCCCCAGAAGAAACATGACAAGAAGAAGAAGAAGAAGAAGAAGAAGAAGAAAGCCTGAAAAGTCCAGGATAATGAGGAAGTAAGAATGGAGGTTTGAATGAGGATCTAGATCTATTTTACCTTCGTCTTTTTTGGGGTGTCTCCTAGAACATGCCCCTGATATGCCTGCCAAAGTTTCCAGCGATCACACTGGTGCCTCTTGGAGTTGGATGAAAGTCCTCCTTCATAAACTGCTGGTTATAGCGCTGATTATCATGTGACAGGAAGGGCACATTCTTGGTTTTGATCAGTTCGGCACGTAGGAGAGTGTAAGTAGTATGTCTTCAATTTTAACGTCTTTCCACTTTAAGTGATACCAGACGGCCCTAAAATAGGAGATTGAATGAAAGAGATAGATAGATAGATAGATAGATAGATAGATAGATAGATAGATAGATAGATAGATAGATCTACTCTGTGTGGTGCGTGCGAGTATGTGTGAGAGTGTGTGTGTGTGTGTGTGTGTGTAATAAAGAGTAATAACAAGGAAAATGCACAAATAATATTCTTAACATAAACAGATCAAGTTTTAAAAAGAAAGAAAAGAAATTCAAACACAACTACAACTACAATAAGTGCCCTATAGGACTTAACAATAAACCTTTAGTAATGTCAAACGTTAGCTTTACATTGTTCAAAACTTCGTCAATGGTATTCTCAGAAAAGACAGGGAGATAAGTTTTTTAATTCTCACATTCAAGTATGATATGGGTATTGAAATATATTCACCACATAAGCATTTAACAGCCTTGCTGAGTTTTGTTGTGAATGCATTTAATCTTATCCTGAAAAATAATGCCTTGAGTTGTCTTTCTTTGACTAGGAGAGTGTTCTGCAGGTTTCTTGATACTTGCATGGTGGGTGATGGTGCAGGAACCACCCAGCTGACAACAAGTTTGCATGATGGATATTCATGAGCAACATGTTTGAGACAGGCAGCAACGTTTCTGTCCGCCCTAATTACATCTTTCCTTTTTTTTTTAATTCATGCACCCCACAGTGAATAGGTCTAGACTAACTATGGAGATATTTTGGTTTGTTTCACTTAAGAGACAACTGTATCTAAAATTGACTCGACCTCATGACTTGACTTGACTTGATCCACATTTTGGACCGGTGGTCTGTTCGTGGTTCCTGTAGTCGAAAACTTAGGACACGTGGTGATCGTCATGCATAGCCAGCAAAGATCCAACTTTAATTTTGGCACTTTGGTTCATTAGTAGTTCTTCAGTTTAACGTCCTTCCACTAAACAGTGATATCAGACAGGAAAGTGTGTGTGTGTGCGTGTGTGCCCGTGTGTGTGTGTGTTGTGTGTGTGTGTGTGTGTGCGTGCGCACGCACGCGCACGTGCTTGTGTGTGTGTGTGTGTAGGGGGGAGGGGTATGCATATAACTAATCAATCGCAATAAACAACTATTATGAAACAAGCATAAACAAGAATTCGGGAGGAGGGGAAAAAAAAAAGAAAAAAAAAAGATAACCAACCCCAAAAACATCAAACAGCAAAAATACCAACTTTCCAATTCATATAACTTGAAGCTATCCTTATATCAGAGGAGTCTGAACATAGGAGTATGGCTTAATGACAATACAATTTCTTTCATTAATGGAATGTCTTTAAGAACTTGCTGCAAGCTACGGACTGGGAAGGCAGGTAAGATGTTTTTCAGATCTCTGCATCGTAAAAGAATGTGATCATTGGTAAGATTTTCACCACAGATACATGTTGCTTTTTTAAAAAATTTTGTTCTAAAAGCATTGAGCTTAAACCTGTATATAAGAGATACAACATTTCTATATTCATGTAAATTACGATATTTGATCTTATCAAAAGATAATACATGGGCTACATCATCACTCCAGGAATAACCGGTACTTTGTAGTTTCTTTTTAAAGTGTTTCCAACATGCATTTTGTAACATGCTATAGCCCTCATGGATGGATAGAGGAACACTTATGCTGCAAGACCCATCGATATGCTCAGCTCCACATTTTGCTTTTCTGTCAACTTTTTCATTAAAGTAAATACCACAGTGCGAGGGTATCCAGCAAAATGTAACACCAGTGCCTCGTATCATCAGTTTCCAATGATTGTGCAATCTACTCTTAAAGGTGTTAATTGATGGCCCTGTCACATACCTCCTCAGGGAGACTGTTCCCTGTTGCAACTATTCTGTGTGTGAAATAGTTCCCTCGAAGATCCAGTGGGTGCCTATCTTTCTGTATCTTTAGGGGGTGCCCACGGAGTATTCTCCCACTTGTCAGTGATAGTTTTGGTCTGTCGACTGAGAAGTAACCATGCAGGTATTTGTAGACCTCGATCATGCCACCCCTGAGTCTTCGGTGTTCCAGTGCGGGCAGTCTTTAGAGCTCTTACTCAGTCTTAGTCTTTCTGGGTATGGTTTGTCCTTCAGAGACCCCCAGCAGTTTTGTGGCTCTGCGTCGCACATCTTCAATAGCGCTACGGTGTGTTTTCTGACACAGCTGCCAGACGCTGTGTCCATACTCCAGAATGGGTCAAACACGACTCTTGAAAAGCTGTATGAATATATCCTTTGTTAGGTAGTCAAACGATCTCCTGATAAGTCCAAATAGCTTAGCTGCCTTCCCAGTTGCATGAGCAATGTGTTCGCTGAAATTCAACTTGTTATCCTCCCATGCTCCTAGATCTTTTTCGGCCACTGTTTCTCCCCATGTAAGTCTCTGGGTGCTTCCATCTTCTGCTTTCACTGTCATTGAATATGTTGCCTCTGATTCTGTTGTTTCAAGCTTCATGACAGCACATTTCTGTGGGTAGAATTTCAGCTGCCACTGATCCGACCAAATCTGGAGTTGATCTAAGTCATCTTGCATGTCTTGGTGACCTTGGGTGATGTTGCTCCTCCCAAACAGCTTTGTGTCCTCTGTGAACATCTTCACTGCAGATTCTACAACTCTTGGCAGGTCATTGATGAAGAAGACGAATAGCAATGGGCCTAGGACACTACCCTGGGGGATACCGCTGGTTACATCTGCTTCTCTGCGAGCGGATGCCATTAATGACTTCATTCTGTCTCCTTTCTGTCAGGAAGTCTTGAATCCATCCCAGTACTTTCCCTCCCACTCCGTGCGCTTTGACTTTCTCGATGAGCCTGCAGTGTGGTACGGAGTCAAAAGCCTTCTGGTAGTCCATGTAGACAACAACGATGCTCCTCCCCTTCATCTATAGTGCTTGTCCAAATGTCCATGACCTCCAGGAGCGGCGTAATGTTGCTCCTTATTGATGAGGTTGGTTCCCTGTAAGTGGTCCATGACTTTCTCTCTCACCATCTTCTCCGTCACCTTGCATACTATGCAGGTTAAACTGACTGGCCTATAGTTTGACGGCGTCGTTTTGCTCCCTTTAGGTAATACATATGCTGTTTTCCAGTCTTCAGGGATCTTCCCACTATCCAAGCTCTTTCTGAAGAGAAGGGTAAAAAGGTTTTGCCAATTCTTCTGCAGCTTTCACTAGAATGCTAGGTGGTATTCCATCTGGGCCTGGTGCCTTGTCTTATTTGAGGTTTGCTAGATGTTTCTGGACTCTTTCCATTGTGAGCTCAAAACCAGCCATCATCTATCTTTTCCAACTCTTCCAGACACTCCTTCAAAGCCATATGCCACACCAGTTCATTTTGTTTGAATGCCTGACAAGACTGAGTCCTGCAAAGTGACTACTAGGCCTAGCCTAGCGGAAGACTGATTCTTTTTATGACGTTTTTCTGGAAATGTTCTGTGCCTCCTCCCCCCCCCCCCCCCCCCCCCCCCCCCCCCCCATCTTACGTAATTAAGCATGACATATCGTCATAATTTTTGTTTGTTATGTCTGTGGTCTTGTTTTGCTTCTTTGGGTGGTTTTTAAAGTTGCAGTAGGCTCTATACTACCATTTATTCATAACAGAACGATTTCCCCCGGAAGTCTGGGTGGGTAATTTTGTTTTATCAGCTTCATGTAAGAACAGGGAGAGTGTGTCCGAGTCTGGCTAGAAAGTCTTAACTAGAAAGTTGAACTGGAAGATGCACATCAACCAATTGATAACTGAAGCTAGGAAAAGACTTAATTTTCCAAAGATAATAAGTTTTCAGACATGGAGTCAAGACACTACAACTCTGATACATCTGGCTATGTCCTTGGTACGTTCAAAATTAATATTCGGACAAAAATATTAATTATTCTGCTGCAAATTATCTCCTTTAAAAAATTACTGTCTAGGCAGTAAAGCAGTAAAGATAGCACTTGGTGTTCAAGCTCATGCAAAAACAGCTAACACTTATAAAGAAACACACTTACCTTCTCTTTCTGATCAGCGAAAACTTGCAGTATCAAAATACGTGGTTCGTAGGCTCTCTATTCCAAATTCAGTAAAAGAGGAAATATTTATGAATCAAGACACTGATTTTCCTAAACGAGCACGCAGTATTTTATTTCTGCAGCCAATTAAAATTATACAGATACATTTATGAAAGAAAATTACATCAATATATTATCAACAATTCCAATTTTACAAGTTGGTCCTAAATTTCCTCCTTAGGAACATATTTCAGCTAAATTTGACATCGACTACTCGGAAATAAAGAAAAATGAAGATCAAAATCTCACCGTTGATGTAAAAAGTCACTTAGAAAGTAATTATTCTAATAATTTAAAAGTGTATACTGACGGATCTGTATTAGAAACAGGCAAAAGTGGTGCTGCATATGTGATTCCGACTTTAAAAGTTCAAAAATCATTTCATTTAGGAGAACATTTTTCTACGTTTACTTCTGAATTATTTGTAATCCTTATGGCTTTAAACTTTTTGTCTGATATTACTGTTGATGTTTGCCAAATTCTGTTTTGGGTTGAATCAAAAGCAGTATTAATGGCATTAAAGACATGGCATTGTAAAATAAGGAATTATATACTGTATTTGAGATGAAATTCCTGACACATTCTATTGCAAACAGAGGAATCAGCATAACTTTTTGATGGGTCCCCTCTCATTGTGGAGTTTATCCGAATGAGCTGGTTGATTCTTTGGCAAAACAAGGTGCCTCTGAATACAGTACTGAAGTGTTTGTTTCTAGTTTCGCATTGTCGTCCTATGAAATTTTTTCTAAGTTAATGAAATGCATACGCATGCATTCTAAGTGTTTTTTAAACACACACACACACACACACACACACACACACACACACACACATTATCAGCAGTTTCCTTGCTCACGGAAATTAGAAATTCTAATACATAAACTGAGATTAAATGCATGGAATACTAAATACTCAAAAAATGTAACATGCTGTTCCATTTCCCTTTCAATCCACCATTTATTGTTTGATTGCCCAATTCTTTTTGACATGTATAAACGAAGAGGTTTAAATATTCATAAGAAATATACCACTAGTCAAGAAGTTTTATATGACTCTCAGTAACTCATAATATCAGTTGCTGAAGTCATAGGTTCTTCGCCTGTAAGACCATTACTGTATATATATATAATATATATATATATATATATATATATATATATATATATATATACCATTACTGTATATATATATATATATATATTATATATATATATATATATATATATATATATATATATATATATGTGTGTGTGTGTGTGTGTGTGTTGTTGTGTAAGGAGAGAGTAGAGAGAGAGAGAGAGAGAGAGAGAGAGAGAGAGAGAGAGAGAGAGAGAGAGAGAGAGAGAGATGGGGTGGGTAATAATAGGCACTTTGGTATGACTACGGGTGTGTCTAAATCACCATATAGTGAATGGACATTAAACAAAACAAAACAAATCTGAGTCTGGCAGTTGCATGTGGAACTTCAGCCTGATAAATGTCTGTTTTTTCCATCAGCTCAGACACTTTTTTTCTATAGATCAGGTCTGGCTAGACATATTTCTAATCAAATGTTTCATTTCTAAAATGCTACTCGCAATAACCAGACTGGGAGAAGTTGTACAGTTTTAGCCATCGTTCTTTGCCTTGCTTTCCCTATCCATCATTCATTTTTCTTTATGCAGGGGAAAGTTCGCCATCCATTTTTCCGGTAGCGGTGTTGACAGAGTACAGAACTTGCTTATCTCTCTTCTCTGCAAACTTGAAAGACATCCCTTCACGAGAAAGCTGGGCATCGCTACACCTTCTTGTTCTTGTCATTTTCAGTCTTTTCACGTAGACCGACAAGGTAGTCGCCATCTTGATGACGTGTCCCTATGTGTGTGTTGTCCCTTGAAATAAAAATTAAAAAACAAGTTTTGTCCAGAGATCTCACTGGAAGAACTTCAGACCACGGACTCTGACTCTCACCCCTGCCATATAGATCTAATTTTTAAAGCTGCTTCTTCTTTGAACGTTTAGACATCAACTAGCCTGTTGTTGCCTTTTATATGAGCGAAAATGTGTCACACTGCCCTTAAGCGTCTGACAAGTCAGGCCCAGTGCGTCCACTCGAGAGAGAAATGTTATTTTTTAAGTCTTTCTGGTGAAAAAAGGTAGGAGAATGGACCGAAAAAGGCAGAAAGTAAACAAGAAGGGTGTGACAGGAAGAAAAGGAACAAGGCAGAAACAAAGAGAGTGATAGAAAAGATTAATTTTATAACACAAAATTTCCAGATTATGGGGATACTATTTATACTGACAGGCCTCCCGCATCCCCAGGGCAAGTTTCAAAGCTGAATACAGTTAAAACAAAAAGCAAAAGAAAGTGTGTGTGCAAAATGTATGTTTGACTAGCATACTGGGCATCTCAAACAATGGCTATCTCAAAGACCCGTGCATTAATCTGTCAATCTATCAAAGTGGGTTTCTGGGGTACCAGCATCTGCATGGGAAAGTCTTTGTGGCCCATGCTCAAGCACGAAGGTTCTCCAGATGCTCATGTCTTTTCACTGCATTTCAGCCAAACATGAGGATGCAGGCACATGACTTGGTGTTTGACAGGGTAAGTTTACTAGCCAGAGGCCCTGCCTGGAGATTCAAAAGCAATGAGAAGTTGGCTAGTGGAGGAGGGGGGGGGGGGGGGTGGAGCGGTACTAAAGATCAACCAAGCACTCTCTGGGGGTGGGCATTACAAAGAAACATAAGAAACAGGGTAAAGGCATAACCGAACTTATTCTTCCAGCTGACGGAAACAGAAAAAATAAGAAACAGGGGAAAGGCAAAACAGACAACGCCCTTCCGACTGATGGTAACAGCGTTATTCGTAAGGGACTTTGGAGTCCAGAATTGGCAATTGACTAAGGCTGATTTCTTGGTGAACTTGCGTTTTCCATTTCGTGTTGGTTATAGATCTAACCCCACCGACCACGAGGTTCATGTCAGGGCTGTCACTTCAACAATTCCAAAGCTCGATTGAGCTTTTATTCTAGAAGTACACACACACACACACACACACACACACACACACACCAGTTCCATAGATTCTTTCCCCCACCAGCTTGTCACAGCAACGTCACTTTCCCCCCGCTTCCGTGTGTTTCACAGACATTTACATTCCCTGCCGTCGCTATATTTCGTATTTTTTGAAATTTTATTTTATACCCGTTGCAAAATACGCAACGGTCAAGTGTTACACATCAACAGAAAGAAGAAAATGTAAACTTTCAAATGAGCAATCTATCATAATATATCCTTTTGCTACTTTAAGAAAGATGTCGAGACAAAAGCAACGTAACCAAAATAAGGGTGGTATGTGTAACTATGGGTGGACAGCAATGCTTGCAAGTGGAGAAAAAGATGGGAGTGTGGAGAGAGCAGAGAGAGGGAGATAGAAATGTAGGCATGCCTGCCGCGCACGCGCGCATACACACACACATACCGATTCCACGTCCCCCAAAAGCCCTTCGGATGAAATTATAAACCGAGGTCCCGTGTGCGAATGCACACAGAACATCTTGCGCACACGTGAAAACCCGTTCCGCTTTTCGGAAGAGTAGGCCATTGTGTGCCGGTGGGAACGGATGACAATATTTACAAAACTGCATACACATGGGGACTGGATGGAGAGAAAAAAAAGCGCACACGAGTGCTTACTCCATTATCCTCGAAATAAAAGAATAAATACAACACACACACACACACACACACACACACTCATTGATACAGTTGTTCTTTTCCCTTCCATGTTTATCCACATGAAGAAACTCGCACATCATTATGCAAGTGTACCCACAAACAAGCACGAACTTGTTGTCCAGTAGAAAATCCCACATGTACCTCTGAGACAACACTTCCCATGTCAGAAAAGGGGTGGGAGGCTATTAAATAAACTACTGTCGAGTTAGTGAGTGTGCCACTAGCAGAAGCCAACTGACTTTCCATCATCCAAGACCTTAAACTAAGTATTAACTAGGATAGTCGTTCTCTGGTGGGGATGCCGAGGTGGCGCCTGTCAAGTATAACTAGCATCCCCCACCTTTTTTTTGGAAATTCTGTGCTAGGGATTCCCTCTTTTCTATCCCTCTCTTTGTGTCTGCCTTGTTCCCTTTCTTCCGTTCATCACCTTCTTGTCTATTTTCTGCCTTCTTGGTCCATTCTCTTGTCTTTTTTTTTTTTTACCCCCAGAAGGACTGAAAGATATTTTTCTCCCACCCCAAAGTCGGGTGCACTGGGCCTGACCTTTCAGGTGCTTAAAATGGAGTCGAAGTAAAATGGATCCCGCCATTTTGTGGTGACGCATGCTTTTGGCTATATTTGATAAATTCAGCAAATTTACCCAACATAACTAACACATACAAATTATACATCATTGAAAAGTTTATTGTTTATTTTTGAGATTGTTATACAGTTTTTCAATAGATGGCTGTAATTTTATATATTTTTTTTTTTTACAAATTTTCAAAATATATCACTGAATGCTGAAAAATAAAAAGTTTTGAAAATTAGGGCTGCTGCTTTATCTTATATGGATTGAATTGTTCATCAGCTAGTCCCCTTGAAGCATTGTGATGATATTTCACCAAAGTAAAGTTCCCTGATAATTCTCTCCCACCCCAAAGTCGGGTGGGTGCACTAGGCCTGACTTGTCGGGCGCATAATAGCAGTGCAACACATTTTCGCTCATATGACAGAGAACATTAGTTGCTGTTTGAGCATCCGATGACAACGACGACGACGACGAAAAGAAGAAGAAGAAGAAGAAGAATTAAGAAGAAGAAGAACAAGAACAAGAAGAAGAACAAGAAGAAGAATTGCGAAGAAGAAGAAGGAGAAGAAGAAGAAGAATGAAGAAGAAGCAGAACAAGAAGAAGAGAAGAATTGCAAAGAAGAAGAATTGAGAAGAAGAAGAAGAAGAAGAAGAAGAAGAAGAAGAAGAAGAAGAAGAAGAAGAAGAAGAAGAAGAAGCAGAAGAAGGATAGTTGCATTCTTATGACCATAAACTATAGAACAGGGACTTTTTTTTCCTTGGTTGGACCATGTAATGGTTACAGTAGGTCTCTGGGCTTCTTAGGCCTGACCGTAGCCAGTGCACAGAGCAGTGGATCAATCCCCGTTTAGGGCCGAAACTTTTCCCTCGTCCATTAGACCATGAGTGGTGGTCTGGGATCTAGTCTTTCGAATGAGACGATAAACCAAGGTTTCATCTGTTACACAATATTATTAAACGCACATAAAAGAACTCACGGCAACAAAGGAGTTGTCCCTGGCAAAATTCTGTAGAAAAAGCCACTCTGATAGGGAAACAAATACAGTTGCAGACAGGAAAAGAAAAAAATAATGGGTGGC
The DNA here is from genome assembly GCA_028751875.1 of Rapana venosa. NCBI lineage: Eukaryota > Metazoa > Mollusca > Gastropoda > Neogastropoda > Muricidae > Rapana > Rapana venosa. The sequence continues at coordinate 14,623,112 of CM054146.1, read as the reverse complement.
GCTGCTCTCTCCCCAGGGAGAGTAGCCCGAATTTCATGCAGAGAAATCTGCTGTGATTTTGAAGTGGTATACAAAATAATACAACATTGCCACCCCCTCCCCCTCTTCCAATTACTAAATACAGACAGGACGACACAGGAATATTTCCTGGGGGGAAAATAGGTGGTGAATAGATCAGCAAGGCAGAAAATCAGCCAGAAAGACAGTCAGAAAGCAACAGAAACACAAAAAAACCCAAACCAAAAACCCCCAACAACAACAGAAAAAGATTGAGACTAAAAGAATGATAGATAGGAAGGAATTTGTAGAACAAAATTGCCAAGATCACGCTTTCACAACACTGAACATTTTAAAACACACAAATCACACATAACGTCAATGGTATTATGCTTTAATTTGCAAAAAAGATCAACAAAACACAGTCATAACACTCTCCACAAGCACAGAGAGAAAACAGACCATTTTCAATCATGAACTCAAGTAGCACCAATCAAGACTACATCAAAAACTAAAACAAAAAAAATCATTTGCAATGCTATCTTACAAGTAATCTCTAAAACTGAGTGCACGGCCAGAAAACGTGAATACTACTTCACTTCAGGTCTTCAACAAGCCAAACCCAATAATGGCAATAGTGTTGATGTACTTGTAACTCAACCAACAGTCAATACAAGTGTTGCTTAATACCTAACCTTACTGTGTTCACCTTAACTCGGTTAGGACTTAAGAGCACCAAAGAATTGTACGCTGCGTACCAAGAATTCATCAAATCCATAGGGTGATGAGGGCAACGTGTTGTTATGCCATGAAAACAAGTCTCAAGTGCTTGAGGTGTCTTCTTGACTCAACTCTACAGTTATCATTTATCTATGGAATACATTCTATCTAAATCAGACAGGGCCATCTCCACCAGTGATTTTTTTTGTGGGATACCATTTCATGGGTTTTGAGCATGAAAAACCAAACACTGACCACAAATTTGAGCATCAGAATCAGGAAGTGATTCCTAGAATTTGATTGATCATATCTTTTTCAACTTTGCTGACCATCAAGAAATAAAGAGAGAATGTGAAGTAACCTGTTATCTTCAGAGAACCTTACTAGAAACCAGGTATCCAAAAACTATCTTCAGACACATTTTATGTCTGTGTCGAACCCATGTTTCCTCACATTAAATACTTTTTTTTTTGTGTTTAAATCAGTAACTGCCTTTTACAATAGTGCAATCGAAGGCAAGATGGTAAACAAACACATCTAAACAAGCCTTGAAAATGGAAAAAAGACTACGGCTGATAACTCATTTCTGTTGCTGTATCAGGGCCGACAGGTGGCATGAACAAAGTAGAAAACCCATGACTATTTCAACAATCAACAACAAAAGCAAATAAGGACCAAGGTAAATCACAAGCCTGACAGAAGCTTTTGTCAAAAGAGGTGAAGCCAGAGTGATCTTGTCAAAAGATGTGGAGAAATGAAGTTGGAAAATAAAACAGAACACAGGAAAGTTGATACATGACAGCACAGAAACCTTTTGAGATACCTACCATGACACAGGCTTACATTAATCACCTCATTTCCCCATCACAGGAAGAACACAAAAAGTCAAAACGCAACCAACTTGAAACTATACAATACATGAAAGCATGGATGCCAAGACAGAAGGTGAGGAAAGGGAACGACATCTGGGTGGTAATCAACAAAAGAGCAACTGTTGCTCCATAAAGCACACAAGGGTCTCCACTGGTCTGAAGATGTGTGTCTTTTGTGTGCGTGCTTAGAAGAAAGTTTATTCTCTTATTTGTAATATGAAAACAGCACAGGCAAAGTGCCACCCCCCCCCCCCCCCCAACACACACACAAAAGAGCAGTTGTTCACACAAGCCAACTCGAAGCAAAATGCTTACAGTAAAATTGGCTAACCATCTGACTGGCAGCAATAATTCAACAAACACAACGAATCAACTGGTGAGACAACAAACCACACCAGCAACAACACCAGGCATGAAAGAGATAACAGACAAAAAGAAAGAACAGCATGACAAAAAACAAAAACAAACAAAATAATAACAGTAAACATACACTTTCCAAAGAGTACCAACTGAATCTTCATTGACAAAGTTTGTGGCCTCCCTACGGAAGATACTGATGAAAAAAATGATACATCTTCTGCAGTGGAGAGTTACGTGTGTGGATCAATCTAATCCTACAGTGGCTACACCAGACAGAAAACCGTAAGAACGTTCAGTTATGCTTCTATCCAACTATCAACATTTTAAAGCCAGGAAATACACGAAACCCTGCAACTTCAAGGTTTCTGGGATGACTTTATACAACCTCATGCTGAAAATAAATGCAATTCAATTCTAAAGATAAATCTGTGTTGAAAGTTCATGCTGTCGTGTAGTCATTTCATACCATACGCTACCTCACTTACAATTTCAAATGCTTCGGTTATTAACAGTAACCTAGCGGCATCTTTACAACTTAGAAACTCTTTACTCCAAAGAACATGGCCTGACCACATCCATGGGCTCACTAAGTTAGCCTTTGTAAAAGGCTTTAAGAAAAACTGGCCGAAAGTGCCCAGTGAAATATGCAAGATGGAACCATTGTTGATGGTTGTTCTGTGGTAACAAATGCCAGTAACTGTGAACAAAGTCAAAACTGAAGCATGCCATAACTGATAAAAATGCAATCAAGTAACCGTCATTTAAAAGTTCTGTTACATTTTCATTCTATGTTGTAATACTGGCTATCCATCTAAATAAATGTTTGAAATATGTGTGGAGATACTCGCTGCCATCACTACAATGCATCAAACCCGCTCATAACATTAATATTCTTTAAACGAATTCAGATTTCTTTGATCAAAAAATTACTACAATCTTCATGTTCTGGTGTAAGGTTTAAAAATGTGATCACTCAGGCATGCAAGTGAAAACAAGAGAAAATCTGAAGGAAAAAAAAGAAATGCCAAACAAAATCACAGTACCCATTTGCAATAAATTTTCTTGACGTTTACTAGTGGGAGTCACATCATCTATTTTTTTAACAGTAGGTGACAAATCAAACCTGACCATAAAAACAACTATGAATACAAACGGAACCTCAAACAAACATGACACTAACATTCAGAAAAACCCTTGCAGCCCCTTCCCTGAAAAAAAACCACAATGAATACGAGGGCACCAAACCTTTTTTTTCTTTCTTTCTTTTTTTTTTTTAGTAAAACGTGACATATCAAGTTTTTAACAGATCCTTAAACAAAAGTACAAGACTGAATATTGCCAGCCCGAAAAATCAAAAATGAGCATAAACTGTATACAATTTTTAAGAGAAAGAGTGAAAAAAAAGAGAAACCAAAGAAAGGGACAGCAATGCCCTAAACAACAAATGAAACTGTACAAACAAGCAAATGAACAAACAAGCAATGACAACATGCTACAACAAGCAAATGCTACTGCTATAACATGCAAATGCTACAAGCAAATGCAACTGCTATAACAAGCAAATGCAACTGCTACAACAAGCAAATGCAACTGCTATAACAAGCAAATGCTACTGCTATAACAAGCAAATGCTACTGCTATAACATGCAAATGCTACTGCTATAACAAGCAAATGCTACTGCTATAACATGCAAATGCTACTGCTATAACAAGCAAATGCTACTGCTAAACATGCAAATGCTACTGCTATAACAAGCAAATGCTACTGCTATAACATGCAAATGCTACAAGCAAATGCAACTGCTATAACAAGCAAATGCAACTGCTACAACAAGCAAATGCAACTGTTATAACAAGCAAATGCTACTGCTGTAACATGCAAATGCTACAAGCAAATGCAACTGCTACAACAAGCAAATGCAACTGCTATAACAAGCAAATGCAACTGCTATAACAAGCAAATGCAACTGCTAACAAACAGCAACAATCAACTGCTACAACAAGCAACTGCTATAACAAGCAAATGCAACTGCTATAACATGCAACTGCTATAACAAGCAAATGCAACTGCTACAACATGCAACTGCTACAACAAGCAAATGCAACTGCTACAACATGCAACTGCTATAACAAGCAAATGCAACTGCTATAACTTGCAACTGCTATAACAAGCAAATGCAACTGCCATAACATGCAACTGCTACAAGCAAATGCAACTGCTACAACAAGCAAATGCAACTGCTATAACATGCAACTGCTATAACAAGCAAATGCAACTGCTATAACATGCATCTGCTACAACAAGCAAATGCAACTGCTACAACAAGCAAATGCAACTGCTACAACAAGCAACTGCTACAACAAGCAAATGCAACTGCTACAACAAGCAAATGCAACTGCTATAACAAGCAAATGCAACTGCTACAACAAGCAAATGCAAAAACTGCTATAACAAACAAATGCTACTGCTATAACAAGCAAATGCAACTGCTATAACAAGCAAATGCAAATGCTATAATAAGCAAATGCAAATGCTATAACAAGCAAATGCAACTGCTACAACAAGCAAATGCAACTGCTACAACAAGCAAATTCAACTGCTACAACAAGCAAATGCAACAACAAAATTTCCAGAAAGTAGTATCATCAATAATACTTTATTGCTGGCATGAACTCCTAGTATAGCTATCAAATATTTTTGTTTGTTTTGGGTTTTTTGGGTGTGGTTTTTAAAAAAATTATTGTTGTCTCATCTTCTGTGATGGTTTTGTCTTGCTGTCTCCAGACCGCTCATTCCACTCTCTGTGCCCCAGCCATACCCAGATTCGTTATGTCGCAATCCTAGGTTCAGATGTCAACAGGGAATGAGTCTTTCAACCTCAATAGGAAAATCAAATGACATGAATAGATCTACAAAAGGAACACTACAGTGGTTATACTCTTAAACAAGCAAACAGTAAAATATCATTGGCCTACTTATCTCCTCTTGGAAAAGAACAAAACAGCAAAAAAAATTTTTAAAGAACCATAACCTGCATACACAAAACAGTATTCACCCACAGAAAACGTTTTAAAAGCAATAAATACAAATTTAGAAAACAACAATTCCAACGCAAAATTATCAGGTCAATGTTAGACACAAACGTTTGGCAATTTCGACTGTTAAAAAGAATAGCTCACCTCTCAAGTGTTCTGAGCAATTAATAATAATAAAAAGAATGTATGAAATTTATATAGCGCTGAATCTTGTAAAGCAACAAATCAAAGCGCTTTTCTTTGTTTTTTTAATTTATGTGTATGCGGGTTTTTTAATTTTGTCATCTGCTCCCACCTGCACACAATGGCCTACTCTTTCGAACAGCAGAACAGGATTTAACATGAGCGCAAGATGTTCTGCATGCGTTCGCACACGGAGCCTCGGTTAATAGTCTCATCCGAAGGACTTTGACATTCATTTTGATTTTTTGGTCAAACTGGGAAAAAAGGGTGAGGCTGAGAATCGAACCCAGAACCTCACGGTTTACTTGTTGGCAGGCAAATGTCTTAACCATCCTGCAACCTTCCTTCACTTCCTACACATTGCTAATAAACCACTGAACTTTGGACCACTCATACACCCATTACATTTGAAGAAAGCAACCAAAAATACATATGAGAATTAAAAGAAAATAAATTTTAAAAATCAAATAATGACAGAAATGACTAGTGACAACAATGAGAAGACTACAGAATCTTTTTTTTTTTTAAATTCCATAATAGAGTGGGGTTTTTTACTTGTCTGGTGCTCATCAGTTTAAACAGAAGTAAATAGTATCTACTCAACCTGAGAAATCCATAAACAAAACCCCTCAACTTATCAAACTCTATGTTAGTGAAATTTACTTGTAAGAACGTTATCTGTACTTAATTTTCTCACATGATATCATTTTCTCTCATCCTTATCTTTTTCTTAGATTCAGCTTCTTCGCTTTTGAGATGTCAGACAATCCTCTTGTCCATGTACATATACCTATACCTTTTCAGATTAATTTCAATCTATCTGTGACAGATACCAAACAGAAGAAAAACTTTCAAAAGAAGCAAACTGGAACAGAATTTTCAAAAGAAGCAAACTGGAACAGAATTTTCAAAAGAAGCAAACTGGAACAGAATTTTCAAAAGAAACAAAACTGGAACAGAATTTTCAAATGAAGCAAACTGGAACAGAATTTTCAAATGAAGCAAACTGAAACAAAAACTTTCAAAAGAAAGAAACTAAAGACATCCATAAATTCAAATTGTTTACACAACTTCAGAGATATATATACATATTTTTGAGGTTTTAAACCAAGAAACACAATAAAAGGGAGGATAAATATGACTTTGCGCCCCTTTACATATTGACAAATTCATCAAGAAAATGAACACCACCGGTTCCCATTTCATCAACAAGGCAATGATATCGAGCAGAATAATAATAATGCTTGTTCATGCTTAACTGCATGCTTGGAAAATTGGGCACAACATGCTCAGTAAGTAATATGTCCTTCTTCAGAATAGCAGTGAAAAAGAAAAGGTATATCCAACAAACAAAGTCATTTCCATAGCAGGGGGGGAAGCATATTCAACAAACAAGCAGTTTACATTACAAGCAGATCTGGTTCAGTCATTAATCTGAAAACACTTTGCAAAGAAGTTTCAGTCAGTTCAGACATTTCAGTCAGCAAGGACTTGTCAAGAAATACCCCCCCCCACCCCCCCCCCCCAAAAAAAAAAGCTTCAAATTTACAGTACTGAATTTGCAAACCCAAGAAGATTCATGAGCAAAATCGACATTAACTTCCAATTCACAATCAAAACATTGCAATTCACCCGAGTCGCTACAACAGCTTTTTCATAAAGCAAATCGACAAGCAAACCCCATTTATACAATCAGGATTTATCCTCGAAACATTATATATAATCCATTTTCATGAGCAAACATGCCTCAGTCACATTCAACAACATACCCGAGTCACACTTCAATAACGCTAGAAGGCAGCATCACAAACTGATTCGATGAAACCTTCAAACCTATCAGCCTCAAATAAACAACAATCTTCTTGATACAGCAACCATAAGGAGGATAAAAGAGGCCAACAAACATCCCTAACACAATGGGATATATATATACAAAAGGGCATTGCCTGGATGTGCACGGCCAAAACCAGAACAGAAAATCCTCCCTTCCTCAGGAAAAGACAAACATATTGGGACTCGACCAGACATGCTGTGGATACTGACTGACTAGGCTAAAGTATTTGAATACTGACTAGACCATGAGTGGATTAAAAGGTTAAAATATCTGGATAATGACTAGGCCAAATATGAGTGGATTCACACAGTCAAAATATCTTAATACTGACTAGGCCAAATATATTTCAAGACAAACAAAAAAGAGTAAATGTCCCCATGCTTACCAAATGACTCTTTTAGAGTCGGATATGTACCTCAAACCAGTAATGATCACAAATGGCCAGAATAATGGTCCACCTTTAACCGAGTCATGCACACACTAACACACCCACATGATGCACACACCCACACGATGCACACACACACACAGAGTATTTTGGATAGAGAACTGTTTACTGGCAAATGAGTATTTCAGATGGAGGGAAACGTGTTCGTGCAAAAACTTGCATGATTTGTCCTTTCCACACCATATGAAACAGGCCAAACATGACGTCCATGACACTGACAGACATGTATGTGCTGCCAAACGAGCAAACAAAACATGGGCATGTGTCTTCACGCCTGTCGGACAGAAATTCAGAATCAAACCAAGGAACATGCTTATCTTCAATAACCAAAGCAGATAACAGAGATCAGCAGTGATTTACCCTTTACTACTGTCTCCTTGGTACATAAACAAACAGTAAAATTCATTATAGATCCATGTCAAAATGTTTGGTCCCAAAACCACTTCTTCAACGTAAAGTCACATATACAAATGCATATTATGAAACAATAACAGCACCCAACCCACTAAGAACCACCACCACCCCCCCCCCCCCCCCTACACACACACACCAAAAAGGAAAAAAAAGACCAACAAAAAAAATTCAACAAAACCAAAGTTAATAAACCAGTCAATTTTAAAAGGTGAAACTTAAAATCATCATGGGTATTCATTTTGTTACTTCTCCGTACTTTTTGTTCTGTTACAATGTGTTTTACTTAGTGCCAACTATCTTCCTTGTCTTGGGAACCTTTTTGTCCTGAGCATCATTAAATCCAATAAAAACATACGCTTATCCTGCCTTGTTTTCTCTACACAGTTAACTGAATCTTTTAAGTTGTCAAATCACAAGGTGTCCTGAGAATCAAACACACACTGAAGGCTGATACTGTACACAGCTGACGCGCTTAATCAATGCCACAGTACGTGCTTCCCCTGTATGTTCTAGAGATGTGTGGGTGTTCTGAGAACCAAAGAAAAAGTGCATACGGCCATCAAAGCATCAGACAACCTGTAGCTCCACACTTGATCATTGGTGTTGTGTCATACATAAATCAGTCAAAAGCACAACCACCGTCCAATAACACCTGACATTTCTTTGGGCTTTGCTCTGTGCACAAACCCTGAGGAGTCTAAATACCATACATTTCTTTGGTGTTGGTCTGTACCCACACCCACCAGAGCTGTGCACAGGAGTCTAAATACCATACATCTCTTTGGTGCTGCTCTGTGCACAGAGCCTGAGGAAGGAGTCTAAATACCATACATCTCTTTGGTGCTGCTCTGTGCACAGAGCCTGAGGAAGGAGTCTAAATACCATACATTTCTTTGGTGTTGGTCTGTACCCACACCCACCAGAGCTGTGCACAGGAGTCTAAATACCATACATCTCTTTGGTGCTGCTCTGTGCACAGAGCCTGAGGAAGGAGTCTAAATACCATACATCTCTTTGGTGCTGCTCTGTGCACAGAGCCTGAGGAAGGAGTCTAAATACCATACATCTCTTTGGTGCTGCTCTGTGCACAGAGCCTGAGGAAGGAGTCTAAATACCATACATCTCTTTGGTGCTGCTCTGTGCACAGAGCCTGAGGAAGGAGTCTAAATACCATACATCTCTTTGGTGCTGCTCTGTGCACAGAGCCTGAGGAAGGAGTCTAAATACCATACATCTCTTTGGTGTTGCGTCGTACATGGGTCAGCACCTCTTCCACCTGGATGCCTCGCAGCTCTGCCACCCGAATAGCCACCGTCAGTGCCATGCCAGGGTGCGACAGCGACATCTCCTCTGCCTGCAACACCACCAGTCAGACCTTCAGTGTGCCGCTTCCAGGCAAGGGCTACAATGACACTACCAAAGCAAAAGGCAAATCTCTACGCAACTCAACAAGTAATTCAACAGGTTCCAACCGCACCAATTCAAAGTAAAGTAAAGTATAGATGGATGCACAGTCTACCTCTGTATTATTTAGTTATGTCCAGTTCCTTAACTCTTTCATTTCAGGAGCCTGGTATACCGGTTTCGCTGAACTTATTCTTGAATCCCAGAAACTGGAAAATCGGTTTGGGCTCATTATTTCCTTTTATTCCCATGGCCCCAATATTTTGGATGCAGCTGTCAGCATAAACATCTGCATGTCACTAACACTGTAATAACTATGTCCAAACTGTGCAAATACTTTTAAACTATTTTACTGCATTTAATTGTTAACGCAACAGTGCATGAGGCCTGAGAAGAAAAAAAAACTAGTATATGAATTAGACCTCCCCCACCCCCGCAAAAAAAAAAATCTCTCAAAAACTTGTAAATGAGGGAGTGCTTTTCAAAACCACTCAAACTATACAGGGCAAGACATAAGAGAAAGACACTTTCTGACACAGAATTTCCACAACATGAAAATGAAGGGGTACTACTTTAGTACTTAGTTGTCTCGCCAAAGGTCCTTGGAACAAAGAATACTACACCCAAACTGCTTGCCTCATCATTCCTTCATTAAACTCATCAATAAAACAACAAATAGGCTTACCTAGTGACACAATCATCTCCCTTCAGAGGCTTTGTATTAACTTAAAATGACTTCAACAATACAGGAGAGAAAGTTTCTAACGCTTGTGTTGAACTATAGGATGTAAAAAGTCAGACCTCAACTTGGGAAGAGGGGGACAGGGGGTGGGCAGAGTTTACTGCATGTTTTGAGCTTTCAAACCCACTGAAATACAGACATGGATTACCTAATGTTGAATATACATATATCTGTTCTGCAGCTATCAGAAGAACCCATGACATGAGCAGGTCAGTATTTGGCAACCTGGCAAGCCAGCAAGAAAATAAATGCTACTCTTTGTAAATCCAAGAGTTGAACCCATTGTAACCCACTTTGCTTCTGCACCTTGTCGCTTTTACGCAGATGACATGCAAGGATGAGGAATAACCTGGGCATTTGGGTGGGTTTTTTAACAAAGAAAGGCAGACTGCATGCTTGTTTGATTTCTGAGATCTTTGGGGGGGTAGGGGGTGTTAACATCAAAGAAAGGCAGACTTTGCTTGCTTGTTTGATTTCTGAGACTGGGGGAGGGGGGGGGGGGGAGGGGGGAAAGGGGTGTTAACATCAAAGAAAGGCAGACTTTGCTTGCCTGTTTCATTTCTGAGACTTTGTGATTTTTTATTTTTTTAAACAAAGAAAGCCAGACTTTGCTCATTGGATTCCTGAGACTGGTTCTTTTAACCAAGGCAGACTTTAGTTTGATTTCTGAGACAAATCAAAAAGTTCTGTCTACAGGAGCTTACCTCAAAGCCATTGGGCAAGAAGTAAGGGGCGTCTGTTTCCAGGAGCAGCTTGTTCAGGGGCAGATGCCTGGCTACCTGATGGACATCCACAGCTGATCGGTAGGTGACAAGCGGAGTCAGGCCGATGAACAGGTTGCTGAAGCGAGACGTCCACTTGAGGGCAGAGTCGTAGTTGGTCGTGAAGCAATGGCAATGGATCTTGTAATCGGCAGGAACATGCTGGTCAACCAACATAGCAAGGAGGAGATTTTGCAGCCGATTTTCACAGCAGCCACCACATTTTCACGGCAAGCAAAATGTAAGTCGTGGGAAATGTACGTGATACAGACAGGTTTATGACTACCAAAAACAAGTTATCAGGGTAGATCAACACATGCATCTGAACCTTAGAAAACTGTCCCTTCAAGCATTGGATATACTCTTCTTTTGCAGCCTTTGAAAAGAACCAAGACCTATATATTTTGGAATTTTGCTTTGGTTTGTTGTTTTTTTTAATTTAAAGAAATCCCTTCTGCTTCCATCCTTCTTAATCTTTGTTAGATCTAGTGTGTGGGCATGTAATATGATAAATAAATATAAATAAAATTAATATAAAAAAATAATGTATGTGGGCATGCACATACATGTGCATGTGAGTGTATGAGAAAGAGAGAGAGAGAGAGAAAGAGAGCAAGAGTGAGAGAGAAAGAGAGAGTGTGTGTGTGTGTATGTGTGTGAGATCTTCAGTTTGTCTATTCACATTTAGTGATTTTAGACGGGAAAAAGTAATATAAACAAGAGAATGCAAACAATAACAAAAAGTGTCAAATAACAGTACTTAAAAACTAACTTTAACATACTACAAAAACTGAATTATCGGACTTCTTATCAATCCTAACACAATGTCCAACAGTAATGATGGTTCAGACAAAATCTGATCTAGTGACAAACTTGTTATAGCAGGTAAAAATGCTTTTAAATGTCCACAATCAAAAATAACATGACTATTGGTAATCTTCTCCCCACAAATACAGTTTACATCTTTCACGTGCTTTGTCCTGAAAGCATTTAGTTTAAATCTGTACATAAGGGATAACATGTGTGTGTGCGTGTGTGTGTGGCGTCTGTGTGTGTGTGTGTGTGTGTGTGTGTGTGTGGTGTGTGTGTGTGTACAAGTGGTTGAGGTGATTATGTATTCAGTGCTAAAAGGTTGGGGTGAAAGAATGTGTCCACTTATCTGCATTTCCGTTGAGACTGCATAATGAAAAGAGCAGGTTTAACAATAACTCGATTAATATGGTCACATGGTTCGATGCTTTCAACTTGTTTTGCTTCACAGATTAAAAATGAAATTAAGTATGGTACAAACAATACCAAAGCAAAGGACATTTTTGGACTAAATGGTGACTTCGATAAAAAAAAAAATTCAACAAAAAATAAATGTCAATCTGAATATCATAACAGTTCATACCTTTTTTTTTATAAACTGAGTCCAGTCTAACAAAAAAAAATGAGTGTGCAGCACAGAAAAAAAAACCACACACATAAGTATTATTTCCTCACACACACACGGACGCACGCAAACACGCACACATTTTCTAAAGACATGCACACAAACACCTCCAGAACGTAGATCTGTCTGTCCGTTCTCACCTCCTCCAATATTTGCAGGCAGTCGTCTTCCGCTTCCCTGCAGTGTATGACCAGAGGCAGGTTCATGCTCAGAGCAATCTTGATCTGTCGGATGAACACTTCTTTCTGCAGGTCTGACGTCTGACAATGACTATACACACACACACACACACACAGAGAAAAAACCAATCCATTTTAACTGATCACTGCAGTATGTCATCCTTCATTTTGCTTCTTTTTTCCTTCAATCCTCAGCTAAAGCTCCGAGGTTCAGCAACGTTTTGTTTTTTTTTAAATGAAGAATCAAAATACATCACACACACACAAGAGCACACGAGCACAAACACACATTATGCAACTTTTCAAATATACATTCCAATGCATTCCAACATTAACTATTTAAAAATATTTTTAAAATATGAATACTATCTTAATAACAGTTAACCTTCACACATGTACAAACACACACACACACACACACACTCACACTCACACACACACACACACACAGGGACATCAGTCTCTCAGCACTAGATCTGCAAGAACAAGAAGGTAAAAAGTTTGAAACACAGAAAGCAGATCAGTGTGACAATTACCCATCAAAACGACATAATGCAGAGCAGCAATCTTGAAATGAATGCACACTGCAGCTAACAGCAGGTAAAAAGTTGACCCAAAAAATGAAGTGATAAGATCTTCTTTTGATTTTCTGAAAACAAAAGCTGGAATCACTGTTTGAACGTTTTGCAGACGCACAGTTTTCTGAGAGGTCAGACCAGTGAGAAATGAATTACACGTCTTAGTCAAGGGTTATCAGCTTTTCTTTTCATTAAATGCAAACAGCTACTCTAAAAAGAAAACACACGCGCGCGCACACACACACACACACACCTGAGAGGTCAGACCAATGAGAAATGAATTACACGTCTTAGTCAAGAGTTATCAGCTTTTCTTTTCATTAAATGCAGACAGCTACTCTAAAAAGAAAACACATACACACACACACACACAAGCATCGGTACAGAGTGGAAAATCTTTCATAGCTGCGAATGCAAACACCAGACATATTCCTACTCACTGCTTGGAGTAGTCCAGGCCAATTTCTCCCAGGGCCACAGTCTTGCTATGTTTCAGAGCCTTCAGAAGCCCTTCCTCTGTCCACTCTGTGTACTCAGGGGCGTTCTTTGGGTGGCAGCCCATAGCCATCCACACCCCTGGCTCCTCCACAATGGGTTTCCATTTGGCTAGCCACACCAGAAAAAACTATTTGGATATGCCATTCTGTCAGACTTTTAAGTCAGGAGATTCTATCCGTTATTTTTCATATAACATCAAAATGCACCTTATAGTGAAACGTGGATATGAAATACAAGGAATGGGCAAGAATCCATTTACCATGTTTGATAGAAAAAGTTAATCATTTACCATATTTATGCAGATGTGTGCATCCACTCTCTCACTTTTTTAAAACCATCATACCAGTCTTCCTCAAACTTTTTTTTTTTAAAGAAATTTTAAGCAAACAATCACCAATATTCAATCACAAAATATTTGTTTCTAATCTGCAGCCTATGTTAGTTATCTGGCAATAAGATAAATTAAGTCACAGTAAGTGATACAGCTACATAATGTGTTAAATTTATTTAAGGAGTCTTTTAACAGTCCTTTGGATGAGACTTTAAACCGAGGTCCCATGGGCAACTGCACACAGAACATCTTATGAACACTTAAAACTTGTTTCAACTTTGTGAAGAGTAGGCTATTTGTGCTGGTGGGGAACAGGTGACAAAATTTACAAAAATGCATGTACAAAGGGACTGGAAGTTTTTAAAAAAACAGCACATGAGTGCTTATTCCTTTATCCTTGAAATAAAAATAGATATAAACAGATAATCTGATATTCATATCTATGTGGCAAAAGCTGATTCCTTTATCCTAAAAATGAAAGTAGATATAAACACATAATCAAAGTGGCAAAAGGGTAAACCAACTATATTCATTTTCCATAAACTCAGACGTACAATGAAAAAGTGTGCAATTCTGAATATCAAGTGTATTCTCTCCATTACGCACATATCTGCAGTTGTATATTTTCCAATATACCTTGAAAATATTGGAAAATGTACACAAAAAATAAATGAAAGGAGAAAAATTATGGCGTAATGAACTGACAGATCAACAACAAGCACTCACATTCATTTCTGAAGCTTTTAGGCCTGCAGAAGACAGCGACACAACCCTCATAGTTACTGGGGAAAGTGCTCTTGTTCTTCTCTTGATAAGCAGCATACGTGCCTCTGCAAAGAACGCATCTTGTTTCAAGGCACAGTCAGGTTAAAAGAAATACCCCAAAGTTTAATTAATATGTGGTTTCCCTTTACTAACATTAAGCTCAACCCCACCTTTCTCTAGCATTTTTATACTACATCAAATCAGAATCCTCCACAAAAATGCCTGTTGCAAAATTATACGGTTACAAATATTACATTAATTTCTAAAGCTTTTAGGCCTGCAGAAGACAGCGACACAACCCTCGTAGTTAATGGGGAAAGTGTTCTTGTTCTTCTCTTGATAAGCAGCATACGTGCCTCTGCAAAAAATGCATTTTGTTTCAAGGCAAAGTCAGGTTTACCCACAACCACTTAAAATGACTTCAGCGATGCACGATCCCTTTTCTGAACAATGACCAAATAACCTATACACCCACTTTTAAAATGATTTTAGCGCACAATCTTTTTTCTAAACAATGACCTGTAATACATACAAACACACACACAACACACACACACACACACACACAAACAATAAAATGATTTCAGTAATTCGCAATCCCTTTTAAGAAAAATAACCAATAACCTATATTCCCATACTTAAAATTATTTCAGTGATGCATGATCCCTTTTCTGAAAAAATTACCAATAATCTATAGCACACTTTCTAGTGTTGCAAAATGTATTAAACTTCACACTTTTTTAAAAACAAAGAACACAATAACTATTTGACACCAAAAACACACATATCAATGCATAATCCAAAACACAATAACTATACTTTTTTAAATGCTATTACCACAACAACAAAACCACCAAAAGAAAACGAACAAGAAAAATTGCAGTCAGCTTACTTATACGGTTCTCTGTTGAAGAGAAAATCAAGATGACAGTGGGTGTCAATAAAAGTGGTTTGGTAAGCTTCACCGAAGGCTTCTCTGGTCTCCTTGCCCCACCGACTCCCGCCAGACAATCGGTTATCACCCATCAGACGCGAGGCGTAGCGTGACATGGCCATCTTGTTGCCTCCTCCTCTGCCCCAACTCGACTGCTTTGAAGACTTTTTGCTGAAGAAGCTTTTACAGGCAACATCTCCATGAGCGCTGCCGGCTGCATCTTTTCCTTCGGCAGCACCGCAGACCTGGGGCGAAGTTCTTTCACTGGCGCTCAGGGCTGCCAGTTTCGGTAAGGCAGCGGCAGCGGACAGGGTGGGGAAGTCGTCCTCACACAGCGGCAACTCAGACACGCTGGACTGGTCCCACCATGGCCCCGGCGAGGACACAGCTTGGGCGTAGGACAAACCTGGGGGAGGCGTTTGAAAGCCCACATCCCAGGGCCTCCCTTTCTTCTCACCCTCCAGAGCCTTGTCTGGAGTGGCAGTGGGTGCAGTCTCCAGTTTGGGGGGGCACGACCTTCTGTTTCGATCGCGGCCGTTGAAAGGGATGGCCCGTCGGTGAAGCGAGTGCAGGACACTTTTCGTGGCGCTGTCTTGCCGCTTGGGGGTGACCCCGCCTCCAGAGGAGTCGTTTTCGTCGGGGTCGTTGCTCAGTCTGGTCGTCGTGTTGGACTGCTTTGACGATGGAACGCTGCTGCTGTCAAGCTCGTCTGAGCCGGAATCTTTGTACATCTGGAGGTAGCGTTGCCTTTGAGCTGAAATATAAACGGGTTTTTTGTTCAAATATCATACATATCAACCACAGACTTAGGACTCTCAGAGAACTTTAACGCTTTTCTCAAGGCACTTCATATGACCATTTGCCCCACACTTTAATAATAATAATAATAATAATAATAATAATGTATGGAATTTATATAGCACTGAATCTTGTAAAGCAACAAATCAAAGTGCTCAGATGAGATTTTTTTTTTTTTTTTAATTTATGCGTGTGTATGCGGTTTTTTTAATTTTGTCATCTGTTCCCACCGGCACACAATGGCCTACTCTTTCGAACAGCGGAACAGGATTTAACGTGTGCGCAAGATGTTCTGCATGCGTTCGCACTTTAGCAGTCTAGACGTTTATTTTTCCATGTTGTTTCCAGCCCAGCTGACTAGAACAGCCATAAAATATACTTAATATCACAACAAACAAGAATACTGATGGTTGACCGATTCAATGTGGAGATAATTTCAGAAAACATGTACAAAAGCTGGAAAAGAAAACTCAGTACATCGAAGTAAATCGAAGTAAATACTTTTAACTCATGAATCTACAGGGCCATGCCCCTTGTTTGGGCCTTCATAACACTATTTTTTTACCAAAAGAACCAAAGATAACAAAACTATGATCAATGTCATTTCTGGCCGGACTGTCATGAACTGAAACCTGATGAGTCATTAGAGTATTTTTGGACTTGAGCTGGCTCCCTACTGGGAATGAGTTTGCTATGAGTTCAATAGGAAGTCTGGAACCACACAATCAAACATCATCACTTTACATAAGTGATTTTGATTGTGTTGCTTGAATTACTTGACAAACAAGCCAAATGTCTTTATCTGTCAGGCCCTGTTAACACTGGGACATATTTTGATACGAAATAATCTAAAAGTGGCTGCGCTTCCATAGCATCATCCTTACATCATACTCATCACCACTGACCATCACATAGTAAAAGAAATTATCACTCACTTGGTTACTTTGCTGCTCTCGTCTCATTGTGACCCAGTTTTGATTTCTCAAACACTTTTTTTTTTTTTTTACACCTAAGCAAGTTTACGTCCAGCACTGAACTCTGGAAATTCAGGGGCATCTCAACCTGGCTCCATAACTAAGCAAATATTGATGTCAGTATGGGACTTGTATATAATAGGAGTTGGATCAGGGCAGACACCACTGAACGCTGCAGAAGTGACTTCCTAGCAAAGCAGGGCCCTTCTGGGTGGCAGCCAAATATGAACTCCCTGTAAACTTCTGACCCTGAGAATGCAATGAGATATGCCTGGATATGATTAGAGTGATGAGATCAGAATGGGCAGTGTGGAAACAGGAAAAATACATCATAGATTTTAAGGCGACATAAAACTCCAAACCAAAAGAAAAACAGAACAGAACAACCGACAAGTCTGAGGAATAATAATAATAATACATGGAACTTATATAGCGCTATATCTTGAAAAGACAAACCAAAGCGCATGCATTCAACCTAATCTTACACAGTCATGCAATCAATGATAAATGATAAATAGTTTAAACAAACAGATATTTACAAACATAGTGCGCTGCAGACAAAATCTATGAAATAAAATTTCAATAGTCAAATTTGTACAAAAGCACACACACACACACACACACACACACACTCACTTAGGTCCTATACTTTAGCAGGGTGATAGGACATGGGTTAGTGAGGGTGGGATAGTTCTGATATGAAACAGGAGGGGGGAAATCTTAGGTTTGAAATAAATATGTCTTGAGGCTGGATATAAAAGTGTCATAACTAGGTTTCTGGCGAAGAGAGAGAGGGAGCTCATTCCAGGTCGATGGACCCGAAATAGAGAAAGAGCGGTGGCCAACAATGGATTGGTTGAATCTAGGTATTCGTAGGCACAAGGTATCTGCACGGGAGCGGAGGGAACGTGAAGGAGTGTACAGGTTAAGACATTCACAGAGGTAGGAGGGTGCAGTTTTGTGGAGACATTTGTAACAGAGGGTACTGATCTTATAATGTACTCTCTGTGGCACAGGCAGCCAGTGGAGAGATCGCAAGAGAGGGGTAATGTGCTCAGATTTTTTCTTTCTGAGAACTAGTCGAGCTGCGGAGTTTTGTATACGTTGAAGGGAGTGGATAGATGATGCTGGCAGACCAGACAAAAGAGAATTACAATAGTCCAGACGTGAAAGAATGAGAGAAGTGACAAGTTTGGCTGTTGCATCAGTGGACAGGTACTTTTGAATTGCACTAATACGCCGTAATTGATAGTAGCACGACTGACAGGTCTGAGTGATGAATTTTTTCATAGAGAATGTGTTGTCGATAACAACACCTAGATACTTCACAGCAGTGGATAGAGGGACTGATGTATTGCCAAGTTCTATTGAAGCTGTTGTAATGGAAGAGAGTTTGTGTTTGGTCCCTACGAGCATGGCTTCGGTTTTATCTGCATTTAGCTGTAATTTGTTCTGTGTCATCCAGTTTTGAATATCTTCAAAGCAGCGGGCCATATTTGTCAGGAGAGAAGGCAGATTTTCAGGAGTAACATTGCTTTGAATCTGAGAGTCATCTGCGTAAAAATGATGGTTGATTTGATGACGGTTTATTATATGTGACAGTGGGGCAGTGTAAAGAGTGAACAGAACAGGGCCTAGAACTGATCCCTGTGGGACTCCGCATTCCAGTTTGGCAGGTATTGATTGAATCTTGTTTACTGCAACTGTCTGGAATCGGTCAGTAAGGTATGAATTAAACCAGGTGAGGGCTATGCCAGTAACACCGAACGTTTTTTGAAGACGGGAGAGAAGAATTGAGTGGTATATAGTATCGAAGGCTGCTGATAAGTCGAGTAGAGTGAGAAGGGAGATTTTCCCTGAGTCAGAAGCGTGTAGAAGCGTGTTTAAAGTGTGTACTAGGGTGGTTTCAGTGCTGTGGTTGACGCGATAGGCAGACTGAAACTCAGGAAGAAGATTGTTGGAGAGAAGGTGGTTGTTGAGCTGTTTGAGAACTACTTTTTCAAGGACTTTAGAAATAAAAGGTAGATTGGAAACAGGTCTATAATTCTTCAGAATGTTAGGGTCAAGGTCATGCTTTTTGAGTAGAGGTGTGACTATAGCAGTTTTGAGAGCTGATGGAACATTTCCTGAAACAAGAGATGAGTTTACAATTTTCGAGATAGCGGGTATGAGTTGTGGTAGGCACTGTGTGAAAAGAGAAGCAGGTATGGGATCAAGATCACATGATTTTATAGTCATTTCTTTCAGAATTGCCATGATTTCTTTCTCACTTGTCGGATGAAAGAAGAGGAGAGGAGTGCCAGAGAATTGGCGATCAGGAAGTGTAGGCTGGAAAGGAGTCTGGTCCAGTTTGGAGCGAATGTTATAGACTTTTTCAGAAAAGAATGCTGAAAATATAGATGGAAGTTCAGAGTGGTTGTGGATGGAAGGCAGAGGGCTTGCCTTCACAGATCCAAGAAGAGTAGATGTGAGGGAAAAGAGAGATTTCATAGAACTTGAGAAGAGTAATACTTTGTTTTTTCTGAAAGAATTAAAGATTTGATTTTGTTTACTTGTTTTCGAAAGAGCTGCTTATTAACTTCTGTTTTTGATTTTCGCCACTGCCGCTCTAGTTGCCTGCATTTGCGCTTTGCGACCAGGATGTCATGGGTGTACCATGGCGCACATGGCCTATCAGGCAGGAGACGGTCAGTGGGAGGTGCATGCTCATCAAGCAGTTGGCTGAGAACATCATTGTAGTGTTTAGATGGGTTATTGTTGTCAGGGGTTTGTGATAGGCGTTCAGCAGCTTGTGAAGAGAAAGTTTGAATATCTATGGCTTTAAGGTTGCGACGGGTGACATACTTTTTCTTTCTGATAGGCTTTGCAATATTTAGAGAGAAAAGAACAGCGGAATGATCAGAAAGTAGTTCATCAGTGATAGATACAGATGTGATCAGATCTTGGGAAATATCAGTAATAAGCCAGTCTAAAATATGTCCTGATCTGTGTGTTGCTTCGTTTACCAGCTGAGAAAGAGAGTAGTTCGACAAAGAAAGAGACAGACGTTTGACATCAGAAGAAGACTGGTTATCAAAATGGAAGTTAAAGTCACCGAGAATGATGAGCTTTCTGGGAGAGAGGCTGTAGTGATCCAGGAGTGACTGAAACTCTTGATGGAAAATGGAAGATGTCAGATTATTCTTACGGCTTGGAGGTGGACGGTAAAGACAGCAGAAAGTAAAAGAGTGGCCAGGTGTGTTGAAGTTGAGTTCACAGACTTTGAAAGATTCAGGTGAGAAAGGAAGGGAGTGACAGAAAGAAAGAGCAGGTTCGAGTGTATCTTTATAAACGATGGCAATGCCACCTCCACGGGAGGGTCGGGGAAGAGAAAGAGTTTTATAACCAGGTCGTGTCAGTTGTTTTATTTTCGGTTCATGACCGTGTGGTTTTAACCAGGTTTCTGTAAGAAATGTTAGATCAATGTTCTTTTCAGAGATTAAATCAGAAATGAGATCAGCTTTACCCTCTGGGCAAACAGATTGCACGTTGAACAAGCACGTGTGAAGGATGTTAGAAGGAGGCAGAGAGGTTGATGATAACTGTGGTGAATTAGGATAACTGTCAGTGGAAGAGGATGAAGGCGATAGTAAAGATGTGGAGAGTGGAAGAGCAGACAAAAGTTTGGATTGAGAGTCAGGTGTACAATCTGGTGAAAGAACTGGGGAAGTTCGAGGGTTTACAGTTGCATGTACACCATGATACACATTATCAGAACACGTTTTATCAAAGTCATAAACACAGGGCGAAGCAGGTGGATCAGAGGGAAGCGAAGAAGTGTTGTCCTTGGTTACGGTCGTAGCGGTAGTGACGTCAGAAATGAGGATGGAGACGGATGTAGGGGGCCGCAGGCGTCGATGTCTGCCGGCACGGGTACCTCGTCTAGTTTTGTGGCGGTTGATTCCTAAGGTTGAAATGTGTTGTTTGAGTTCGTGTGGTATATTGTGAAACCCATGTGAGAGCAAAGCTCTCATGTCTTCAGCAGTAAGTGTCATATTGGTGGAAGGAGGAGCACTGGACAGTTGTGGTGGGGGAGATCTGAGTTCGTGTTTCACGTGCAATTTTTCACACGGCAGCAGGGTTATAGTAAAATGGGTCACAAGGACCAGCAATGTCAGTTGAACACAAATCATCAAGTCAGTTGAATGTTAAATAATTTATCAGAAAATGAAAATTATAAATTAAAGTAATTCGAAATGTAAATGATAATAAGGAAAACCAATCTGACCAGTCAATGCACGGTGAAATTACAAACACGTAGATATACAATGTGTATTGCTGAACGTAGAAAAAAAGCACAAAACAACACTCAAACACAGAGAGATACACCCTGCTGCCATCCAGCGCAAAGGCCAATCACTCTAGGACAATACAATTTGAACAGAACTGAAGTAAAAACAATATGCTCAGGTACTGATCCCCCCCCCCCCCCCCCCCCACAGCATCAAAGTTCAAACACGTACCTGCCACAAACTTGTCAAAGCCGGCTTCGTTCAGCTCTGTCCGCTTCCTCTTGATGCTGGCAGTCTCCGCTCGGCTGGCATCATCCATCTCACTGCTGGAAGCATCATAGTCTCCGCGTGTGTCGAAGGAACTATCCAAGTGGCACGGCTCTGAGGAGGTCGTTTCAAGACTAGGGATTGCTTGTGAAACCGTTTCCTTGGGTCCTTGAGGTCTGGGGGAGGAAGTTTTAAAGTTAATTGCAAGTCAGACTGTAAATAAAGTATTAATTAAACCAAAATACATACTTTTTTCCTGCTTGTTGAATCCGTTTTTAAAAATCCATGTACCTCCACCCCCACCCCCCAAATTCCTTTTTCACTCGCTTGTACACGCACACCCACATGTGCATGACATGCACACAAGCATGTATGTGCACAAATGTACATTCTTGCCCTGTGCAATTACCTCTAAGAATAGTTGCATTACTTGCAAAACAAGCGCACAGATGTAGCATATAAACAGTCCTTTGGATGAGACTGTAAACCAACGTCCCACGTGCGAATGCACATATAACGTCTTACTCACAAGTTAAAACTTGATCCGCCTTTCAGGAGAGAAGGCCATTTGTGCCCGTGGAAACAGATGACAAAATTTACACAACCACCTACACATGGAAACTGGATGTAACAAAGCACACAAGTGTTTGCTTATTCCATTATCGATCCTCAAGAAAAAGTATAAGATTAAAAACAAAAATATTTAAAGCACTATTCTGTATATTCTATGTGAAATGAATTAGTTTTATGCTTTAAAGTCTGTTCAAAAGTCAAAGAGAAATCCACAGCCTGTGTTTGCAATTTGGAAAATGTCACAAACAGAAAATAAAGAAACGGAATTAAAATAATGATTCCATCTCATTAACGGCAAGTTATGTCTAATCAACATCCTTATCTTTTTTTGTCATCCTCATCATTTTGATAATGACCTCTGGAGATAAATAACTCTGTATCAATCAGTGTCTCTGCTAATATAATCCACTGTCATAGAGTAGATAGCATTACTAGGTACCAACTATCATAATCTGTTGTTTTACAGTATACACCCAAAAGACAAGAATATGCTAACATATGTGGAGGCAGAGGAGGAGCACGAGGAGAAGGTTGTTGCTGTACAGGGTGAGGTAGCAAAGGATGCTGCGGTCGGAGACTCCACTTGTTCGACAGGTTACGGTGAAACATGTTGGGAGCATGGACAGCATGCAGGTCCTTGTAGTCGCTGTACCATTGCTGCTGGTTTGGGCAGTTCTCAGGCGATGGGGTCTCTTTCTTCTCCTCCTTGCCACCTTTAAACAAAAGTAACACTGTGTAAATGTACGTATTCATATTCATATTAAGGGGAATAGAGAACAACATCATCATCCCCATTTCGGCACCTAAAGAACTGATCAGAAACTAAAGTGAATGAGAATAACCTTAGATTATCTAGTAAGACATGTGTGGGAATGGACCAAAGTTTGGATCTGAATTAAATCAGTAATTTTATGTTTAAGCTGTACTTTCAGTTTTATTGTTAATGAAAAACAGTAAAAATGATATTTGTGACCAAGTTTGATTCAAGTACATGAAAAACAAAGTCTACTTACAGTTACACATTGTACAAATCAAATCAGTGCAAGTTGACCTTTTGACAGCATACTGATACTAAATATTCCATTTAAACAAAGTTTACTAGATCCTATTTCCATGAAACTTTCACAAATCAAAACATGAAACTAGCAACATATTATCCCAACAGCTTCTTTCTTTAAAAAAAAGAAAAAAAGTCTAAAATGCACTGTGCCATCTGCTCCAAAATTCAGTTTACTTAGTTTAGTACTAGATGTAGATCATGATAAGAAGACAAAAAAGAAAGTTAACAGCTGTACACATTATGAACTGACAAGCATAAAGCTAAACAAAATGCTACAGAGTGAAGTGACAGACAGAAACTGCTTTTTCAACAAACTCAGCGCTCCTTTCAATGCTCTTTAGTGTAATTAACATATTTCTTTCTTTCTTTCATGAAAGTTAAAATATTACATATCATGTATGGCAGTCATTTATTTCGTAAAAAGAAAAAAAGTAAAATCAAAAGAAATGTAAGTGGAAGGACAGAAGGAACCACTAGGCTATCCATCCTGCTCCCTCCCATCTTTTAGATTTTTGAATGGATAAATTGAGGGTAAGATAAAGAGGAAAACATATAAACAGATAACAGGAATACACACCACAAGATGAGGGCGGGCTGGCTTCTGGTGGACTGAATCCCTGGTAAGGGCGTGGTAGCCTGCAGAACCGAAACGCGGGCATCATTGTTGCCATCATCATGGGTGGAGGGAGCCGAAAGGGACGGGGAGAGAAACCTGGCCAGGAGCTGAAGTCACCTCTATACTGGGAAAGTCTGGATCTAGGACCATATGGTGTGAGCAAAGGCGTTTTGGAATGACAGCGAAAAAAGTTACTTCCATTAGCACTCATAGACTGTTCCCTGAGTGAGTTTGTGTGATTCATTTGCTCCTCAGCAGGAATAGGTCTCCTAGCTGAATCAATGTCGATAGGTTCACTTTGCATGTTTCTGCTCTCTGACGAATTCTGACAAAGAGAGCTCTCATCTTCATGCATGTGTTTTTTTGGATCTCCTTCTTCCTTCTTTACCCATGCTGGTATCTCAGAAGAAATATCTGATCTGCCATAAGAAGCAGGTGGCTCTTTTGTTACATGATTTTGCACATTCTGGGAACAAGCTTCCAGAACAGAAGATGGAGGCATACTTTTCCTGTTGTGTACTTCACTACTTTCATCACTTCTGTCTCCTTGGAAATATTGTCCTCGGCCACCAATATCATTTCCGTCTCCATGAAAATACTCAAAGTGCTGACCTCCACTGTTCTCACCATTTTTGTTTCCACGGAAACACTGCTGAGATTGAAAATCAGAATGTTCTGACTGGATGGGGTTTACGTCATGAGCAGCCCTTGAATCGCGTAAAATGGGGTTGTCCTGCGATGAAGGTGGACGTGATGGAGGCTGTGATGACGGTCTAGACGGTGGTCCACTGTGTTGCTGATGACATGTGGAAGCGCAACCACAGTTTTGCCTATGACATGCCTCGCTGAAGTCCATGTCTTGATCTCCCTCCTGAAAACCATAACCATAGAAACCCATGGAATATGCCATCCAAGCATGATACCACTGCTGATAATATGAATGGTGAGGTGGTACCCACATATCTGTTTCAGGGTAATATGAAGGATAACATGACTGAGCGTGAGTTTTGGGGATGTAGGAAGGGTAACCTGGAACTGGATGATTCTGATACAAACTAAGCCAATGTTCATTAGAAGCACTAGCTTGAGATGACTGATCAGCACTTGACGGACGCTTATCTGCTTCATTCCCACGGGCTTTTCCCTGCAACTGAGCAGATGAATGTCATAGTCACTCTGTGACAGTACTTCAACATCACAGTCACTTGAACCACTTGTCTGGGTTTTGGTGTTGCCTACATCACACAAAGAATGACAATGACCTCTACACCATTTAGTGCCTAAGCATTTAAGATTTTTACAAGACAGAACAAAATGTCCAGGTTTGGAATGGGCAGAGTCTTTTCTGTCAGCTACAGTTTGTCTCTCTTTGGCCTCTAAATGACTTTGAGGCTGTCTTATCTTTGAAACATCACACTCCTGATCTGCAAAAGTAGCTGTACTTTGAGAATCACCTGCATCCTGAGAAGTCAAAGTAGTCCTCTGATGAAGACTACGACTTCTCTGCTTCTGAGCTCGTTCACTTGGTTGAAAATGCTTGTGTGCAGGGAGACTTCTTTTGAATTCAATCCAATCTTGCTCTTCTGCATGATCTTCTGTCATGCAAGATGAAGATCCTAGTGGAGGGCAAGTGTTACTATCTATCCAAGACTCCTCTTCATACACATGGTGCTTTTGAACAGCACTCGACCTTTTCTCTTTAAAATCAGACAGGACTGAGTTACTACTGTCACTTTCTGTAAGACCTTCACCAGTTTTTGCTGGCCATCGCTCTGTTTCTTTTATCCAAGTCTGACACCTTTCATCAAAAGAATCAGTCCCCTTCAGGTAAATATCAGAGCCAGCACAAACACTGTCTGAAACTACTGACACTGATTCTGAACATTCAGAGCCAGAAGCTGACAGAACCGTAAGACTAAAATCACCTCCATCTTTCAACCTGCCATGAAGTTCATTACTAGTCTCTTTACAGTTCTTTACTGCAGGTTTCATTTTTGTATTTGCTGCTCCTGAAGCATCACAGTCATCTGACTCTAATGTCTGACCATGTTCATTTCTTGTGATCTGTTCCTGACCAAATTCAAGGTTCTTGCATCTGGTTTGTGGGAAACTTTTTCCTGGTCTCTGCTTTCTGAACATAGTAGCTCTACGACACTGTTGTACATTTTCTGTTTCCACCTGACCATATTCCGAACTTAAGCTATTAAAACTTTCTTCATCACCAATGCATTTCTTAGAAAAACCATGTAAGTCTTTTCTTGGCCAAGAGTGATGTTCAGTATTAAAGTGATTCCTGCTCTTCTTGTATTTGTCATCCTTTTTGACAGAGCTTTTTGAGTTTGGTTGTCTGCCAAGGGACCTTGCTTCTGTTATGGATGATCCAGTCTCCCTTTGTGATCCATATGAGCTGAACTGTTTTCTGTTGAACCTAATATCCCTAGAAACATGACCAGATGAGTCACGAACTGTGTTTAACGGTCCTCTATCATCAAAATCTCTTTTTCCTAAGACACTATTGTCACTCTGAGGAGATATGTCTGTTTTTATACTGATTGACTCAGTACAGTTGCCATGTGTTGCGTCTCCTGATGGCAACGTCTCAAAAGCAGGATCTATATCATTATTTTTCTCACCTGTTTTTGTAGCTTGAAGAACAGGGGATGCTTCTAAAGGGACACAAACAGATGACTTTTCACCCACTGACTGAGTCCTAGAAGAAGACACTGTTTTCTTGACAGAGGAACTGCTACCAGAGTACTGCACAGTTTTCCTTGAGGTCTCTACTCTTCTCTTTGTATCAGAAAACGAAGATGAGACAAGATGCGATTTTTTACACGACTCCTTCCATGCACTAGAACTTCCTTTACGATCTGCTTCTGTTCTCTTATCCTTAGTTTCCAAAGACCTCGCCATACTCTGTCTAGTATGAGCAGAGCCATGTCTGGGAAAGGTATCAGTTTTAAAGTGTCTGTCTGGGTAGCCATCTTTTTTCTCATTATTAGCTTTGTCATGCTCAGGAGAAGTAGTCACAGGGTCCCTGGCAGTCCTACTCGTGCTGCTGGTAGGAGTCTCCTTGTTCGATATCGCCTGGTTTAATGACAAGCTAAAGATCCTGCAAACGCCAGGCGTTCTCCGGGTTTTTTCCTCCATGATGTCACCGGCAAGTAAAAGCTGTTACTTCATTAAGAAATGGGCTTGCTGAATAAGGCATCTGAGGGTTGGAATCTGGATCGGTCTCTGCAACAGTAGCAGGAGTATACATAGGCTTTCTTCTCTTTTCAAGTGTGTGTGTGTAATTCTACCTCTTCTATGGCCTCCACTGCGCTTCTACTTCCACGATGCTCACCCAGGTCCCACCACATACAGCCACACCAGGCTTCTGAGTCAGAGCACAAGTCCCACAGTCCCAGAGCCAGACTGAGTGAATTTTGCCCCAATATAGTTTTTAAAAAAATGTTTTTAAAGTAGCTCCATTTTCTTCAGTTTCAATGGCATCACATTTTTTTGTTTGATCTTTCATATAAAATATCAAATTCAACAAATAGTTTGACCAAAAACACCTAAAAATTCCTAAAAACAATTGTAGAAATGAGAAATACTGCGTTTTGGGAGGATTGAGCCAAAGAACATTAATTCTAGTGATTAAGGATCTTTTTTCCATAAACTTGATTGGTGAGATACAGTCACAGAATGGTGAAAGAGTGTCTGATTCAAGAAAATATCCAATCTTGCTGAAAAGCATAAATCTGGCACTGTCTCACACTGTCACAGGACTTCTGTCATGAGCAATGAGTAGACTTCTTTTGCCACAGACCTGAGTTGCTGTAACTTTTTCATGCACTTGATTAATCAGTTGTTGTTAAAGAGAACTTGAAAAGGAGTTTCTGAATAAAATATATTTTTGCCAGAAAAAGGCAGTCATTAAGAAGCACATAAATGTGAGAACATTTTATTAAAATTATGTGAGTTTTATCCCTTTTTTTTTTTCAAAACCATTACGAATCAAACATGGAGATTATTTGAACTCACAAATCAGCCACTACTCACTGCTAACTTTCCCTGTTCAATGGAGCATGATGCACATTGAAGACTATTACGATGGAATGAAATCTTTTTTTAATAGGAAGAGGGAAGGAGAGAGTACGTTCTGCATTTACTATCTACAGCCACAGGGGCAGAGACACCTACTTTAGAATTTGACTAGAATGGTCATGGTCACCAAATCATCTAGGGGCAATCTTCACAGAATTAGTAGACTCTGATCATTGTGAAACAAACTCATGGCACATCATTGGCAGGTATGAAGTGGAATGACCATAACTGAGATCACCGTGGAAACAGAAGGCATGAAGCGCCACAGGTTCTGAGACACTTTAGTTTAATAAGTATAGTATCAATTAAAAGATGAATAATGAGTATGAAGATGAGGATGATCATGCCAAGAAAGTTCAATAAAGAATAGACTATATTATAGAGATCAAATATCATTATATGTCAATTCTTTCTGTCAGAAAAACATTCAAGTTTTCAACACTTTCTTTCATTCCCTCTCCCTCCCATCATCCTCTTGCAAATCTAACTATTCTCATAGTGATACGACCGATACACAAGTGACTTACAGTTGTAAACAGTAATTCCACAATAGCTCTACACTTGTGAGTACTGAAAAACAAAATCTGTTATCTCACACACAACACACACACATGTACACACACAGACATATATATCACACACACAGTGACATATATCACACACACACACATGATTTATCCTAATTCATACACACACAGTGGCACACACACCAGTGAAAAAGCTCTCAATCAATGTACTGGTGGCTGTATTTAACAACCACTGTATGAATTCTACACTCAAGGTATCATGAGCATCAACTAGTTTACATTGAGAGTATTACCTCAGGTCCTATACATTTTAAGTTCACATGTATGCACAGCACCTTCTTATTCTTATTCCCACCCCAAAACCCACAAGCTCTCTCAGTCTCATGGATGGAAAGGTAACTGGTAAGTTATGGTATGTGGTATGAACATCAGGAACATACCCACCAAAATGTATGTACCATCCAATCCAGGCCCTATGTCAAGCTATAGTATATATGCTCAGACTGCTAGTCTCAATAAAGCCACTGAGCACTGGAGCAGCATACTTTCCTATTCAAAAGACCAAATCACAAAAAAAATTATATTATATCCTACATGAGTTATTCAACTTATTGCTTTGTGTCAATAAAATCAATACAAGCTAAATCTGTTGGATAATATAACTAATTCATAATAAGACTTCTCTTTCATTTTCACTTCTTTTCAAGATTTGATTAGTCTGATCTTGTGTGGTGCATCAAAACTGCATGGCTGATCTAATTTCTATGACAACACTTGAATACAGCCATAATCTCCATAAATCTAAAAGTAAAAGGAGAAAAAAGTATTATATGCAGACTCATTCACATTCTGACTTTGTAACTTTTGTTTTGACCTGCGAAATTTACTACTATTATAAATACTAAGTAATAATTACTAAACTAGACCAAAAATGTTACTTGATCTGAAAAATAAAGTAATATTACCAATAAAGACCTAGGCTAGTGATCTACTGAATTTGATTTTCTAAGCGACTATTGAGGTAACAAGAAACACAATGAAATGTTGATGTTCAAGTTAGGCCCTAGGCTACAGGTATCAACTTTAAAAATATCAAGTTTCGGTAACACAGTGCTCCAATGACTTGGTAACAGTTTAATCACAATCTGACAAAACTTTTGAGAACCTCAGTAAAGTGTTGCACACAAAAAGATTTCAACAGGTCTACAAAATTCCACTTTTGTGTGACTCATCGATCCAGTAACAAACAGATTAACGATGTAATAATTAAACTGTGAATGCTTGTGCTCTAAAATCTCCTTTGCAACGATGCTTTCTTACCTCTTCTGCAGGTCCACGAAAATACGTCTGCTGTCATGAGCTGCGAAAATAATGGTGTCCGAAACAGTAATTTTTACTACAAAGCAATACTATGGTCTGACAGGAATTCATTACTTTACCTTCAATTCAATTAAGTTTCATCTAAAGCATTACATGATAGGACAAAATAGTTACCTTCTTTCACGATTTTACAATCACTTCACAATTACAGTTGTCTTGATTCATCGACTGCTGACCCAAACTCGGAGTCTGCAAACCGAAATATCGCGCGAGGCATGCGCACAAGACTAAAAATGCAAATCAACAAAACAACCATTCAGATAGCCTAAAAATAATGTTTCTTACAGGCTATGCATCTGTAGCCTACAAGTAAACAGTCTACTTTCCTCTGTTAAACGAGAACAAGGGTGAATCTTGCATACATGTACGTTTATACTGTAGAAATTGTCAACTTTGGCTTTGGCTACACTTTGACTTTACAATTTTGCGAGTTTGTTTTATGGTGCTTTTGTTTTGTTTTTTAACCATGCCATAAAAAAGCATCACTTAGGCTACCACTTTTTTTTTTTATAATTAAAAGACAGAAAGACAGACTGGCCCCTGTCTTACAAACTGATGCGATTTTACACAATTCTTTAGGTTTGAGTTTTCAACAAACATTCCCGCAAAACGCCGTGCCTCTTCATTTCTTTGTTACGAGGCTTCCTAACTACGACTATGCGTAAAGACATCAACGTAGATGAATAACATAATTTATGATTATGAGTTAGAATATTCCTTATCTCTCATGACTGCCTGGCGGCATCTGCCTACCTGATACCCGACGTCAAAGTAAATACCATTAATTGTTGGTGCTGTTCATTCTTTCTTTCCTTCCTTGAAAAAAAGAAATGTTTTAAAAGCAATGAATATAGGCCTACTGAATAACATTCTATCACCAGAAACCGAGTGAAAGTCTCTCAATAGGTGGTTTCAGGTGCACATGCTACAAACAAAAAGGCCTA
Organism: Rapana venosa; assembly: GCA_028751875.1. Classification (NCBI taxonomy): domain Eukaryota; kingdom Metazoa; phylum Mollusca; class Gastropoda; order Neogastropoda; family Muricidae; genus Rapana; species Rapana venosa. The sequence goes on along the minus strand of CM054146.1, from coordinate 14,592,119 downwards.
TAACTGGGGACTAGAAGGAATTTGTTTGGATGATGATGATGGTGATGGTGATGATGGTAAATAACGTCTGATCTAATGGATGTTAAAAATTAAAATAAAATAAAAATTTTAAAAGAAAGAAAAAACTATGCAAATATAGTGACTGAAACAAAAACACACAGGTTTTTTTTTAAATGATAAATAAATATAACCTTATTTGTGTTTGCACTGAACTAAGGCAAAAAGCATACGAACATGGTAATTGTAATCTAGATCGCTTCCCAGCTTCGTGCGCTTGGAGTCATCTTGCCATAGAGGTCAGTTTTCACAGGCACAACAAACCAAACAGACAGCATGAACAAACACAACAGCATGAAAAGCAGTGGAGATTGGTGACTGTTTGACATGATTTGACAGGTGATTTGGTAACATGTTAGGTGCATTTTTGTCGATAATTTTTCCCGTTGTCATTCTGCTCCCCCTCCCATCCAGATGACAATTTACAAAACCGCATACACACGGGGACTAGATGTAAAAAAACAACAACAACACATAAGTGCTTTTTCCATCATCCTCGATATAAAAGAATAAAATAAAATAAAATCCTCCCGACAGTCTTTCGAATGAAACTATAAACCAAGGTCCTATGTGTCACAGTACCAGAACATCTTGAGCGCACATTAGAATCTGTTCGCCTTTTCGGAAGAGTGTGCCTTTTTGTGCTGTGGAAATGGATGACAACATTTACAAAAGCGCATGCACACTGAGACTAGATATAAAACATATTTTAAAAAGCGTATGAGTGCTTATTCCTATATAATGCACTTTTGGCATTTGACTTAAATGGGTAACTTCACTACTACAGATACCAGTGGTGGCTTGCAAGCCCTTATGACAACTGAATGAAATCGGTGTCTTTGGTGCTGTAAATATCAAGGATAGCTTACATGCGCTTGTGACAATATTTTTTGATTGGAATTGGTCTTTTCTTTTTTTTTCTTTTTTTTTTTGGGGGGGGGGGGGTGGTGGGAGGGAGTTGAGGGTGGGGGGTGAAGTTGTGCGTAAAAATTGTGTCATTACATGATTTGTGGATACAGTGGTTACTAAAGACACAAGTAACGGCAGTCCTAGGAAGCGAAATGTGACCGGGTTCTGAAGTGGCGAGCGTACCCGTTGACCGGAATTTTCCCCGTCCATAGGCATGATCGTGTGGTTGGGCGCAGTCTCTCGGATGGAAAATATGGTCCCGTGATTTACCGTTATTGTTTAGTCGCACGCTGTTGAAATAACTCACAACCCCCACGGCAACAAAGAGAGTTGTCTCCATGGCAAAATTCTTAGAAAAAAGCCACTCTGATAGGGAAACAAATACAGCTGCAGAAAAAAAAAAAAAAAAAAAAAAAAAGGGTGAAAGGGTGGCGCAGCGCTAAGTGGCGACGCGTTCTCCCGCTCTCCCCGGGGAGAGCAGCCCGAATTTCACGGAGAGAAATCTGCCGTGACTTAAAGTAAAATCTGAGCGCTTTGATTTGTTGCTTTACAAGATTCAGCGCTATATAAATTCCATACATTATTATTATTATTATTATTTGTAAGGATTGAAAGTATTGCGTCAGCTGTTGGTCATCATAACTATTGATAATTATGATATACAATGAGTGTTACTACAAAAACAACAACAACAACAAAGTCACTGTTGGAGTTTCAAAGCAATAGTGAAGTCATTGATGATTGAAACACGTGGGACTATTATATAACAGAAGACAAAGCAACTCTGAAACATCCATGGGCTGATACATCCCTGGTCCCTCAGGGTTCCTTTTCAGTATAAACAGCATCCCCCTCTGAAAATTATGCGTTAGGAATTTCCCTTGTCTGTTTGTCTGTCTGTCTGTCTGTCTCTGTGTCTGTCTCTCATGCTTATTTAGTAATTAATCAATTTATTTATTTATTTTTGCTGACCCAGCCCATTCTCCTGCCTTTTTTTATGCAATGTATTTACGTCCAAGCGGACATTTCCGATTTAGGAATATTGTGAAAAGGAGGCTTGGTGTTTCAAAGAAGCAGAGAGGTTAGCTCCTGAGAAGGTAGCAGTCCTGGAGAGTCTGTGACATGGTGGTCTAGAGGTAACGCGCCTGTCTAGAAAGCGAAAAGTCCGGGTCGGAAGTGTGCGGTGGTTCGAATCCCGTTTGGACCCGAAACTTTTCCCCCATTCATTAGACCATGAGTGGTGGTCTGGGTGCTAGTCTTTCGGATGAGACGATAAACCGAGGTCCCGTGTGTTACACATCATTATTTAGCACACGTAAAAGAACCCACGGCAACAAGAGAGTTGTCCCTGGCAAAATTCTGTAGAAAAAAAGCCACTCGTGATAGGGAAACAAATACAGTTGCAAACAGGAAAAAGAAGAAAAAAAAAGGGTGGCGCTGCTCTTGTGGTGACGCGCTCTCCCTGGGGAGAGCAGCCCGAATTTCACGGAGATAAATCTGCCGTGACTTAAAGTGAAATGAAATTAAATGAAAATAACTATTTCTTACCGTAACCAGTGCACGGTGCGTTGGCAAAGAGTGTAACAAATTTTATCAAGAGATGTCTTGCCCCTAGTTTAGGTTAAGAGATGTCTAGCCTGTAGGTTAGGCTTTTCTGCAAAGTCAGTGGGAAGAAGTTGCAGGGGTGGTGATGGCAGTGTTCTGTCGATCCACTCTTCAAGTTTGAAAGGAGAATCTGGCCAGTCAAAAATTAATGACATATTAAAAATTTTAAGCCCAGGAAAAGGCTTTAACTTGTCGTAGACACACAGTGTTTCATGCATGCAGGAAAAGGGCATTCTGTTTTTTTTCTCTTGTTATATCTGTTTATTTTATTTATTTATTTTATTTATATATTCTTTTATATCGAGGATAATGGAATAAGCACTCATGCGCTTTTGTACATCCAATCCCCGTGTGTATGCAGTTTTTGTCATCTGTTTCCACCGGCACACAATGGCCTACTCTTCCGAAAAGCGGAACAGGATTTAACGTGTGCGTAAGATGTTCTGCATGCGTTCCAACACTTGGCCCAGGCCAAAAGCTGTGTCAATTATTATTGATGTCAGCTAATTGCCAAGGCCTACATTAAAACGTTGTTATGTTGTAAAATGTTGTGTTGAGATTGCCTTCAGCCATGACAAGCTCTTAACATAACAACCCGCACTCTCCTTTGTTAAAGGAGAAAAAAAATCCTCTGAAGTCGGAGTGTGGCTGCCTATATGGTGAGGTGCTTGAAAAAGAGTCATACACGCAAACTTCTCTTCCAGTGTGCACTTCCTATCTCACAGAGATTCCCAGGTGGGATGAGTGAGTCAGAGTGCATGTTCTGGGTGACCCCCAGGGTGTAAAGCTGGGGAACGCACAACAACAACAACAATAGTCTCATCTGAAGGACTTTGACACTGTTCGATTTTTTAAAAGAGAGAGAGAGAGAGAGAGAGAGAGAGAGAGAGAGAGAGAGAGAGAGTCTGTGTGTTGTGTTGACCCAATGAGCTATGGATAATGTGCTTTTGTCACTTGTTCATGTTATTTGTTTTTCTTATTCAGTGTGAGAGAGGGGTCCGGTTTTTCTTTGTATTTTTGGTCCAAATAAATTATCATTAGAATATATAATATTAGTTTTCTTATATTAAAAAAAAGAGTCCCCAAACACATACTTCTTTTTCAGTGTAAAAGGGGGCGGAGGATGGGAAAATCCCAATGAGGTATTGACAAGGCTTATTAGCCTATTTAAGATGTTTTGTGTTTATTAATTTTATATTTCTTTTTCAGACCGAAAAGGGGTGGTGGAGGTGGGTGGTTATCTACATATGTTATTTCCTCTAATGTTAACAACATATTTCACAATGTTCATGATTCTCTCTCTCTCTGGATTATTATTAAGATGTATCCCTACGGGCGGGGACTGGATGTAAAAAAGTACATCAGTGCTTATTCTTTATCCTCGAATAAAAAGAATTGTCATTTCTCTCTCTCTCTCTCTCTCATATGGTTCCCCCTTTTTCCAGATCGGGCAATGGGATTTGGTGTCTTGAATCGTGAACTGACGAGTAGCCTAGCATGCATAGAGTACTTTTCAAGAGGCATGTGTCAGACAGAGTGTGCCGTCGGGATGAATCATTGTTCATAGCCAGGGGCCACTACTGTGGTTTGGTTGGTGGCTGCTACTTTTATTATTATTATTTTTTTATTATTTGTTTTTATTGTTGGGCGTTCCGTCGAGTGAAGGAAGTCCAGTCCAGAGGTATGCTTGGAATGTTCACCTTCTTCAGAGCGAGCGCGTGCGTGCGCGTGTGAGTGTGTGTGTGCGCGCGCGTTTATTTTACTATTTTTTCCTTTTGTTTCGAGGATGATGGAATAAGCACACATGTGACTTTTTTTGTTGTTGTTTTACATTCAGTCCCTGTGTGCATGTGGCTGTGTAAATTTTGTCATCCGTTCCCACAGGCACAAAAGGCCTACTCTTCTGAAAAGCAGAACAAGTTTACAAAAAGAAAGAAAGAAAAGCACAACAGGTTTAATGTGTGCGCAAGATGTTCTGCATACCAGATTCAACTTTTACAACAGTTGAACAACATTTACTTCAGTGCTCACAAAGTCTTCTCAGGAAGTAAACTCTGAAGTCATGTCAAGTTGAGAAGTGAATCCCTTAACAAGCAGATTGATATGTTTGTGGCTGGTTTGTTTCCTAGTGTTGTTGTTTTGTTTGTATGTTGTCCTTTTACAGCTTTTGGCCCCCCCCCTCCCCACACACACACTTTTTTTCTTTTCTTTTTAAGAATGAGAATAACATTAGGATGGGATTGACACTGAGCTACCTTCCTGGAACTCATGTGAGAATTCTCACCCACTTTTCTGAGATTTGATGAAGATGTTAACAACCTGCTTTCCTTCTTGTTTTTTGTTGTTGTTTAAGACAAAGCTTTCTGATTTTTTCGTTCATTTATTGTGCTCTCTTTTCCTACTTTTTTGGTGTTTGTTGTTGCTTGGTTGTCATGCTCAATTTTCATACATTGTCTTTAAGTGTGTATCTGGGAATTGAAACCTAGTTTGCTGAGTGGGTACAGCACTTGATTCTTAATCTAATAATAATAGGTTTGAATCTCACTGGCAGCTTTCAGAGGGGACAAAACTCGGTCTATCATCCGAGCTAAAATTCTTGCAGACTCCAATGAGACTTTATCAAACAAAGTTCTCAAGCTTGAACGTGAGCATGGATAATTTTGCACACACTAAATCTTGTGTCAGTTTAGGAAGAATGGTAGGCCACTGTGTGCCAATAGGCTTCTTTGTTTAAACCCGGGTTCGAATCTCGTTCAAAAGGATTTTTCCTCTGGAGTTAACATCAGTGCCGACTCCACTCTCCCCAAAAGTCCTTCAGATGAGACTATAAACCGAGGTCCCGTGCGTGAACGCACGCAGAACATCTTGTGTACACGTTAAACCCGTTCCGCTTTTCGGAAGAGTAGGCCATTGTGTGCCAGTGGGAACGGATGACAAAATTGATAAAACTGCATACACATGGGGACTGGATGAAAAAAAAGCACAAAAGCGCTTATTCCATTATCCTTAAAATAAGAGAATAAATGAATAAAATGCATAAGCATTGCTTATGACCCTGAACATCTGGCAGACAGTGGGAGTGTTCCTCTAGACTGCAAGATTAGTTACTTTGGTTCGACAGTGACAGTCTGAGTATAGGACTTACTTTTAATGTTCTGCACACAACAGCGCGTGATACTGGGAGAACTGCTCTTCTGCTCAGCAGCACCTGTGTGTTGTCTCAGGGGCAAACAGAGGCAGGCACAGAGTTGGGAAAACGTTAAAAAACAAACAAATATACATGTAAACTTCTCATCCATTTATTTATTTATTTGTTCTTTTATTTCAAGGTTAATGGAATAAGCATTTTTACATCCAGTCTCCCTGTGTAAGTAGTTTTGTAAATGTTGGCATCTGCTCCCACTGGCCCACAATGGCCTACTCTTCCGAAAAGTGGAACAGGTTTTAATGTGTGCGCAAGATGTTCTGCATGCGTGTGTTCGCAATCAGAACCTTGGTTTATAGTCTCATCCGAAGGATTTTGGGGGGGAGGGGAGTTGGCACTGATGTTAATTCCAGGGGAAATTATCCCTTTGAACAGGATTCGAACCCAGGTCAGCAGATCATGAGTGCAATGCGCAATGCTCTAACCAACCAGGCTATCTTGTGCCCCCCCACCCCCCCATCCAGTGAGTACCTGTGGATCTCACAGTGATTCATGAGTCTCACAGTGATTCATGAGTCTCACAGTGATTCACAGGGTCTCGAAGTGACTCCCAGGTGTGATGAATGAGAAAGCATGTACTGGGTGACCCCAGGGTGGTTCGACTGAGGAACTTCCAACACAAAACAACAACATTCCATTTTCTCTCTCTCATCATCTTCCAGGTTGGGGGTATTGTGCTGCCCCAGCGCTCACCATTGATGATCAGCTCTACAGTCAGTCGCTTGATCATTTCATGTCAGTCCCATTCCATATTTCAAGCTTGTTAGTAGTCTTCATTGATTCAACAACACATCATCCTCATTTCGCACAGAGAAAAAAAAAAGAAATCTCAGATCATACAAAACTACTCAAAGCCACACTGCAAACCAAACAGAATGCTATAGAATCGCCAAAACCCTTTAATACTTCGAAATAAACACCAACTTCAATATAACAATAAACAAATGATCACAAAGAATTGCAGTCTCCAACTGAAAAAAATAGGAGGACACTGAATTTTATCTTCCTTTTAACACTTGAAAAGCCAACATTAGCTTTGATATGAAAAAAACCCTAATGCTAACATTAGTTTACCACTTAACAAAAAAGGCGTGTGTGTATGTGTGTGAGTGCATGCGTGCATGCGTTTGTGCGCATTCATGCGTGTGTGTAATTATATCTTCAAACTTGCTCTTCCTTTTAAATAAACAAAAAATGACCTAAATACTTAGTCTTATTAAATATACTGGGAGATTCATTGTTAACATTTGATTCATCATTTTCCTATCTTTTTTGTTGTTGACATAATGGAAAAAATAAAAACAGCACTGAAACCAAAGAAGAGTGTAATCGCAGCAAAATAATAAAACAAAACATACATAAATTTCCCCAAGGAAAGCCCATCATAAAGACACAAGATCTAACTAATCAAAATATATGCAAAAACTGAAGAAATAAAAAGACTCCAAAATCAAAAGACTGCCGTTAAAAATGTTTACTGGCAACAACAAGGAATACAAATCCACACACACTCCAAGCATTTTAAAGTCAAACATGGATATTAGATTAAAAAAGAAACCAACAACACACGCACACATTTTTAAAAAACAAACAACCAAGACCCCCCAAAAAAACCAACAACAAAACCCCCCCCCAAAACAAACCCCAACCCAATTGAAATTATTTTCTGTGAAGGCTCTTATTTCTCTCTCATAATACTGATAACGCAAAGCCTTCCTTTTTGTTTTTTGTTTTAATCTATATTAAAAAAAATTAATATTGTCACAGTGATAGTCAGGTTTTGTACATAAATAGAGTTTGTTTTGGTTGTTTTTTTTCCAAGTTGATTTATACACATGCCAGCTGAATAAGCATCACAGGTTGTACACTATCATCCTTATATGAGGACATAATCAAAACATAACCAAACAGCATTTACAATTTTTAATTAAAAAAACCAAAAACTTGTGTCCTGAAAGGTGTCTTCTGGCTCCTATCACTAGATACTGACTTTTACTTTACTTAAATTCTATTTGTGTTAATCAGGGGTGAAGAAAGAAATATAAGATTCAAGGTTCAAATCTGTATTTGGTCAGATTTTTGCCTCATCCGTTATACCATGTGTAAAGGCCAGGGTGCTAGTCTTTTTCTTTTTTAAAATTAAAATTTTTTTTTTAAAGATAAGATTTCATTTTTTTTCTTCCAGCAACTACGAAGTGATACAATCACATGCATAGTCTTCGGGTACTGAATAGGGTGCGCACTAGTCTTTGAGGTGAGATGATAAACCAGGGTTCAGTATGCGACATGAATTTTTGTTTTACTTCCATCTGGGATGCGAATTGATGACAGGTTTGAAAGATTTTGATGGTAACTATTTTTCCGTTATATTTTTTTTGGAAAATTTTACAGCCAGTCTACAATCCGACTTATAGTGTCAGAAAAAACTCAAAACAATACTGGTGTACTGTCCGCTGAATATGGTGGATCGGTGGTCTAGAGGTAACGCGCCTGTCTAGAAAGCGAAAAGTCCGGGTCTGAAGTGTGCGGCGGTTCGTACCCCGTTTGGACCGGAAATTTTTCCCCCATCCATTAGACCATGAGTGGTGGTCTGGGCGCTAGTCTTTCGGATGAGACGATAAACCGAGGTCCCGTGTGTTACACGTAATTATTTAGCGCACGTAAAAAACCCACGGCAACAAGAGAGTTGTCCCTGGCAAAATTCTTAGAAAAAAGCCACTCTGATAGGGAAACAAATACAGCTGCAGAAAAAAAAAAAAAAGGGTGAAAGGGTGGCGCAGCGCTAAGTGGCGACGCGTTCTCCCGCTCTCCCCGGGGAGAGCAGCCCGAATTTCACGGAGAGAAATCTGCCATGACTTAAAGTGGTATGAAATAAAATCTGAGCGCTTTGATTTGTTGCTTTACAAGATTCAGCGCTATATAAATTCCATACATTATTATTATTATTATTATTAATATCGTAATACTGAATACATTCGGTTACTGAATATAGATACATGTATACGTTGTAAACGCTGTCCACACATTGTCCAAACTCAATACATACTTAGGATACATAATTACTGAGGGTTTTCACTACAGAATGCAATGCATCTTCAGTATTTTCAGTCCACAACCTTTCTGAAAAGGATGTTCGGAGAAAGAAAGCAGAGAGAGAGAGAGAGAGAGAGAGAGACAGAGACAGACAGACAGAGAGTGAGAGAGACAGACAGATAGAGAGACAAACACACAGATGAGAGAGCTATTTTAGTTTTGACACACTTTAAGTTCCCTCAAATGGCACAAAATGGAATTATTATTTATAAGCATCACAACGGCTCAAAACATGCACAGAACATGAAACAAGCACCTACATACCAACCCCTACATATTTGCTCAAGCATGTAGCAAACAAACATATCCCCCCCCCCTCCCCTAAAAACCCCCCCACAAAGCACCAAAAATACACCAAAAACAATAAAGACAAAACGAATAAACCATAAAAAACCAACAAAACAACAACAAAAAACCCTAACAAAGTACAAAAACCCAACAAACCAAACCAAAAAACCCAACCAACAACTGCTCCTCACGCCCCTCCCCTTTAGATAAAGAATAACACCCCCCCCCTCCTCCCCTCTCAAACATAGCAACAAAGCCCCCATGGCAATGTATGATATGAAAAATACAAATACATTCATTATGCATATACGCACGTATAATAATATAAAAATACTATACACTGGATTCAGTTTGTATTGAGGCAAATTTCCAATAAAGGAAAGACTAAACTAAACAAATAGACAACACACACAATTTGGCATGGTAGTAGAACACATACCATGGGCAGCACTTTAAGAGGCAAGGCAATGATACTTCAAAGTCCCTTGGCAAAAAAAAAAAAGTCTCGGAAAAATCAAATGAAAAAAAAGAGACTAAATGATACTGCAACAAGGCCTCAAAACGGCAAGTACAATGTTACTATGCAATAATGTGCAAATACACATTCATGTATCCGACTAGAAGTGAATTTACACATTGCATGCAACACACACAACACACACATGCTACATAAACATATATGCACAGTGGAATGCAAAATATCTTCTTTTAACAAAAAAATGAACAACCAAAAACACATGGCCATAAGATCTACAAGGCCACTTACTGGCAAGTAAAATTACTGGTAACACGCAACATATTTCAAGCTTGCACACTAACTATAATATGCATCATAGTACACGCACAAACATGCACACACAATGCAAAACACACACACCCATGATGATTGGCATTTAAAGAAATGCACACATCTTTGAATATAATATCCATAAAGAATTCATATAAGCTCACATGTGCAAACTCACATAACTGTACTTCTTCATACTTTTTCACACCTTCATGTGTGCATCAATGAGTACAGATAAAAAGAGAAATGCTTATGCTTTTACATTGTGACCACATGTAACAAGCATGATAAATACAACTGAAAAATATTCAACTTCAAAGTTTGAAAACACTCACATAAACACAGGCATATCACATTTGTGCCAACTCATACACAATAAGACGCATGCAACACACACACACACACATGCCATACACACTCATAGACAAAGACAGACAGTTACAGGGAGTTCAAAGAGAATAATCGGTGAAGAACAATCACCATCCTGTACTAACTGTTAACACTGCCAACACAACATACTTTTCTGCTGTAACATTCTGATGGTTTTTCTGGTTTTTTCCTCTAAAAGGATATTTTGTTAGCAGAACTCTTGCCAGGGGCAACCATTTTGTTACTTCTTAGTTTTTTTTTGCCCAATTTGATTTCTTCTAATGTGTGAACAAAGGCCTTAGTTTATAATAATCTCGTTTGAAAGATTAGCACAAAAGGAACCATTATATCAAAAGCGAATGGAATAAGTAAGAAAAATATCATGGACTGAACTGATTTGTGACTCAAGTGACAAATCTGATATTTCTTGCTTTTAAAACAATCACTGAATTAAGCTTACTCTCATGTCACAAACACTGATACATTATAAAAAATAAAAATTCAAAAAATTGTTAAGTAATAATTTTACCACACAAAAATGCTTATATCAAAATCTAAAATTTTCAGTGGTACCCCAACGGTCAACCAGACTATGGAACAGGTAAGGGTGAAGAATATTAATTATTAATTTCCACTTGGAGCAAGTGTGCATGCTTATTGCTACAATTTCAGCAATCATGAGTGTTTACGAATAACAGCTCAAGTAAAAACAAAAAAGAATGATTGTTGAAATAAATGGTAAAACAAGGTTCAAAAGCACATGGGCCTTTGTGTGTCAATTTGTTTGATATTTCCAGTATGCAGTAATACAATCTCAGCAGTACAATGTATATTGTCTTTTCAGAGAAAAATTAAATGGGAAAGTTATTCTTCAAATGAACAAAATGGGGTTTGTTCTTAAAATATTTTTTCTATACAGTAAAAAATCTACAAAGAATAAAAGAGAAAAAAAGAGAAAAAATACAAAGAAAGTGCAACAAAAACATCAACAACAATGATAACAGAATATGACAACTCATTGGTAACTTACTCTTGCTTCAGTGTAATTTCTTGCAGGTGACACATTGCCCACATGTATGAATACGTGTAATGATTTTACTAGCGCATGCACATAAGTTATAATCAAATAAACAACACATTATTCATTTCAGGACTGAAGTACTTTTATCGATGATTCATTGATCTGGCAATGCTGATTAATTAAATATTACTTTCCTTCTACGACTTCTGAAAAAAGAATTATCAACAAAATGCTTGATGTAACTAGTAAGCTTCAACTTTCTTGCAAAAAACTTACAAATCTGTGAGGAAATCTCTCCCATTAAATTATACAATCCTGAAGGGTTATATCAAATCCATTACTAGCACATGCACTTAAGTTATAATCAAATAAACAACATACTATTCGTTTCAAGACTGAAGTACTTTTATCAATGATTCATTGATCTGACAGAATGCTCTATCATCATACAATTTAACCGTATATTCCTCTGTCTGGATTTAAAAAAAAAATGTTGTGTAGGGACAGGAATACACCATGTGTCAGCTTCTGCATGAGGAAGACAGAACTTAATGTATGCCATAAATATTGTTTAGACATCAGAAGATTGTAAGTGAGAGTTAAAACAACACCACAACAAAAAAATCCCCCCCCCCCCCCCCCCCTTCCAATTAAAAAGCAGACACACTATAGACCCTAAACACAGAAGAAAAAGGGAAGCTTGATAAAAGTGTTTTTACATAAATTTCAGCGCCTACAATTTCACTCTTACATGGCCTAACCTTATAAATAAACACCCCTGCTAACTGGCTGCCGTGTCTATGTAAACGTCAAGCACTTTAATATTCTGTTTTCTATAGGTATCATGACACATTCAGTGCCATTTCACCAATTCACCAGAGCTCTGAACTCCCCATAGGGGGTAAGCGCTTTGATCTGTTTGCTTTACAAGATTCAGTGCTCTAAAAATTCCATTTCTTCTTCTTATTATGATAATCATCACCATCATTATTATCATTATCTTATTATCAACATGAAAGCAATCTTAAGTGAAAGACCTTGTACATATTACTGTGATCATCTAAGCACTGCTTCTGATAAATTCTAAAAACAAACATAAAAATTCTTTTATTTGAAATATGTAATCTAAACAGCGATATGACTGAGACGTTTGGAAAATAAAAGTATTGCTTTGAATAAAAGTTGTACTAAAAAGACTGTTACAATATTTCCTTTCAGCAGTGTATCCTTTCTTGGTATTGTTTCTCAGACTTTGCATCAGGGAAATGTTTTATTACGCTGTAATCAAGAGAGAGAGAGAGAGAGAGAGAGAGAGAGAGAGAGAGAGAGAGAGAGAGAGAGAGAGAGTTTTCTATCCCTACTTTGTATCTATGAATCCACCAAATTAAACACATGCACAAACACAGGCAGACACACACACATGCATGCATGTACACAAATGGATAAGGAAAGGATACACTCACACATGGACACCCAACTTGTGCATCCACACACACACACACACACACACACGCACACATACACGCGCACATACACACCCACCCACATGCACACAGACACAACACCTACATGTACACACCAGACATACATACAACACAATACACAAACTTAATAAAACATGGGAATAAACACACTGACTCACACACATTCACATGAACACGGGTCTACACACACGTATACAGCGTCCTCATCATCCCTCCTTGCACGCTAACTGAAAATCACCAACTAAAATGAAAGACTACCCAGTACTAGTCCTCTTTTGTTACATCTGGCACTGTATATATATATATATAAATAATACCCGGGAGTTAAGTCTTGGTGGTGAAAACATGTTCTCTGTAGCAAGAAAATGCAGTTGCTGAATACAATCAAATAAAATAAAAAACCCATATAAAAAGAGACAAAGATATAAAACAACAAAATTAAGACCCATCTAAAAACTAAAGAGGGTAGCACCATGAACACCTCTAAAAAAAAGTCATGGAAAACAAAAGCACAAAAAAAGACAAGGACAAACAAACCACTCACTCACACACACACATACGCCGCACACACACAAACACACATGCTCTCTCTCACACACACACATGCTCTCTCTCACACACACACATGCTCTCACACACGCTCTCACACACATCGTTGTTTCTACCAAAACGTGCAAATGCAACATCACTCCGTCAAGTGTGCTAAATTTAGCGTGCCCCTTCCATTTACTTTGTCCAAGTGTAGTCAGTTGCTGCTACAATAAGCAGCATTTGTGCTGTGGCAGTAGTCCAGCTTAGGGACAGTCTTATCTATCTATAAACAAGTAACTTCTATCATTAAAAAAATTCCAGCAGATCCTAAGACATCCTACCACTAAGTAAAAAACCCCCAAAACATTGCTTTGAGTAAAAAAAAAATCATCTGAAAAGCTCTCCTTTCAATTCTTTTTTAATACTTAGTACTGCTGGATTTGATTCCATGTGCAAAGACATGTCAAGGTATAAAGTCTGGAATACTTGTCGTCCACACTTACATGCCACACATCATACTTTTTTTGAGGGTAACAAAAGAATACAGCAACAAACTGGTGCAACTCAGAAAATAATCATAAAACAACAAAGAAAAAACAACACCAACCCTACCTCAGTAATATTTAAAGAAAGCCGTATCAAGAAGAACCTAGAACGTAGCCACATATCAAACACAGTTCATTCCTAAAGTCTGAATGCCACTTTCTTAATGGAAGGAGGGGGAAATGGTCGCGAATATACATATATATACAAAACATATCACCAATTTTTGAACCTTTGGGCTCTAGACAAAGAACGAAAGAAAACAAAAATAAAAGCAGAAACTAACTCACAGTTAAAGTCACATCTAATAGGGTAAAAAAAAACAACCCACAAAGTTTTATACTACAACTAAGAGGAGGAAGTAGAAAAAAAAAAAAATCTTTCGATGGTTGATAGTCAGATGCAACATTTCAACGCCATCCATGACTAAAATTACATACTACAAATTCTATGTATAATGCTTACTTGTCAGCCCTGACATGACGACCCTTGGTGCACCGGTGGAAAAGCTTTAAGCCATAATGAAGATAACATCATTCACAAAATTAATCCCTCTCCACAAATAAGCGCGGGCATGCCCAAACACATACACACACAAGCGCACACACACACCATTGCCATTGTGTGCGGGTGGAAACAGATGACAAAATATACAAAATCTCATACACATGGGGACTGGATGTAAAAAAGCACATGAGTGCTCATTCCATTATTCTCGATATAAAAGAATAAAATAAAAAAATAAGATAAATAAACACATATGCACACACAAACACTGACAACACCCTCACCCCACCCTTCCCCTCCAAAAACCAACAACAAAACAAAGTGTGGAGAAAAAAACCAACATCAAAGATATTCTAGCTTCAACACCAACACAACTGCTTCATACAAAATACACTTTAGCTAGAGACTAGGGAACAGCGCAGACAGGCTGGTGAAGCTTTGGAATTGGATTAGACGGGTTTCTCATCTTACACACTGGAATGACTGACTTTTCAATCCTATACTTACGGTCTGGAATGAGTGACTTTCTTCAAACTGATATGATGGGTTGGATAGGGAGGATTTTTCACTCTGGCACATTGGAGTGGATGGGCCTCCAATCTAAAGGACTGGATTGGGGGATGTTTCGGTATGACATGTCATTCAACTACTGTTATCTGATGATATGTGCTGCGGTATTTTTTGGATTATCTTACAAAGAGCAAAGTTTCTTTCAGCATCGCTTGTAAACTTTGTTTACTACTCTTGCTTTTATCATGACGATTGTCGCAACATTCATTCTTTCTGTCTTTTATGCTTTTTAAAATCTATCATATTTCTCTTTGCGCATGTGCACAGTCTCTCTCTCTCACACACACACCCACACACACACCCACTTGCACGCATGCGCGTGCGCACATGCATACACACATATGTGTGTGCGCGCACACACACACACACACACCTTTTCGCACACTCACGAACATTCACTACAAGTAATGCCACAGCCACAACATATTTCTAAAATACAAAAAAAAATCTTTGAACAAAACTAATGACCCTCATAACTGACATTCAAAACTACTTTCAGCAAGCCTCTTATTATTCTCCCAAGTAGATATTTCACAGGTTTTTTAAAACATCAGTGGTTTTGAAATGGTTTAAAAGTATAAAAGCACACTCTGCTCAAATTTTTTTTTTGGTGGGGGGGGGGGGGGGGGCACTCAAATTTTCTTTTAATGTACACATATAATGGAAGACCTGACTTAAGAGTCAAAGTGGTCCCAACCTCAAGAGTCCTTGCAATGGCACAATGCACACAATATGAACATGTTAGCAGATAAAATCATGTGAGGATGCTGCTGTGGGTTCCTTCCCATGCACTGGAAGCTTGCTGAGCACAGAACCATCCATCATCTCATCACCAAATGACAGACACCAACACAATGACAGGTCTTGTAGCAGAGAGCAGAGGGAGGGATGGGGTTGTAATGGTGGGGGGAAGGGGAAGGTAAAATATCTATCCCATATGGAAATAGAATATGGCATACTCTGATTCAGATATGGTCAATGCCTTGCCGTTTATACATATTGATACTGATGGCCCCTCCTTTATGCATAACAAACATGTGCAACAAAACACTTCTGATTTTAATTTAAAAAAAACAAAAAAAATGTTCATCAGAAGATGCCAACTTTCTCCCCAAGTCTCTCTGTCTTCTTCCTCAGATAGCAGAAGGCATGCTGGCTATATTTATACCATCCATTTCATCAGCAATATATAACCAAGTATCTTCTCATCTACATATAAAAAACCCCCAACAAAACACCCTAACAGGGTTTATATCAGATATGTTCAAGATATTGTGCATGCATTTTCACACACATGACCCAGATTTTGGCCCCACTTCACACACACATTAACACCTCTACAGTGTAATGGTTTTCCTAAATAAAATAAAAAAGCCCCCCCCCCCCCCCCCCCACACACACACACACATTCCAACATCCTCAGTCTATAATGCTCTTTCTCAGAGGATGTACCACCTCTATCCCAGTGTCACTCTAATGAGTTTTCCTCACACCATGCCAAGACTTCATCAACACAACAATGAACCTTTTAAAAAATAAATAAAAAGAAAAAATATAAAAGCAGACTCCCCCATGTTCCCAATACCCATATCACTTACAACATCAAAGGTTCTTCCTCTTTACAAATGTACCTGGCATTTAATCTACAGGAAGTCTTCCACTTTACAAATGTATCTGGCATTCCATCTAAAGGAATTTGTTCCCCACTTTACAGATGTATTATGTAACTGGCATTTTATCTAAAGGAATTTTCCCACTTTAGACATGTATGTATGTATGTATCTGGCATTTAATCTAAAGCCAGTAAAGGAATAGCACAAAGACTCTTTTCCTCAAGTATGCTAACACTTCCTCAGCACAACAATCACCATGATAAAACTGTTCAACTCGAAGCCCGCGCAACCACCCCACTAAAAATGGGCAAACTGCGAACCACAACCCGCCGCAAAAGACATGCCTACTATGAGCACGGCCATTGTTGTTTACACAAATGTGACTCTCACGAGAGTGAGACTATCGTTTCTGCGAGATTCCCGCCTTTCTGGCATACTTTGTTGCAACGCAACTGAGCGACCGAGATAGGAATTTTTAGTTTAACGAAAATGAGTGGGGCGAAAATGATTTCTACCGCTGAATTGTTGCAAATGTTGTATGAGTATACCAACTGTGAGGAGGAGTTTGCTGGCTTTAGAGCCAAAGATTCAGTAAGAGTGGATGGAGGGGAGGTGGAGAGTGATCTAGACATCGACTTTGATGCTGTGGCTGCGGACTTAGACAGTGACAGTGATTCTGAAGGGGAAAAAAGGTCCTAAAATAAACATCCTCCTCCTGCCCATAACAGAAAAATCACTGAAATCACTTTGATCTTGTCTATATTAGTAGATGAAAGGTAATGCCCACTTTATGTACAGAAAAAGCATTACAATATTTACTAAAATACTGGCATTTCAAATTTCTTAAAGATATATATTCCAAAGCAGATCACTCTCCAAATCAGACAGCAAATGTATGTACGATTCACAAAAAAGTATAGATCCACATAAAAAAAAGAAAAAAAAGTCACTTGGCATTACTCACTCATTCCATCAACACAATAATTAAAATACATTGAAATGAGATGAATTAACATGGATTTGAGTATGACAAAAAAAACACAATAAAAAACCCAACCAAAAAATCACTCTCATCAATAAAGTAAAACACACTGAAATAAGATGACATAAAATTGATTTGAATGTGACCAAAAAAACCCCACCAAAAATATCAACACAATGACTACAATAAACAACAGCAAAAACCCACACTAAAATAACATATAATAAAACATTTCTCCACAAAAGTAAACTCAGCCCCACACTTTTACATCTTACTCCAAGAGTATGATTAAAAACCAGACAAGGAGACCAAATCCACAAATCACCCCAAAACACACATGTAGACCCCCCAAAAAGACAAAAACTACTAATGCATAGTTTGACGACAACCTGACCAAACTATCCACCCAATCTAGCGCACACACACAACCCTCCCTGGATATACGTGCATCCTCCCTAATCACACACCCACCTCCCTGGATTTACACCCACTCAGCTCCCACCCCTCTTGGATTCACACCCACTCAGCCCCACAGCTGTCATTGTTGTTGTTGAGATAATATTCCAGTCCCAGCGGAGAATTCCGATTTAGAGACTATATAACCCAAATGAACATTTAACGCTCCATCTCACTCGGCTGCCTCCCCCCCACAAAAAAATGGAAGCAAGCAGCGACGATTCCCGCTCCAGTCCAAGGCTCACTTTCCCTTCCACACACACACACTAACACACCACACACTTACACAGCACACAGACACACACACACACCTACCACACACACACCCACACACCACACCCACACTAACACACACACACTCACACCCACACACCTACCCACACACACACACACACACACACACTAACACACGCACACCTACAACACACACACACACACACACCTACACACACAAACACTCACCACACACACACCTACACACGCACTCCCACACACACTCCCACCACACACCCCACCACCCACCCACACCCCACCACCACCACCCCCCCCCCCCCCCCCCCCTCACCCCCACACACCTACACCCAACACACACAAAGACACAACTCAGGATTTCACCAGCTTGAAACCATGGCCCGTGTCGACCTCCCGGGGAGGAAGACACGCCATCTGCATGCGGCGCATCCAGCGGCCCACGCAGGCGCAGCAGCAGAAGAGGGACCCCACCCCGGGGACGTTCAAGGCTCGCAGGAGGGGCCGGGTGACGCGGGGGAAGTTGCTGCTGTCCCAGTACTGGCGGAAATCCTCCTGGGTGGGCTGGTGGAAGGTGAAGTCGCTCCAGGTGCGGGAGGTGGCGTAGATCGCCCGCAGGGGGCGCCGCTTCCCGCTCCAGTCCAGGCTGACCTCCTGGCCCGTGTTGTGCTGCGTGAAGGCCTGCGTGAAGGCCCCCACCCCTACGGGCCCTGCCCCGCCCTCCACCTCCGCGTCTGGGGGTCGGCGGATGTAGCGGCAGGTCTGCACGGCGCAGCAGACGTCGGTGAGGCGCCTGGCGGCCGCGGCCCAAACGTAGGTGTGGGTGGAGTCCAGGACCAGCACCAGCCGCGCCCCGCAGCCGCCGTTCTTCGCCTCCCACCACTCCAGCAAGGTGTCCAGGCTCAGGCGCTTGTTGTCTGCACAGCACAGTTAGGCAGTGAATGAATGATCTGCGTCATCGATATGCTCAGGAAAACCCTGGAACGACTGACGTTTCTCAGTGTAGCAGAAAAATCGGTTCAAGAAGAGGATGTGTTGGGTGTGTCGTAACTTAAGGTGCTTGTACTGACGGGGACGGGATAGCTCAGTGGTCGGAGGAGCACTCGCTTTCCCCCTAGCCAAGTTAAGCAGCGTCCAGCGTGGTGGTTACCAAGTTGGATGGGTGACTGTTTGCGCGCCTTGGCTTCAGTACAGTTCCCCCAGTTGTAAATGGGTACCTGCCTTCTTTAGGGTCAGGGAAGGTAAAAGCAGCGTGGGAGAGGAGATGGGCGCTGCCCTCAATATGCTGGCCCTAGAGAAGTGAGGTCTCTGACGCCTCGCTCCCCTATGACCTTATAGGTTATGGGACTCCTTTACCTCCTTACACACAGGGGACAATGCGATGAATGAAAGTTGAGAAAGGAGATGGCAAAGTTACAGGGTAAAAGGTATTTCGTTTTGTATTTCTAGAGTTCGAATCAACTGATCATGAGAATAAGAGCTTTTTACCACGCCTGTGCAGTGATGTCATATCAGATCAAAGGCTCTGCTTCTTCTTCCTTTTTTGTCATGTTTCTCCCAGGGGAGGTTTGATATTGATGAGCCTTTTCTCCATCTCTCTCTGTTTTGAGCTTCCTCCTCATTTATGCCCCTTTCTTTAAGATCAACTGCACTACAGATGGAGGGCTCTACGCTTGTTGCAACTACCTATTCACATACAAGAATCATTTTGGGCAGACGACAATAAATGATCCTTGAAGTCAGAATGCGGCTACCTTAATGGTGGGTAAAAACGGTCACTTATGCAAAATCTCAACTATTAGTGAACCTCTCAGCTCTAGCTGAGAGCAAAACAAAACAAACACAAAAAAAGAAGAAAGAATGAATGAAAGCATGGCGAGTGATGAGGACGAAGATATTCATGATAGATGCTCTAGCAATACGGTTTAACAATGTGACCACTGAACATTTAATTATATTCTGTAATAAATCCTGCTGTCAAACAGACTTGAAAGACATGAATTTGTAAATAAACACATTCATCTTTGGTCAAGTTATTTGAGAGCAATCACTCAGTGAGGTGAAATAATCTGAGAAACATCACAATTTCTCATCCATAAAGTAGATGGTTCTCTCTCTCTTGTGTAGTCCCCATCATTCCACTAAGCACAGAGCACATTCATTTCTGGGGTGGAGCTGACCAGAGACTGAAAACCCACAACCTCTAAACATGTGTGCCTCTGCTGACAAGAGTCTACAACTTTTTGACATTCTGTGTGTATACAACTGTAGTGTAGCCATTTGGCCAAAGCAGTTTACATTACTTGTGATTCTAATCATCCCGTTTCAACTTTTGGCAGCCTCAGAAACAGAACACTGGAGTGTACTCTCTCTTGGCCATACTTCAAGTATCACCTCTGCCTTTATTTATCCTGTAGTCCTGTGGACTGTGTGGGCACCACTGAAGATTTTCCAACCAGCTTCCTCCACCACAAGTATGCTCTACTCTTAAAGTATATTTAAAAAAAATAAAATACACGCACACAGGTTTCGTGATGAGACATCACTCCCAAAGTCAGAATGCAGCTACCTTAATAGCGGGCAAAAACGGTTGCATGTAAAATCTGACCCTTGGTGAACCTCACAGCTCTAGCTAATGAACCCCCCCCCCGCATTGTTAGAAATACAAAAATACCTAGCATACATCCAAGGCTTCATGGACCCACTAGGTTTTACAGTTGGTTAAACATTTGGCAAGTTAATGTTTAGAATAGTGTAGTGAATATGCGATATTCCTCACATAGACACACCAATAGCTAAAAACTAAACAAAGCATATATATATCATTTGTACTACAACCACATGTTGGGTTATGAAAAAAACCCCTAAAAACCTAAAACCATAACAACCACCATACACAAATCCATCAAGATGTTAGTTACCCGAAAAAGCCCAGTCGCCATTTTCGTAGACGTCCCCAGAGTAGTAGAGGAGGTACGTGTCGTAGCGGGGACCTTCGTCCATGCGTTGCTCGAAGAAGGCGTTGAGCTTGCTGTGGACAGAGTCCATGTTGAGGCCGGAGGTGGAGAGGTCGCAGCCGTAGTTGGCCAGCATGTGGAAGGCGAAGAAGTGCTGCACCTGAGCCAGCGTGCCCATGGCGCGCGAGGTCATCTCCTGTACTGCCGCCGCTGACAGCAGCGTGGCCCCATCGTCTGGCCTTGAGAGTGAAGAAGCGGAAGACTAGTTATTTTCTGTGTAACTTGAGTTACTTTCTGTGTAACTTTAGTTACTTTCTGTATGACTGAGGAGTGAGTGTCTGTCATGATGAGTTTTTGGAAAGTTGCTATTAACAATGTTTAGTTGTTGCATATATATATATATACTCACACACATGCACACACACACACTATAAACCGAGGCCCTGTGTGCGAACGCATGCAGAACATCCTGCGCACGCGTCAAATCCTGTTCCGCTTTTCGAAAGAGTAGGCCATTGTGTGCTGGTTGGAACAGATGACAAAATTTACAAAACCGCATACACACGGGGACTGGATGTAAAAAAGCACATGAGTGCTTATTCCATTATCCTCGATATAAAAGAATAAATAAATAAAAATAAATACATAAATAAATGACTTCCGACCCTAAGGATGAGACATAACGAATCTGGGTATGGCTGTGGCGGGGAGATTGGAATGAGCGGCGTGGGAACAGCAGGATGGGGACGTCACAGAAGATGAGGCAGCAAAAAAACCAAAACAACAAAACCACAAAAAACACACAGTAATGACGCAATGAATGCCTAGTATTTTCTAACGTTTTGTTCCTGTACCTTTTTATTATCTAAAGTATGAACGTGAAAAAATGGATGATATAGTAAGTGAAGTAATTTGTTTGTCTTGACGTTTTATGATTTTATTATTTTTTAAATTCTTAAAACATTCTTTATTTAAGTGTGTGTATGTGTATGCGAGCGTGCACGCGTGCAGGTGTGTATGAGTATGTGTGTGCGTGTGTATACATATATATATGTGTGTAATTTGTATTATCCAATGTATTATTTTATCGATATTCCTCTTTTTACTGGTTCAATTTATTGGTAAAGGTAGCAATAATGTAGTATTTCAGTATAATCATTAAGAAATTTGTTCTAAGATAGATGGCTTGAGGAAAAAAAGCAAATGTATTGCTTATTCAATGTACCATCTGGAAATAAAAATTTGACTTGACTTGACTTGACACACACATGTGCTTTATGGGGCTTTTGTGTGTGTTGTGTATATATATGCACACTCTAACACAAACACTTTTTTTTTTAAGATGACAAAATTTGAGTGTCTAGTTAAATCACACTAACTTCTTTCATTAGTTTCAAATATTTTTGGTTTCAATCTTTTGATATTTTGTGTAGCTTTTAACTGAGAAAGAGAGAGAGAGAGAGAGCGGGGGGAGGGGGGGGGGGGGGGTGAAGGAATCAGACAGAAAGACAGTTTAAAGAAAATTTCAAAACATGGAGTCACTGCACAAAGAACATTGAATTAAGCTGTATCACAACCTCACAGATGTTTGACCAATTTCATAATCCAACACACCTGCGAAGCCTTAAGAGTACAAAAGGTATTTCTGTACTACACATGCAGCTTACTTAATATCAAATCATGCAATATCTTGAATATTTAACCTGTACAATTCAGACTTTCAACATGTGACATAAAAAGAGGAGAGAAAATAATGTCAATGTGACATGTGATGTATACATCTGTCTAGGAATGGAGCACATGTGCGCCCAAAACTCAAACCTGTGACCTCAAAATCAATAGGAATAGAAATGTCATGAATGAGCTCAGATCATTATTTGATGAATGTGCCCCTCCCCTTCCCTCCCCCTGCAAATGTGCGCGTGCACACACACACCATTCTCTCTCACTGAATATAAGATTAAATTAAAGAAAAGGTACTTTGATAAATGATGCAACAAAACCTACTCTCGAGGTTCAAACTAAAGGATTAAAAAAAAAAATCACAACAGGTTTTTCACATTCAGCATGATGAAAATTGTTAGCCTGTTGTTACTAAGCTGCTTGTGATTTATTTGTTTTACATAATGAACAAAATCCAAAATTTGTTTATAAACTTGTAACTTTTTCAGCCCCACAAAACAAGAAATTAAAAGTTCTCTTTTAAGTGTCAGAAACAAACGACCACCCCCCCCCCCAAAAAAAAAAACCCCAAACCAACTACAACAACAAAAAACACCAAACCCAACAACAACCCCAAAACAAACCAAACCAACAAACAAACCAACAACAACAAACAAACAAACAAACCAACAACCAAAAACCCACCCACAATAAACAAAAACAAACTACTAATAAACAAAAAACAAACCAACAAAATAAAACGAAACAACCCTCCAAAGCAAAAGATAGCAAAAGAAAACAAGAAGAAGAAAACACTAACAGCCATAAAGATACACACACACAAACCAACCAACTGCCCCCCCCTCCCCACCCAAAAGAATAACCAAACAAACATTTTGATAAAACAACCCAAAACCTAACATTGTAACAACAAAGTCTAAGAAAGTCAGCCTCCCTTTAGTTGACAGAACAGACTGATTGTCTCCCTTGACCTACTGAGCCAATGTCATTTTTTTCTCCTGATGACTGAATTGAATACTTCACCAGCTGTTGGCTTTACTACACAATCGCTACCTTTGTGACAGGTATTATTCTATCGACTTTCTATCCCCCATTTTCACATAAAACAGAATTATCTTGGCAAAGAACACAGGTGGCTTCAAAAGTTACAAACTACACATTCCTATGTTCATAGTCCTGACAAGATGCCCTGCAATACATAATTTCAGTTTGAATCAATGCTTTGCATTCTGTATTTGATGTTATTTCACACAGCTTTACAGCATAAATTTTCTCGTCAAATGTACACACAGGGTGGTGTGCACACACAGAAAATCTGCATGTGAGAATGCGACTCCAAAGAAAAGTCTTAAAAAATGTAAGAAAAATGCTGTACATACAAATATTTTAGCATGACTAGTACATGAACACTTACACACACACACACATGCACATACATAATATATATGTGTGTGCATTTTTACACACACACACACATGTATATTCTACGATGTCATGTCTTCCAAGCCACAGGACTGTTATATAAAAAATGAATAAAGAGATAAAACACACAGAGATCAATGCAGACACACAACCACCAAATACTAACACACACACACACAACCACACACACCCACAAAACCACTACACACACCCACACACACAGAGACAAAACTACCTCAAAGAAGTGACAGGGGATATCAAGGCATAAGCGGTACAGGTTCCCCCCAGCCTGTCCCCAAGCTCCCAGAAGAGGCTGAGTGTGGCCACCTCCAGCGGCAGCACCGTGAACATCAGCGTCAAGCTGTACGGGGTTCGAGTCTCCCACCCCAGGGCCAGCAACGCCAGCGTGGACGTCAGACTGAGGCAGATGAGTCGCTGGGTGACCAGTCCAAAATAACGGAGGCCGCGGGCAGCCATGATGCGCGGATAGCTGTGGGAGGTTTCTCCCGCTGCGTGGGCTGAATTGCACTGCGTGACCTGCAACAGTTTTCAAACATTTTTTTTAAAAAGCTTCAGGGCTAAGGGGGCTTTGATTAAAGTCAAAAAGAATTTATTGAAAAAGGTTGCTGTGATAAGAATAACACAGCACTGCAGTCATATTGAACAAAAACAAAATGAACTTGAACTTAAATGACAAAGAAACCAACAAACTGATAACGTAAGTTTGTTCTTTTGATTTAATGTCTTCTCACTATTAGTGGTGCTTTGATGAAAAACTTTAAGTTGATAATGATAATGATATTGATAATGCATAGATTTGTATTTCAAACCTGTAAGATGCCTTTTTAGATGGTCATAAATTTTTTAAACATTTTAACTAAATAAAGTTCTATATAGCATTATATAAATATAAGCAAAGTGTCAATTTCATCTATAAAGCTGCAAAACTAACATCAGATCCTATACATAATATTATCTATAGAATCATTAACTAGCTTTTATATTATTTAAACGTTAAATATGAAAATACTGAAAAGGTCCTGAAGGTGCTATGTAACATTTGAGTACAGCCTTTTAACAGGAGTAATACAAAGAGAACCTTGATCATGTTGATGCTGACAAAAAATGATGATCTTGAAGGCATAAGTCTTAAGTGAAATATAAAAAATAAAAACAAACCTAAAATTAATGAACATTCAGAGTGGGTGATAGATGGAAAAAGGTGAGGGAAGAAAAAGAAACTGAGAAAGAGTCAGACAGTCAAGACAGACATATACAGTAAGACAAATTAAGAGAGACTAAAGCCGTAAGAGAAGAGAAAGAAGTTCTACAAAATATTATAATAGTATAAGATAAAGGGACCCCCCCCCCCTTCCTCAAAACCCCTGGACATGCAGAGAGACAGCTCTAAACTGATGCAAAAAACAAGATACCCCAAAATGCCGCGTGTGTGTACATGTGTGTATGTGCGATTATGTGTGAGTGTGTGTGTGTGTACCAACTACAAGACAAGTGTGTGTGTGTATGTGTGTGTGTGTATGTGTGTGACTACGTAGGTATTTGTCAACTGCAGGTTAAACTGCCTTATACAGACCTTCTGAGCATATTATAGCTATTAAATCATCATTCATCATTCCTAACATACCTACCATCTAAAACTATCTGTAGATATAAAAACAGATCAAATCAAATTTCCTGTACCTTTCCCATCAGCTGCCAGCAAGCAGCGAAGTAAGCCAGGTGAAGCAGCAGCCACACGGCAGCCACAACCAGGAACAGGGGAAAGACCACAAACCATTCCTTGTGCTGCGTCGTGCTCTGCCCCACCAGCACACCCAGCACCGTGTCCAGCACCAGCATTCCCAGCAAGGAGAGGTAGCGCACAAAGCGCGGCAGGGTGAACACCACCGCGTGCCACCGTTCCAACATGGAGCTGCTGTAGAGGTACAGGTCCAGAACGGCGGGCAGCGTGTGGCGACCCGCAATACACACCAAGGCGTACACGTTAGGCCGAAGCGACAGCGCTGGGAAAATACACACTATAGCGATGACGATGAAAGCTGCCAGCGAGAGTATGGTCGGCGCCGATTTCAGACGGAGCGCCGCGATGTGGGTCATGAACGCCAAGGTCATCAGAGTCAGCACCCAGGCGGCACGGCCAGTTACCATGCCGCCGATAAGCAACCCCGTCCCTTCCAGTCCGGCCGCCATTCCCACCAGCCCCGGGTGAGGGTCGGTCAGTTTCAGCAGTCGAGTCAACACGTGCCAAAACACCCCGAGAGCCAGACTAGTCAAAAACAAGGCCTCCATCACTTCCTGCGTGGTCACGTACTCCACGGAAGCGTTGTCACTGTAAGCCAAGATCCCGATCAAGCAGCCCACCCAAATGTGAAACAGCGCGCTGCCTGCCTTTTGCATGTTGCAGTAGTAGCGCAGGGCGCAGGAGATGGCGAACACAAACAGGGCGGTGATGGAGATGAAGGAGATGATGGCATCCTGGGTCATGGACCATTGGGTGTACAGGCCTAGACCCAAAGCCACCAGCAGAACCATTTCCGGGACATACTGAATGTTCTGCAGAGTCAGCTGAGCTCGAAGATCTTTCATGTGAGACATGACGAAGTCTGGCAGGTGTATGATCAAATACTGAGTTTTCTTAAAGCAGTTAACCATCTGACAGCATCAGACTGGGAACAGCTGGTTATTGTTTACACCTCACCAGTAAGTAGCACCTTTTTTATGTGGTTGAACTGCTGCCTGTACTAAGGTTTGTTTTAAAGTGAGTATTCAAGAAGACTTGGTATTCTGCAAGGAGATTCCATGTACTGTGGTCTGTGATTGGGACCATCTGAAAAGGAGACAATGAAAAATAATTACACCAACCTGTGGCTGGAATCATATATTATATTATATATGTAATGGAGAAGATAGCAAAACTCATTATCAAATAATATTTTCACAGACACTGTAGCCGAGTGGTTAAGACAGCTCGACTTCAATCCCATGGATCCGTGAAGTCATGAGTTTGAATCTTGGCAGTGTCTGGTGAATAAAAGGTGGGGATTTTCACAATCTCCTACGTTAACTCAAGTGCAGACCTGCCAGTGCCTTGATTCCCTTTGTGTATATAATACACATGCAGGAGAGCAAATATGGACATTAAAGATCCCGTAATTCATGTCAGCATTAGGTGGGTTACAGAAACACAAGCATACCCAGCATACATCCCCACAGTCAGAATGCGGATACCTTTCATGCTTTCATGCAAAAATAATTGCAAACGCAAGATCTCATCTTTGATGAAGCTCCGAGCTCTGGCTGAGGATTGAAAATAAAAATACATTTTGCAGCTGAAATCCTATATGAAATACTGATAGAAAATATATATGTTTGGGATCAATGTCTTCAATAAAGGCAACGTAACAACAGAAAACAGACTATGAAGTATCAAAATATTATTTTAACATTATCTGACTGGGATCATTTGCAACGAAAGCAAAGTTAGTAACTGCTGTGGTTTGTCGAAGGGATTATCTGCAATCAGGTTACCAGCCAGAATGGGAACTGTACAGCAGTAAGATCACTGTTGATGATGTTCAGGGGTTGTTTCCATTTTTTCTTTGAACATCAAATGCTCAGACAGCAACTACTGTTGTCTGTCATATGAGCAAAAGTGCATTGCACTGTGCCGTTAAGCACCTGACAAGTCACGCCCAGCGCATTTGACTTCAGAGTAGGGGAGACTTGTTATGTTTTAAAGTCTTTCTGGGAAAAAAAGAGCAGGAGAATGGACCAAGAAGGCAGAAAAAAGACAAGAAGGTGATGGGAAGAAAAGGAACAAGGCAGAAACAAAGAGAGGGACAGAAAAGAGGGAATTCCTAGAACAGAATTTTCAATTTTAGAAGGTGGAGATGCTATTTCCACTGACAGGCCCCTAGCATCTCCATGGGCAGTCCTGTCTGTATACTTAGTTACATGTATTGATAGCACATTCTATAGTGAATCAGAACCATAATGAACCAGAATTGAAAAAAGGAACATAGTTTCAGTTCTAGTAATAGTCCTAGTAGTATGCAATCCAGCAAAATTTAAATTTGCATTCATAAAGCAGATGGTATTAATTTTTATTTTGTATAATATTAGTAATTACAGATTACTTATACTGATGCTTCCTTACTGAATACACAATAGTCCTATTCTTCCTACAGAACCCAAACACACTGAACTCAAGGCATGTTGACTGATGACATGTTGTTTTTGTATATGAAGTCATCCATCACAGTCTCACATGAATATGTGTTTACACTGTAGGACTACCATAAGTTTTTTTCTTGTCCTATCAAGTTTACTCATTGTGTTTATATATAATGAGATGCATTCTTTCTTCAAGTTCAATAAAATTTCAATGTATTGAACAATATTGAGAAAAACAGTTTAATAAGTTTTGTTTTTTAAAGTCAAAGAACCTGCTGAGCGCAGTGAAATACTCAATAGATCACGCTTGTGTTAGTGGTAATTCAAAGGTACAATACTTGTTTATAGTGCCAGCTTTTGTGATAAAATTTTTGTTTTTTTTGGTCTGGTGGCTGTTGGGGGTGGGGTTAAAACTGCAGTCTTTAGGAACTAGCACTGGGGTTCTACTTTTGAGGGTTAGGTACTGCCCCTGGGTTGAACAGCAAGTACTGTCTGTCATCATAGCCAATGGGCAGCATCCCCAGCATTCTTCATGCTGATGAAAAACCTTGAAAAGTATTTCCTGGGCCTTCAATTCCTGTTATCCCATTCCAGCACATACTCCACAGCTCTAATCCTTAGTTCAAACTTCATTTGTAAACAGGACCTTTGGGTTCAACATGTGTGTGTCACTGTGTGTGTTTGTGAGTGTGTGCATGTGTTTATTTGTTATTAATATAGGCAGAGAAGAAGCTTTCTCTGTCCATTACTTACCTGTTTATCTGATTTTAATTACTAGAAACAACACATATCTGAGGAATTTTGTAATTAAAAAAAAAAGACTTTGATGCATCTTTCAAGTGAGGATATCATCATTATCATGTTGCCCACACTTAAAGTTGTCATAATGACAACACAGGTCCCAGGATGCATGCAATGTGCAAGTGCTGCTGCTTTAAGTTTTATCCATTAGATACAGCATGATTTCTTATGGTGATGGGTGTTTGTGGACAAATCATACTTGCCTAGGCAGCCCTGCAAACACACATCCCTAGATCAAAGTTCACAACAATCAACTGTTCTGCAACTAGGCAAACAACTGTATGTGCTTTAATCGATCTAGCCTACTCGACCCCTACACCTGAACGATCGATATATTGTATGTCACGAGTCAGTCCGACAATCCACTCGGTGCCGGCTAGACTCGAACCTTTGCCTTCGAGATCATTAGGACCTGACATGACACACAGAGTCCATTTGGCTAATGATTTTGCGAATAACTTAATTACTTGCAACCGTATAGTACAACGAAACGAGTAGACACTAAGACAGGCAGATTTCACAAGTTTCCCTGTCTTTTAGTCCTACTTGTTTTTTTTCACTTCGTTGTCTTTCACTTTGTCAAACTTCATCAAATGTGCAATAATACGGAAATTTCAGTCACTACATACCTGAGCTAAGAAATGACAGAGTATATTTAAATAATCATGCAAAACGAGTGAAGGCAACATTACTACGCAGGATTATTTACAGACAACTCTACACGGTTGCTACACACATGCAACTTGCAACTTCTTGCAAGTTCCGCAAAGTTGATCTGTCAACTTCCTGTGTCCCACCCAACCCATTTAAGAAGTCAATCCGTATAAGAATAACGAATTACGTGTTTTATTTCATTTTAATTCTTTTATATCGAGGATAATGGAAAAAGCACTTATGTGCTTTTTTACATCCAGTCCCCGTGTGTATGCGGTTTTGTAAATTCTGTCATCTGTTCCCACCGGCAGACAATGGCCTACTCTTACGAAAAGCGGAACAGGATTTAACGTGTGTGCAAGATGTTCTGCGTGCGTTCGCACACGGGGCCTCGGTTTATAGTCTCATCCTAAAGACTTTAGGGGAGAGTGGAATGTGCACTGATATTTTCCCCTTGAAGGGTAATCGAACCCGGGTCGTCGGATTGCCAGCGCAATGTTCTAACCACTAGGCTTTCCCGTTCCCCCAGCGCGCGCGCGCGCGCGTGCGCGCGTGTGTGTGTGTACGACAATGATAATGATTATTATAATAGTGTGTGTGTGTGTGTGTGTGTGTGTGTGTGACAATGATAATTATAATAGAGATACAATAATAACAATCACCCATCACCATGAGACAACAATATAGCAAATAATCCCCATCACCATGAGACAACAACATAACGATAACAGAAAAAAGCATTGGAAAGGATGGGGGGTGGGGGAGGAGTATCAAGGGGGAAGGGGAAAAACACATTCAATCAAATAGAAAAAACCACCCAAAACAATTATTCAAACAAGTAAAACCCCTATACATACAAAATTCAAAAGCCCATAATTAACTGGACTATCAAACTAAAACAATATCAAACTAAAACAGTATCGCTTATAATAGTACTAATAATCTCATCTCTAACTGCAATAAAAACATCCATGATAAAATCTATTGAATTGGCCAAGAGAAAGGGCATGAGGAGAGGAGAGGAGAGGAGAGGACAAATGACAATGACAAATTCTTTTATTTCGAGGATAATGAATAAGCACCCATGTGCTTTTTTACATCCAGTCCCCGCCCTTAAGGATATATATGATAATAAAATAAAATAAAACCCATAGCAATACACTTACACAGGTTACGGAAAAAATATCTACACAAAAATCCCCACAAAAATCCCCGAAAGAGGGAGAGGAGAGGAGAGGAGAGGAGAGAAAGAAAGAGAGAGAGAGAGAGAGAGAGAGAGAGAGAGAGAGAGAGAGAGAGAGAGAGAGAGAGAGAGAGAGAGAGAGGACACACTATCAAGCCATCAGGTTTATCATTTTAAAAAAAATCCTCCTTTCCATGTGTTTTAAAAATTGTAGATTATTTACTAGCTTGTATAGATTACTCTTATTTCTTTGCATAACTAGTGTGCCTCTTTCCTGCCTCCCCTCCCTCCACACATATATAGCGTGTGACTGTAGAATTTCTAGTCACAGTAAAACATACTTGAATTAAAAAAAAGAAGAAATGCAGTAAGTACTGATAAATGTAAGTATGATTGATTTGCCGTATTAATCATGGTTGATTTGCCTTATTAGTCAATTCCTAGGCATTCATGCATTAGATGGCTTTTTAGCTGTCTTGAACTGATTTTTGTTTTTGATACATTTTAAGCGTTTTGGGAGCTTGTTCCATAAATCACTACCTGAGTACAAGAAGCTCGTTTTGTGTGTGTGTGTGTGTGTGTGTGTGTATTTCCGAGGAAAATGGAATAAGACTAATGTGCTTTTTTTTTTTTAACCACCAGTCCCAGCGTGTATGCAGTTTTGTCATCCGTTCCCACCAGCACACAATGGCCTACTCTTCCGAAAAGCAGATCGGGTTTTAACGTGTGCGCAAGTTCTGTGTGCGTTCGCACACAGAGACCTCGCTTTAGTCTTATCCTTCTGGGGGGGGGATGCCAGTATAGTGTCCCCACCTTTCTGGAAATTCTGCGCTAGAAATTACCTCTTTTCTGCCACTGTTTCTGCTTTGTTCCTTTTCTTCCCGTCACATCCTTCTTGTCTATTTTCTGCCTTGTTGGTCCATTCTCTTGCCTTTTTTTCCCTTTCCAGATAAGATAATTCTCTCTTATCTGATGCACTGGGTCTGACTTGCCAGGCACTTAACGGCAGCGTGACGTATTTCCGCTTATGTAACGGACTAAAATAGTTAATGTCTGAGCGTTCGTCGAAGTTTTATACGCAGGACTTTTGGGGGAAGGGGAGTCGGCACTGATGTTAACCCCAGAGGAAAAATCTCGTGAGTGCGTGCGTGGGTGTGTGTGCGCGCGCGCGTGGGTGTAGCAAAAGAAAGGGTAAAAGTAAAAAGGTAAGAGTCCCATAACCTATAAGGTCGTAGGGGAGCGAGGCGTCAGAGACCTCACTTCTCTAGGGCCAGCATATTGAGGGCGGCGCCCATCTCCTCTCCCTCACTGCTTTACCTTCCCTGACCCTAAAGAGGACAGGAACCCATTTACAGCTGGGTGAACTGGGGGAACTGTACTGAAGCCAAGGCGCACAAACGGTCACCCATCCAACTGGTAACCACGCTCAACGCTGCTTAACTTGGTTGGGGAAAAGCGAGTGCTCTGACCACTGAGCTATCCCGTCCCCACTTTTAAACCAGATTCATTCCCTGTCAATCAAATCAAAGTCACCCCACACACTAAATTGTACATAGCACCATATTTTGTTGTTGCTTTAAGATCCTTATCTCTTTATTGTACATTCCATATGGTGTTTTTTTTTTTTTAAAAAGAGTATAAAACGCTATCCATAGGAAAAAATATTGCGCATAGAACTATAATTACAGCACTCAAAACAAAAACTAATACCAACAATACAGTAAAAACATATCAATACAAACATAGAAAATCAAAAGTAATTTAACATTAAAAAAAATTAAAACACACCAAACATATAAATGCAGTATCAATGTAACTGTCACATCACACACTGATCTGTACTTTTCCAGCCCCCCCCCCAAAAAAAAACCCCACCAACACAACACCCCCAACAACAACAAACCCCCCACCCCCCCTCCAAACAAGCAAAACAACAAAACAAAGTCGTTTCTCAATGGTTTAATCAACCCCACTCACCCACACCACTATAAAGAGACAATACAGATATAATCTTTTAGACAAATTAGAATCGACTAAGATATGTGTTGCTGTAAAATCTGCAATGATCTGCCCATGGCAGAGCAGTACACAGATCTGCCACCAACACATTCACATCAAAGTCCTCATTCTATATCTTCAGTTGACATCAAAATCTTCATAGCATTAAAAAAACACCCCACCAAAACAATATATAAAAAGTAACTCTACAATGTATTACACAGATGCAAAACAAGAGTAAGGACTTCCAAAAAGTAATATAATTTCTCTATCAAATATATTTCATACACTTAAGTGCCATTTCTCTCTCACACACTGATCCCTCCACTTTTAATACCCCCCCCCCCCCCCAAAAAAAAACAAAAACACACAAAAAAAAACTTATTAATTTTCCCTTACCCGAGAAAAAAAAGCTGAAACGAAACTTAACCCACACCAAAACCACGCCCAACTTGCTCATTCCAGTAACGCACACACACACACACATCAATCCATATTAAATATTTTTCTCAAGGTGTCTTGGTGTAAAATGCGCCTTGATCTGCCAGCCAGTGGAAGATCAGTATACAGATTAAATTTTGACACAAACACAAACTTTCGGTACAGTACACACACCCTTTACAGGTCCAGATTTGTAGCTATAACTGACATTTCTGCCTCATTAGATGCAACACTTTTTAAAAAAATCGACAGAAATAATATTTCAATCTGACCTGATCAGAATGAAATCCAATAAGTATCATAATTTGGATACTTTTCATTTTGAAAACGAAACGAGCAAAAAAGAAGCAAACCAAAAAACAGTCACACATTCAAACTGATCTGAATAATCAAAATAAATGTTTCATAGATACAACCAAACATCTAATTTTGTTTCATATTTATTTTAGTTGCTGAAGTCTTAAGAAAATCAAGATAGAAACTATACACACTGCTATGACTATTTCATTCACGTGCAAGGATGTACACACTACAAAAACACTTTAAAACTCTCAGAGGACGGCTGTCCGCTTCAGCGGATCGATGGAAAGCCCCTGTTTCGGACAACTCGTCGCTATAGCGGATTTGCTTTTTGCAGATTTTTCATGTGGCGGCCGCATGATACTGTGACTCGTGCAGCTAAACATAGCTTCGTGAGCCTGTCCAACGTCGAATGCAGTGCGTTGTTGGGTGATTCCATGTGTTCTGGTTTGTAGAGAGTAGCCGACATGCCCAGCATATGTCAGAAGCAAAATAGAAGGGATCAGATTAGGTCTCCATGACCGGCGTTTTACTAAAGTGAGAGCTTCAATTTATATATATATACTAACCCAGTATGTTATACATAAGTTCAGAAAATTTCAATTTCTTACTATGTGTTTTGTATGTTTTATGATTTTTTTTTTACTAACCATTACAAATGGGCCGTCTGTGGGGGAAAGCAAGGGAGAGAATTGGCCGTCCCGAGTGAGTTAAAAGCATCAAGATAAACACACATACAAACAAATATCTAAAGTTTGACAAACCTTTTCTTCTAGACAAAAAAATCGAGATAGAAACAATTCAGTTAGTCCACAACAGAGTGCAATGAAGGCCTTGTTGAAAAAACATCAGAACCAAAAAAAGGAAAAAATGTATTTAAACCCTTCACGTACAACTTTTATTCTAAACATGTGAAATTATGCAGCATTTATCCGAGACTTTTTTCAATTGACATTTGATCCATGGGTGTAAAATCTGATGTGCCACCAAAGCATGCACACATAAAGCAAACATCCCAGGAACCCACGCATTCAAAGGTAATTTGAATGATAGCAAATAAATAGTTTTAACGTACAACCGAACAGTGATTATCATTTCATGTTG
Organism: Rapana venosa; assembly: GCA_028751875.1. Taxonomy (NCBI): domain Eukaryota; kingdom Metazoa; phylum Mollusca; class Gastropoda; order Neogastropoda; family Muricidae; genus Rapana; species Rapana venosa. The sequence continues at coordinate 14,557,113 of CM054146.1, read as the reverse complement.
TTTTCCCTTGTTACCAAGAAAAAAAAGAACACAACAAAATAAAAACTCAAGATTGAGAGAATGACTGTACATGGTTTTGCCACAGCACACATTATAGCTACTTTTTCATTAACTTCAAAACACGTACACACAAAACAAGCAAAATCAAAGCTAACTTGACTCATTAAAATAAATATTGCAAACATGCAACAATCTATCGAATATTATTGCATAAACATTTTTCTAGGTACCAACAATATACATCTATATCTATGTCTATATTTAATCGCGATAGAAAAAATAATTCAGTCAGCCCACATCAGAGTACAATTTATACTAAGGGTATTCTCAAAGAAAAATAACTGCCCAATACCAGACTTTGATATTAAATTTTCAGATGCTTCTTTTCATTGCAAAAAGACAACGAAACATTAGCCAGAAAAAAGCCAAATAAAACCCCCCAACTCAAACCAAAAATCGAAACCAGTCTACAAACCTAAACCAAACAGAAAAAATCTGAACACAATTAATCATACAATATTCATACTGCTCATAGCAGATTGTGCAGCATTAATTTCAGTTTTGTTTTTTGAACGGACATTTGATTTAAGAAAAAAACAAACCCTGGTGTAAAATCTGCAATGATCATCCCGTGGAAGATCAGTATACAGATTTCTCACCAACAGAACCTGATAAAATTTCCGACATTATCTTAATCATCGTAGATCTACACTCTTTTTTTTGTTAATTAGACACTTTATCCAGAATAATAACATATTTTTTTACAAAAACTAGCAAAGCAAAGAAACACACACACACTTTACCCATCAAAATACTCAAATTTACACAATTTTTACACATACATGTATATATGTATCGTTTCCATGAGTGGAAAAGCCACTGGTCATACAGCCTCTCACTTTGCTGTTGCCCCCAGCATCAATGGTTTAATCAAGAACTGATAAAGCCCAGGCGCTTCCACTCATGGAATTCCACTTTACAGCTTAGTCTTTAGTGATCGACTATGACTGACTAGGAGGCTTGACTCGCACAGTCCTTATGTGCTGCAACCCTGGGGGCTGGTTGGCCTTTGGAAAACATCTCCAACGCTGACTGTCCTTATGCCCACTTGGCCGAGAGAATGGGGATGTACTGTGGGCAAGGCATCTCCACTATAATCAAATTTCTGCCCAATTTCCAAAACAGCAGCTGCCTCCTCTGCTGTTTTGGAGGTCATCGTCGGACACGACGGACAAACATACATATCGTTTCACTTAAAATCGTGTACACACAAAACTCGAAGCTAAATCAAATAATTGAAATAAAGGTTGCAAACACTGAAACAACCAAATATCAAATACTAACCCATATTTTGCCCAACTTATTCCCTAGTTCCCCCCCCCCCCCCCCCAAAAAAAAGGGGGGGGGGGGGGGCATAGGAACAATAATTAGGAGTGTAATTATGGACTTTTGGATGTTAGACTTTTATATTTCAGACGCTTGTTTTTATCTTAAAAATCCCCCCTCACCCCCTCAAAAAAAAAAGAAATCCAACTTGGATCAGACTTTGATATTTAAGACGCTTTTTCATAACCCTCCCACCCAAAACGGAACCAACCACAAAAGCCCTTGTCAAACCCCCCAAACGTACAATGTTCAATAAACGTGGACATTATGCAGCAATAATCTCTGATTTGCTTTTTCAACTGATATTTGATTTAAAGAAAAAGAAAAATGTGGTGTAAAATGTGCAACAGTACACAGATTTGCTTTGCCATCAACACGAAGTAGCGACAGTCCTAACACTGTCACATGGAGATTACAGAACTGGCTTAAAAAAATCCTTAAAATTATATCTACTTTTAAAAAGCACAGACAAAAAAGCATAGGCACATTTTTCCATATGACATTTGATTTGCTTACTAAAAAGCCATCCCCCCAAAAACAAACAAACAACACCAACCAAAAACACCAACCACCCGAACAAAAAACCTCCCAGCAAGAACCACAACCCCCAAAAGTGATATAAACAAACTAAAATAAAAAAGGAAAAGAAAGAGAAAGCGCACAGACACGCCTTACCCACCAGAGTATTTACCATTCATTTAACTTTTTCCAACAGCAGGTTGGAGCAAAATTTCCAATATTTTCGAACACAACATTCTTGCAATTTCAAAAAGTCATTAAGGCCAGATTTGATGTTCTTTTTGTTAGTGACATTTGATCAAATTAAAAATCGAAAAGGTTTTCAAAAAGAAAAATAATAAAACTAAACACAGCCTAACAACAGTCCACCAACTGAAAGGTCATCACAGGACTAAGTTCATTTTTATGTGAAGTAACATTTGATCTGCTTATAAGAGGAAAAAACGCATACACTTTTTCCAAACATGTGATCTGCTTATGAAAAAGCAACCAATGAAAAACACACACACATATTTCAGTCATTACAACAACGCACAGCGTTAATCTTTCATTTAAATTCCTAGGAACATGTGTAAAATCTAGGACGATTTGCCAGCAGATCAGCCACCGATACAATGCTAATTTATTAGTTCAAATTGAGAAATTCATGTTCGTTATGGGCAAGAAGACAATCCTGCCATCACCTAAGGTTTTTAAAGAGCCAGAGCTGATTTTCTTTTATGACGGTCTGATTATAAACAAAAACACCCCAGAAAGGGAAAAGACAGACGCGTTTCATCCATCAATATTTTTAAAATAGGCAGAGCTAGTTTTGATTTATTTCTTTTTTATACAATTTTTAAAAATAAAGATATAATAATAATGTATGGAATTTATATAGCGCTGAATCTTGTAAAGCAACAAATCAAAGCGCTCAGATGACTTTAAAAATGAAGTTTTTTTATATATCGATAATAATGGAATAAGCACTCATGTGCTTTTTTACATCCTGTCCCCGTGTGTATGCGGTTTTGTAAATTTTGTCATCTGTTCCCACCGGCACACAATGGCCTACTCTTCCGAAAAGCGGAACAGGGTTTAACGTGTGCACAAGATGTTCTGCATGCGTTCGCACACGGGGCCCCGGTTTATAGTCTCATCCGAAGGACTTTATACAATTATATATACAATTATCTGCAGCACCGTTTAGACTAATGACTTTTCTGTTAAAATCAAAGGCCAATACAAGACATTTTTTCAACTGACGTTTCATATCTTTTACAAACAGAATCCAAATCAGAGAAAACACAACAAATCAAAGTATTTTATAAGTGCATTCCGTACAAACAAATGGCACAGACTCCCAGAACGCATGTCTATTTAAACGTTTCAAAGATAATGCACAAAGATAACAATGCACCTTAAAAGTTCCAGTCTAACTACTTTCCCATATTACACAAAGTAAAAAAAAACAACCACAACACCACCTAATGATACCTTTACTTCACACATAAAAATTATATAGAGAAAAGACCTTTGAAATTTACCCCCCCCCCCCCCCCCCCCCCCCCCCCCCCGCAAAAAAAGAAAAAACCAAATTCACTCTCCCCTAAACAAGGAAAACAATTCCATACAAGCAAGTTGTTTAACTTTTGGTTGATTTCACCAACAGCATACAATGGTGTTTTATGTATAAAGTCAATTCATATCGAGTGATATCGATATTAACTGAAAAGGAGGGGGGGGGGGGGGGGAAGAAAAGAGGTTACAAGAAACATAAAAGGAGGGACCGGCGTTGAGACGAGAGTGATTACAATAAAGCATTTACAAAAGATAGAAGTAACATCGTTCCCTAGCTGTGGTCTACAAAGAAGCGTACAGATTTGTTTGCCCGAATTTCACTACTACCATACTTTTCATACAAGCGAATTTACAACTGGGCACTCAAAGAGTATTTACATGATGATGGTTGATAGCTACATTCTGGGAGTTCCTGGTTTTCCAAGAATTTAAAATAAATTTGTTGATAGTTCAAATATATCTAGGGCAAATGACCATTTTATTTTTATTTAGGAAAAAACCCCACCTTATGCACACGAGTTTCCAGTAAGGCATTTTGTCTCATGGATGTTGATTTTTAAACCTACTTTCTTGTATTTGCATTGTGGCCCCTTGTTTTACTACTATTATTAGTGTTGAAATACCAGTGGTGTACCATTCCATAGATTTGTTGCTTTACAAGATTCAGCGCTATATAAATTCCATACATTATTATTTCCCTACAGCTTTATCTCCTCTCTCACTTTTGCGGAGTCAGCCCTCTTTCTTCATTCTGAACCAATGATGTTTTCTACCCTTCCTGCTTTTAACACCCTTTCCTATTATATGTACTCCCCCCCCCATTGATCCCACAGCCAGCCTCACATACTTCTATTATTCCATGTTTTTATGTGTTCTAAAATCTGTACCTCGTCTTCTTGGTTTTTACATAAACATTCCTTCTGAACTGCAGGCATCCACATAACTTACACACAGATTAACCCTATCATCCACACATTTAATCATACATTTCTCCCCACTCCCACAGATTTGAACATTTTCACCCACCTCCTTGCTAGCATTCCTTTCCCTAAAATCCCCCCCCCCCCCTCCACCCCCCAAGGAAAAAAGTTTTGACTATTGTTTCAGCAAGTGCCATGTTATCCACCTGCTTTTTATGTCCACATGTCGGGCAAGAGTCAGAGTTAAGGTTAGTGTTAGGATTAGTATTAACGGTTAGTGTAAGGGGGTAAAGGGGGTTGGTCAGTTGGTCGGTCAGTGATAAATTCATGTGGACACAACAGCAGATAGACACCATGGTGTCGAGCTTTAGACACAATGGTATGGAAATAATTGTTTCTTAAACCGCGTTACCGGTCCTACCCACTACGTTTAGGTTCCAACTCCCTGTGTTTGGATTTTCAATAAACGATTTTCAGTTTGGATATCAGCAAAGCGAATTCTGGCCTAGACAATTTTGAATAAGTCGCATCCATTTTAAAGATGGATTTATCCCAAAATAAACCATGTGATTAAAACTTTAGATTAAGCCCAAAAGAAACTTTGTGAGAAAAACAACATTAACTGTTTTCTATTCTATTCCAACTAATCTGAAGCTGTGTATCTCAACTCTCTTCCCAATTACTCCATTTCCTAAGCCTACCCCTTTTTCCAACCAATCCATTCCTTAAGCTTTTACTCCTACCAAGCTTGATGTGCCCTCCCCTCAACCTCCACCATCTTTATTTTATGCACCTGCACACACCCTCTCACTGAAAATTATGCAACATGTAAACTTTTATGCAGATGAAAATTAAAAACCAAAAAATGCAACCGTTAAAGATAATTGTCTATTTTCGTTACACTGCGGTGAAAAAAGGAATGGTAGACCATTGATAGATCAGCGCACGGATTTGCTCATAAAACTGAAACTTACCAATTATGCCAACAGCAAAAACATCTTCCTGGAGTTCGAGCAACACACACTCGCACAGAAATAAACCAAAATTAAAAACCCCTGATCAATTATACAGCAACTGCACCAAACAGTTATCTTTCCCACTTAAAGATACTTGTAATAAGAGCATCACGAGTTAATGCCCTTCCTACAAGGATAAAATGGGACATGTCAGGACTAAATTCATTTTCTTCAACCATTTGATAGAATTCTTTACGAGAACAAGAACAAAGCATCACAAACTCTTTTTAGCCCAGCATGCATCAACTGGCACAACCTTTATACACTTTCTCGAATTATTTGATCCGATTCATTTAGAATAAATCATGCAGGCACCGTGCAGGCACGCACATTATAGTTATTTTTTATCAGGTAGCCATAGTTTCACGCCTGCCTTTAAACTGTCCCCGACTGATATGTATATGCTCTCCCATTCGAGCTAAACCTTCTTTCTTTAGTACTTTTACACTTAACCAATAAAAAAAGGTCGTTCCCAAAGGGCATCAATTTACTGTTCTTTTGCCACTGTCTCTATGCCCCCCTCTCTTTGCCTCTCTCAAATAAATGGATAAAGAAATATTTATACAAAACTAAGTCATGAAATATTATTGCAAGCCTACTCATTGTCCTGTGCTTGCATTTTAGCAACGGCTTTCTTGAGTAAAGTTTTGTTTCAACAAAGCCTCGAGCCAAAACAATACCAAATTGCTCCTTTCATTTAGGTAATTGATTTTTCAGTAAAGGCATTTGCCAGGGGAGCATAGTATCACAGATCATCGCAGAACACAGAGAGCAAGGCAAATACCCGTGTGGTGTCTGCCACAAAGGTGTAGGGAACAATTAGATGAAATGCTCCAATAGTCAATATTGGTGTCACAAAAGATGCTCAAAGCTCAAAAGTCTGAAGAAGGAGGACGGAGTATTTGTCTGCCCCAGTTGTATGAATAAGAAGGGTGAAGACAATACCGATGCAGGAAAGGAGCTAGAATTCGAACAAGGGAAGATAGAAGTGGTAGACGTATTCTGCTACCTAGGAGAGATGAGCTGCGGAGCAAAATCCGAGTTAGCTGTCAGAACCAGGATTGCGAGTACTTGGAAGAAATGGAAAGAATTGGCACGTCTGCTCGGAAATAAGAAAATCCCACTGGAGAGACGCTGTCTGATATACAAGGCCTGCATTAGACCTGTTCTCCTGTATGGTTCGGAGACGTTGGGTTTTCACAAAAACCTTCGAAAGTTTGAAGAGCTGTGAAAACCGAATGGTACGCTACATGACAAAGATCAAATGGGAAGACAGGATCACGAATAAAGAACTATGGAGAATGTGTAAAGTTCATGATCTGTAGTCTGTAGCTAGTAGCAATAGACTGCGCTGGTTTGGGCACGTTCAACGGAAAGCAGACCACCACATCATAAAAAGAGCAATGAACTTCGTAGTGGATGGACAGACCAAAGGGAAGACCTAGCAAAACCTGGGCTACCTGTATTGCAGATGATCTTGGAGAAAGGGGCATAAATAAGGAGGAAGCTCAAAAAAGAGATGGAGAAGGCTCATCAATGTCAAACCTACCCTGGGAGAAACATGACGAAAAAGAAAAGAGTTATCCTTGATTGAGAAACGAGTTAGTTATCTTCTCAATATTATGGAATCAATTGAATGAACGAAAAGGGCAAATACTTTTTCAAAAACATATACAAATGATACACATAAAAATACAAAAGATACAAAACAACTGAAATCAACTGTCTCCATCACCGCTGTCGCCGGTAGGAGCTCCACCCGATGCCACCCGAGTTCGCCATCTGTCGAGTTCTTTGGTCACCTGTACCCCTCCCAGACCACTGATCTCGGTGATGTTGGCAGTGTAGGATTTGGTGGTCTGCGTCTTTTCCTTCTGCACTCAACTTTGCCTTGGAAAACTATTAGTCCGTTTTTCCATTTGCATGGCCAACATCTCAATTTGTGCTTATAAATTTTAAGCCAATATTTGCCTTTGCACCGGAGTTTCTCAATGTTTCCATTTGTTGTTCTGTTTGACCTGTAGAATCACATTTCAGGTACGTTATTTCGCTTCTTTCCAATTTTGTGTGTGTCCAGGCTCTTGACCAATACAGGCCAGATTAGTGTTTTGAGAATTCTAGTTATGAGTCATTTCGGTATGCCTGTCTTTTCAAATCATGTTTAACTGAATTATCTTTTGCTTGGCCATACAGAGTCTAGCCTTGTAGACAGGAGCCATTATTTTTTTTCCAGAGCCTGAATATTTCAATGTATTCCAGATCGGTTCCATTGATCTGATATTTTGAGAGGTGACGGCTCCATGAATGTGCGTCATGTGTTCTTTTGGGCCTATGAAAAGTTAATGCCTCTTCAGTGTTCATATTTTTTCCAAGCAGTATATTAAGCACAATAAGCATGACTCACTGTTGCTCCTCTTCCACTTCTATATTCTGTAAGACAATCAAATTTTATTCTGTTGAGGAGAATGATCAGAAGAATTTTGCTTGTGTAGCTTATCAAGGCAACTGTTCTGTAATTACCACAGTCTTTAGTACCCCTGTCCTTGTGGAGCATGGCGATAAATAAGTCTCGTTGCTTCCACTTGCTGGGCCATTGCCAGGTCTCCGAAATTCTTTTTAAACCTGTAACCCTGATGAGGGCGCGTGTCCTTGGTTGTGGGCGTCATCTGAGATGTCTGAGCTGTGGTCCTCGCTGGTATGGGGGTATACGTGATGACTCGGGCGTTCTTTTCAATTTTGGGGTATTCTCCGTGATCAGCCAGGGTGAAGAAACCCTGGAAATAAAAACCACCACCATTTCATGATTTTGGTATGTACTATTAATCTGTTTCTATTCTGCTAACCATTCCTACCAGCAAGATAGAGATGTAATCTTTTCTTTCTGAAGTTTTCATGAAGCTCCATATTTAAGCAAGAGAGAGTTCACTGTATCATTCCAGTACAATCAGCAGTGTGATGGGACTCGGAAAAGATGTAATTCTTTACCTTGATACAGTGTTCCATACAATTTAATTTCTATTATGAAATTATGTATGTGGACACACAGAGAGCGAGAGAGAGAGCGCGAGAGAGAGAGAGCGAGAGAGAGAGCGAGCGAGAGCGAGAGACAGAGAGAGAGAGAAGGCAAACTCTATGTTACCTGATCAGACACTGGAGGTAAACTGAAGTGGAGATGTCAGATGGTGTGTCAGTTCTTCCGCACTTGATTCCAGCACAGTAGCTCCTGAAAGTTTTTTTTTTGAAAAAGGTCTTCAGTCAAAGAGAAAATGATTAACTTTATTACCTCAAAATATCAGTTAATTGATCTGAACCCTTTTAAATACAATAAATTTCCAATTAAATCAAATAATACGTGATATGTTCTGAACACCGACAATAAATTTAAGGGACAGGGAGAGAGAGAGAGAGAGAGAGAGAGAGAGAGAGAGAGAGAGAGAGAGAGAGAGAGAGAGAGAGAGACAATGACATTTTATTGTAATAAGCTGTTAAAGCCCATTTACAAGGGGACAGTGGGAAGGGGACTGGGCACAAAACACGTATTTTCAGAAATACAGATGTATCATTTCTACAGCCCAAATGGTCGACATGGCATGGATTCCACAACATGGTGAAGTGTTTTACATTACGATTCAGATGAATTGGTGCCTAACACTTTCGCCCATTGCTAATGGGGAAAGGGAGGGGGGAGGGTAACAACAACCACAAACATCATTTAAACACCGAGTCTGTGACAGGGCTTCCTGTCCCTACATTCCGTCTGATCCGGTAACTCATGCTCTTTCCAACACGTGAAAAACCTAACTCACAATATGCCTAACCTGTTTTGCTCTCTCTCTCTCTCTCTCTCTCTCTCTCTCTCTCTCTCTCTCTCTCTCTCTCTCTCTCTCTCTCTCTCTCACACACACACACACACACATATGCATGCACACACGCACACACACACGCACGAACACACACACACGCACGAACACACGTACGCACACACACACGCACGAACATACACAACACACACACACACGCGCGCACGCGCGCACGCACGCACAAGAGGGTGCGCATGCACACACACACACACTCACACACGCACATATACAGGTAACCACAGTCACTTCTAACCCAGAAAAAAATTAATCTGATAGCATCCATCATAACATGTAAAACATCCAGTCCGGCATTAATTCTGTCTTTGATTCTGTCACGATCGGCCGGTGTCCACAGCTGCAGCTTGGAATAAATGTCTTTTTCCTCCCGAGTCAGTTGCCTGGTGTTCTTTTTTGCAAACCAAAAGTAATCAGCAGGGTTGTGAGTGTCATCTGTCCAGATAAACTGAAAAATCATATCTTCACTTTCACAAATGATAGTATCAGGTATTTCATCAGAGGTATACACATTAAGAAAGTCCTTGTTTTTTAGAAACGTCCCTGAGATTTCTCTGCAGGATCTGTTTCTCAGCCACCCACATAGTTCTTTATAGTATCTCCACTGTAGCCTGCATCCCGAATCTGATCTAGATAAATTTGTCACAGTCCTCCCCCTCCATCGTAATGTCAGGTACAGGCACCTCAACCAGGTCAATTCCACCTTGTTGTTCAGCCCCCTGTGTCAGCTTCCAACACTGTGACAGCACCTGACGCACGGCGATAATCATGTGTGGGAAGCAACGATTGCGAAGGCATGTGGTTTGGAGAGGCTGGGGTGTTGGTGTGTGAGACAGACTGGGTGATGGGGGGTGTTGGCATAAACAAACTTGGCGAAGTTTCGAATGGAACAATGCACTTGCCTTGTCTTCTTGCCTTTCCTCTGTCTGTCTCCTCTCCTCTTGCCCGCCTCCTCTCCTCTGTCCTTCGTCGGTCCCTGTTGGGAGAGAGAGAGAGAGAGAGAGGAGAGAGAGAGAGAGAGAGAGGAGAGAGAGAGAGAGAGAGAGAGAGAGAGAGAGGCTAGGGAGGGGGAAAGAGAAAGATGGAGGGAGGGGAGAGGACAGAGGGAGGGGGGGGGGTGTTTACACTTTGCTTATTACCTCAAATCTGGGTTCGTGTCGGCACTGAGACGCCCGTTCAAAATGTATTTTTTCCCATGGAGTTAACATCAGTACTGACTCCACTCCCTCGAAAGTCCCTTGGATGAGATTATATTAAACCAAGGTCTTGAATTTGTGCGAACCCACGCAGAACACATTGCGCACACGTTAAAATCCCTTTCTGCCTCTCAGAAGAGTTTAAGCTATGTGTGCCGGTAGGAACAGATGACAAAATTGACAGAAGTGCATGCGCACTGGTGTGCTTTGATATGATCCATGAAGCAGGAATGCGGCTACCTTAATGGTGGGTAAGCAAACACATGCGCAAAATCACACCATTAGTGAACCTCAAAATCTATCATTAGAAAAAAAAATGATTACACAAAAAAGGGCTCTCTAAATTGAAAAAAAGGAGGGATATAGTTTTTAACTCTACAAAAATAGACTAAACATTGTATTTAAAAATAAAGTTTCTATGTTAGAGAGGAGAGAGAGAAAGGCAGAATAGGAGAGATAGAGAAGCATGGGGGGAGAGAGGGGGGGGGGGGGTGAGGACATAGAAAGGAGAAAGACAAAAGAGAGAGAGAGAGGGGGGGGGGGGAGAGAGAGAAGCGAGGACATAGAAAGGAGAAAGAGAAAAGAGAGGAGAGAGAGAGGCAGGGAGGGAGAGAGAGGGGTAGGGCGAGAAAGAGGGAGAGAGATGGGTGGGGTGGGGGTGGGGGTGATGACATATAAAGGAGAAAGAGAGAAAAGAGAGAGAGAGGAGAGAGAGGAGAGATGAGAGAGATGAGAGAGAGAAGAGAGAGAGAAAGTGAGGACATAGAAAGGAGGAAGACAGAAAAGAGACAGGAGAGAGGGAGTGTGAGGACATAGAAGGGAGAAAGAGAAAAGAGAGGAGAGAGAGAGAGGAGGGGGGGGGGGGAGGAGAAAGAGAAGTGAGGACATAGAAAGGAGAAAGAGAGAGACAGAAAGAGGGAAGAAAAGAGAGAGAGAGGGATGGAGAGAGAGAGAGATGAGAGAGAGATGAGAGAGAGAGAGAGGAGAGAGGAGAGAGAGAGAGAGAAGGCAAAGTTTCCTATGTTACCTGATCAGACACTGGAGGTAAACTGACGTGGAGAGATTGTCAGATGTTTTGTCAGTTCTTCAGCACTTGATTCCACTTCAGTCTTTTTCTCTCATTTACTTTACACCGTCAAATACGTCTGGGGGGGAAAATGCATGTCTTTCAAGCTCCTTTCTTGATCTGTACAGCCTGGTTTACAGGGTTATCTCTATCGGCCTTACAGACTTCTCCAGGTTGCTGTACAGGTGCATCTTTGAAGGATGTACTCGCCAGTCTGGTTTTCTTTACCACAGGGGGGAGGGAACGAGTTTCAGCTATGTAGACATTTGTGGATATTTAGCCTGTTGTGGAGTCTTAGCATGATGGCATGTTCTTTTTTGAGATGGTGGTAGTCGTCCTCCTCTACTCGGGGTCAGGCCATCGATTTGTCTTTTCTCTTTATACATGGTGAGGCTGCTTTCGCACTGTTCTTTCTGTGCCCCCTGTTTTGCAAGTTCATTAGCCTGTTTGTTGCCAGGTATACCACAGTGGGCAGGGATCCATTGCAGCCATACACGTTTGTTCTGGGGCAGCTGTCGCAGAAAAAAACTGAATGCCGGTTTCATGGCCTGGTTTCGCTATCTCTCCTTCTGGTGGTTTCTCCTGTCTCTCAAGTTTTGGAGTCTTTGATCTCTCCTTCTGGTGGTTTCTCCTGTCTCTCAAGTTTTGGAGTCTTTGATCTCTCCTTCTGGTGGTTTCTCCTGTCTCTCAAGTTTTGGAGTCTTTGATCTCTCCTTCTGGTGGTTTCACCTGTCTCTCAAGTTTTGGAGTCTTTGATCTCTCCTTCTGGTGGTTTCACCTGTCTCTCAAGTTTTGGAGTCTTTGATCTCTCCTTCTGGTGGTTTCTCCTGTCTCTCAAGTTTTGGAGTCTTTTTTGTCCTCTACATTTTCCTTCACCTGCCTCGCCGCTGCTCCACTTACGGCGATGTTCTGCCTCCTATAGGACCTGGTAAAACAAATGTACACAAAGTTCAGAAAAGGGGCAAAAACAAAACACCCCACACACACACAAAAGAAAAAAATTGAGCGCGACAGTAGGAATTGCATGATTACCCCCCTCCCCAACCAATAGAGACTAGACCGGGAGATACATCAGAAATGGAGTAAAAATGAGAGCTAGGCATGAAAGAAGTACAATACTAATTTGAATTGAACAAAAAATGAAATCAAGCAGCAGCTACGGAAAAATAACTCGGAAAGTAAAAAACCGAACCATCCCTGGTCTAAAATATCACGACAGGATTAGAAGGCAAAATTGTCATCTGAGCGTTTTGATTTGTTGCTTTACAAGATTCAGTGCTATATAAATTCCATACATTATTATTATTAGAAGGCAAAATTGAATAAAAATGTAAGATACTTTACCTCCCATATTTTAGCAAATGCAGATGATAGTGGTTGTCCATCATGAATGACGCGAGGCCGGCCATTGGCATTTGATTGCAGCACCAGAGAGCTCCTGAAAGAAGTACAAGTCATCATCAGTATGACTTAAAACTCCAAGTCTATTGGTTCCAACATTTTAAGTAATCTAAGTTTATCCATTGGGTCCAACATTTTAAGTAATGTAAGTTTAACTCTTTGATACTCATTACTTCACAATTGTTCTTCACTATAAGTTCAACTCTTTTGACATTTTTCACCTTCCATTTATTTTTCACTGAGCGTTTTACATTTCACAAATTTAGTTTGAATATAGGGGGAAGCCTTGTGGTTAGCGTTAAGCTTATGATCCGAGAGCCCCGGATCAAGCCACCACTGAAGCACCCGTTTGAGGATTTCCCCCATGCAATTATTAGTACCAACTCTAAAAAGGTAAAGGTGTCCCATGACCTAAGTGGTCGTAGGGGAGCGAGGCGTCAGAGACCTCAGCTTCTCTAGGGGCCAGCATATTAAGGGCGGCGTCCATCTCCTCTCTCCCTCGCTGTTTTACCTTCCCTGACCCTAAAGAGGGCAGGTACCCATTTACAGCTGGGTGAACTGTGGCATTGTTCTGAAGCCAAGGTGCACAAACGGTCACCCATCCACTTGGTAACCACGCTCGATGCTGCTTAACATTGGCTTGGGGAAAGCAAGAGCTCTGATCACCGAGCTATCCCGTCCCAACTCTACTCCCTCTAAAATCCTCAGAAATCCGGTGTGCAAACATGCACAACACCTTGCGCACATGTCACAATAGCTTCTGCCATTTGAAAGAGTAGGTTATTTGTACCAGTAGGAACGGATGACAAAAATTCATAAAAAAGCTGTATGCACACTAGTGACGTGTTTAGACATCATCCCCGAAGTTGGAATGCAGCTACCTTAATGGTGAATAAACGATTGCATACACAAAATCTTCACCATCGATGAACCTCAGAGCTCTCGCCTAGGAACACCCCAAAAAGATGTACTTTGTTCTCCTAGGCAGACTTACAGCTAAAAACTGAAACGTGAACAATGTATATAATAAAATGACTTCATTATAGCCAAACATCATACATACCCATAAAAGGTCTTGATGGAGCACACAGTCCACATCAGATGACAGGTCCACTCCTGAAGATCCTCATATGACAAATCCACTAAGAGATAACCCCCCTATGATCCACATGATGACTTTAACTTCCAAGATGGACCCCTGTGTGGTTATGGGTGGGATGGAGGAACCGAGATGGCTAGTTCAGGAAAAGTTATAAAAAAAACGAGGGAGTGACGGAACCACACTCCCTTATCTCGCCGAAGTCGTATGTGATGGGCCCAACTTTTCAGACGGTTAACGCAAGTGCAAAGCATTTTCCGCTCATATGACGAGCAACGGTTGCTGTCGGAGTGGTCCAAGAAGATGAAGACGATCCCTTATAGGCGCAGTTTTAAAGTCTGTGTAGGTAGTAGTATTTTCGGACACCCAAGATTGCTCTCAACCTCTTGCATTTTTTTAAAGCTATTTTAAAAAAATCAAGGTTTAGTTTATCGTTTTGGTTTAATGCTATTTATTCTATGTGCTATATTCTGTTCCTTATTTTGTTTTAGTTTTAAAAAAATCTTTTAGTTCTTAATTTTTTTGTTAATACTTTGTTTCTGTTTAATGCTATTTATTTTTAGATGCTATTTTTGTTTTATTTCTAGTTTTATTTTAGTTTTACAAATTTTAGTTTAGTTTTTGTTTTATTTCAATCTATCCCTACTTAATTTTAACTCATTTAAATATATGTTTTAAAGCAAGGAGTACAGATGCAATCTGGAGGTGTCCAGGGATCACTCTACCACCACAAGACATAAAAAAAGCCCTATATCAAAAGGCGGCAAAAGTTGGTTTGGCAGAGACAAATCTACAGCTGAAACCCACGTCCCTTCTGTGGGCATTGCCATCACGCTTCATCATCGCGGGGTGTCCTTTTTTCGGTCATATCTGTGAACACTGAACCAGCTGTGCATAGAGGGCAGCTCCGGGCCTGGTGGCTGTGCATACTTACAGGTCATGTACACCCACTCCCATGTAAATATTTTACCAGTGCTCTGGCTCAGTCTGGTGGGATCTGAAAGCAAGCCAGCGAGAATTTTCACTGCGCACAGGACGATCTCCCCAAGACTTGGGACATGATTCGTTTCACGTCTCGGATCCCACGAAATCGAAGCTTTTTAGGGTCTTGAAGGTTTCTCGTTTCCTTTTTTCCCTACCCTTCTTTACCAGGGGCCTGACACGGGTTAACAGTCATATGCGTTTTATAGTGGGGATCTCATAGCTTCAAAGCAGCTGTGGTGTGAGGGTCGGAGGTTGCTGGGAAGTATCTGAAAACAAATGTGTAAGAAATATGTGCCCGATTGAAGAAAAAGTGGAATAATTGAGTTTGCAAGTGAAGTGTGTGTGCCTGTGTGTGTGCGTGTGTGTGTGCGTGTGCGTGTGTGTGTGTGAGAGAGAGAGAGAGAGGAGAGAGAGAGAGAGAGAGAGAGAGAGAGAGAGAGAGAGAGAGAGAGAGATAGAGAATGTGCGCCCACAAATAAGTGAGCAAGCAAGCAAGTACGCGAGCGTTTGAGCGAGTGTGTGCACGTGCGCACTACTGAGCCACAAGCAGCAACACAGATAAATCACACAACATACAATTACAGTAGAAAACAGACGATCACAATAAAATACAACACCCCCCATGATAAAGCCTATAATCACACATAAAACACCCCCCATGATAAAGCCTATAATCACACAAAAACACAATATCACACACACACAGGATTACACTCACTTGTCATGAGCAAAATGGGCAGTTCCTTCCAGTAGACGCTGGCTGAAGATGTTAAATGTCAGACACAGCAGCATGAGGTCAGCAGAAGCCATTCCATTCGGCAACAGTAGAAGCTGCATATCGGTGACAGACGCATCCATCTGAAAACAGATTGCAGTTCAGTGAGTTTTAAGCTTTATCCTTGTGGTGGTGGTGATAGTAGTTGAGTGCTTAACTCATCTGCTGGGTGAGTCTCCCACGCTATATCAAAGGGTTTTTCCCCTGTGCGTTTGGAGAAGACTATACACCGTGAAGTGTTGTATGCAAACGCACATAAAAACGTCTTGCAAATATTTTTTAAAAACCCAACTGCTTTTCATTATTAGAGTAGGCCAGCTATGACCGGTGGTATGGATAACATGTACTTTTCCAGCATGCTCTCCACGACTTATGAAATGGGGTGCACGCAACACACTGCGTGGAAATTTCGGTACAGTGCTCCCGACTCCTCAAGGAGTTACGGGCGAAGTCAATGTCAACATTCTTTACAAGGCATCTGGTTATAAGATACAAGCACAGCATATTGTAGTTCGAAGCATCGTTTGAAGGATATTTGAATAATTCAGAAATGTAGATCTGAATTTTTTTCACATCCACCTCAGCTGTGTCTACGTAAAAACGTGGAGAAAATTGGCTAAGAAAAAAATATTCTTCACCTTTTTTCCCCTGTAAACCAAGATTTCACCACGTTTCAGTTCTAGAAGTTTGGCAGGAAAATTATGAAAAAGTTCTCAAGCTAGGCCCAGACTACCTCAAATTCATTTCAAACGCCAAGGACATCTTGAGTACTTGTTCTACTCATGTTTTCCTCTCTAAAAGAGTGACTTAGTTGCACTTGAATGTGTGCCTGTGCCTTTAAAAAAAAGAAGAAAATATCCACTTTTTACACACAGGGCTTCTCACAGTTAAAACCTTAATGGGAATTTTTTCTGGACTTAAGTTCATGGATGTCACGTCATACAGGCCCCAGTGCGTATCAGAACTTAAAACCGGTCTGCTCTGGACATGGCAGTTTAAAACTTGGAAGCATGGAAAACAAAACGAATGTACTCTGAATTAAAAGAAACAAACAAAAAAAACCATTACAAACCTTTGTATTGTTTGAAACAGTTTTCGGGCAAAAATCAGCTTCGTTTCACTCGAAACTTGTTGAAAGACCACAGGGAAGACTAACCAGCGTTATGAGTTTGTCAATTTGAGTTGGGAGCAAATGGCTTCTGCAAAGCTCACCTCTTCACCGTGTCATGCTAAGGCGGGTAACTCTCCGCGTCAGTTTGAACTACCCCTGCATTTGACCAATCAGGGACGAGTATTGATACGCTGTATTGTTCCACCTAGGTACGGGTGATGGGGGTGGGGGTTGGGGATGTATGAACACGGTAATGTCTGAAGCTTTTCCGGTGGCACAACATTTTTGAAGAACGTCTCATTATTTCCTTATCAACCCATTTAAGCTATGTGAAAATAATAATGAAAAATATATCAGCTCACTGAAACTTGAGTAACTATATATAAAAATGAAAAATAGATTAGCATTACATACGAAAAATAAATAAATGATAGGCCTACCTTTGGCCTCGGGTCAAAACTGCCCAGTGGCTACATACACTAGCCTTGTCTTGTTGTGGCGGTGAAGTTTCACTTGTCCCCGTCATACGAACAATGAAGTGTGTAGGTAAAGGCACACAGCAACACCACCCCAGCCTGTCAGGGTGAATAGAGTCAGATTTCACGTGCATCTTGGAACGTCAGCACTGGCAATGATAACTTGTTGCCACATAGGAGTTCGTCTTTCTCTGTCTCTGTCTCTCTATTTGCGTGTGTCTGTCTCTTATTTTCAGGGGGACGGGATAGCCTAGTGGTTAGAACATTGCGCTCGTAATCTGACGACCCGGGTTCGATTCCCGTTCAAAGAGATATTTTCCCCTGGAGTTAACATCAGTGCAGACTCCACTCTCCCTTAAAGTCCTTCGGATGAGACTATAAACCGAGGCCCAGTGTGCGAACGCACGCAGGACATCTTGCGCACACGTAAATCCTGTTCCGCTTTTCGTAAGAGTAGGCCATTGTGTGCCGGTGGGAACAGTTGACAGAATTTACAAAACCGTATACACACGGGGACTGAATGTAAACAAGCATATAAGTGCTTATTCCATTATCCTTGATGTAAAAGAATTTTAAAAAATGTATATCAAAGTGCTTTTGCTTTGCCATTTTTTGTTTGTATTTTGTTTGTTTGTTAAACGATTATAATTATTAGTGTGCACATTGTTTTCTTTGTCTGTCCGTTCGCCTATCTGTCTGTCTATCTGATTCTCTCTCTCTCTCTCTCGATAAAAATGTATTTGAATGCTTATCTGTAACACTTGGAAAAAAGACACCCCCCCACCACCACCACCATCATCATCATCATCATCATCATCATCATCATCATCATCACCACCACCACCACCACCACCACCATCATCATCATCATCATCATCATCATCATCATCATCATCATCATCATCATCATCATCATCATCATCATCATCATCTCCTCTCTATCTGATTTATGTTTGTTTCATTCTTTTCCCCTAGAGGGCCTGGTGTAAAGACTGCTGGCTTATCCAGTTACCCTCATTAAAATATTCGAGTTCGATTTCGAGTTCTCTCTGTCTCTGTCTGTCTGTCTGTCTGTCTGTCTGTCTGTCTGTCTCTCTCTCTCTCTCTCTCTCTGGTATTAACAAGCTTTTGAAAGTAAAAGAAAGCGTAACAAAAAGATAAATAACACTTTAAAGTATTCAAAATATATGAGAAAAATGCCACTATGAGTAAATAACGCTGCAAAACAGACATCCTGTTCACATCCCGTTTGGGCCCGAAACTTTTCCCCCATCCATTAGACCATGAGTGGTGGTCTGGGCGCTAGTCTTTCGGATGAGACGATAAACCGAGGTCCTGTGTGTTACACAAAATTATTCAGCGCACGTAAAAGAACCCACGGCAATAAGAGAGTTGTCCTTGGCAAAATTCTTAGAAAAAAGCCACTCTGATAGGGAAACAAATACAGTTGCAGACAAAAAAAAGGGTGGCGCTGCTCTTGTGGCGACGCACTCTCCCCGGGGAGAGAAGCCCAAATTTCACGCAGAGAAATCTCCTGACTTAAAGTGGTATAAATGAAATGAAATAAATGAAAATCCCAGCGTTCAAAACAATACAGGCACAATGTTATATAACGTATGAAGAGAAAACATTAGGTTCGCTTAGAAAAATGAAGGAAATGGAATGGGAATGCAGAAGATAAGCAAATCAGATAAAGGATAGGAATTTAAGGAAAAAGAGGGTGGTAGAGACAAGGAAATTTCTAGCACAGAATTTTCCAGAAGGTGGGGATGCTATTCATACTGAAAGAGGCCCCAGCATCTTTACGGGAGCGTTTGGATCAGCACTCACCGCATTCAAACTTTTCTCTGCAAGAACCACACACATTTTTGTTTTTTAAAAAGCCATCTTATCAAAGATTTTTAAAATCTTTTTTTTTCTTCATTCCACTTTCATGAAATACTAACATTCGCCGTGGGGATGCCGGGGACATGTCAGTATTAAATGTCTACCGGTGATGCGTTTTATTACTGACAGGCCCCTGGCAATCCAAACCAGAAGATTTTTCTTCGTTAAACTTCCCACTTTAGTTGATCCTTTGCAGTAATATAAACACGCAAGAAAATGTCCACACTGTAGTCATTCAACAGCCATATTAGCATCCCCTTCTTCTTTAGGCAACAGTCATCATCCACCTTTATGTCACGCTAAAAAAGGTATTGTGTTCCCATGACCTGTGTAGTCGTAGGAGAGCGAGGTGTCAGAGACCTCAACTTCTCTAAGGGCCAGTATATCGAAGGCGGCGCCCATCTCCTCTCGCCTCGCTGCTTTACCTTCCCTGACCCTAAAGAGTACAGGTACCTATTTACAGCTGGGTGAACTGGTGGGGGGAAGGAAGGGGGGGGGGGGGGGGGCTGTACTAAAGCCCAGGCGCACAAACGGTCACCTAGCCACCTGGTAACCACGTTCGATGCTGCTTAAAATTGGACGGGGAAAGCAAGTGCTCAGACCATTGAACTCCCGTCCCTTATGTGATGCCAGTTCCATGTAACATTCCTGTTACTGACCCAGTACTGGGTTTATTCACTTAATCATTGACTTATTTTTGTATTTTGCGGGTAATGGAATAAGTACTTATGTGCTTTTTTACATCCAGTCCCCTGATCCCCCTGATGGCCCTCATATGGAACATCCATTCTTTATTAAAAAAAAAAATCTTTTATTTCGAAAACAATGAATAAACAGTCATTTCCTTCTTTTTTTCAAATATCCAATCCCGGTGTACGTGCGGTTTTGTAAATTTTGTCATATATTCCCGCCGAAACACAATGGCCTACTCTTGCGAAAGACAGAACAGGTTTTAACGTACACGCGAGACATTCTGCGTGCATTTTCACATGGAACCTTGGTTTCTACTCTCATCTGAAGGACTTTCGGTTCAAGTGGAGTCGGAACTGATGTTAACTCCAGGGGAAAAAAATCCCCTTAAAAGGGGGTCTCGGTGGTGGCTCGAACCTGATCCGTCAGATTGTGAGCGCAATGCTCTAAACCACCCAGCTATCCAGTCCCCCCTGACGCTTAGCTTTGAGACGTTAGGGCAATTTGTGTGTGTGTGTGTGTGTGTGTGTGTGTGTGTGTGTGTGTGTGTGTGTGTGTGTGAGGAGGGGGAAGGGGGTCTGCTGCTAGTGCCAAATAATGGCTATATTTGTCCGGAGTGCTGACACTTCTATGAGATGAAACTCCCAGGGACCGGTGAGATGAAAGTGCGATAGCATCAGAAGAGTATACTGTTGGTTCTTCGTCGAATGTCTATACTACTACTACTACTCCTACTCCTACTACTGCTACTACTACTACTACTACTACTACTACTACTACTACTACTACTACTACTTATGTTTGGAATTTATATAACGCTGAATCTTGTAAAGGAACAAGTAAAAAAGCGCTTACATTCAAATTATTTTACATTTAAACACAAGCATATAATTATACACTATACCGCAACTCCTGAGGCCCTGACAAATGCTGTAGTACGCTGAAGGCTCTCCCTCCAGGGGACCGCAGTGCTTGTCCCTCATCGGCAGGTCAGCAGGCCAGATATCGGCCCTCAGGTTTTGGTATGTTGGACAGGTCCGTATGCTTGCCCGTCGTGTTCGACGATGTCCTCCAAAACAGCAGAGAAGGCAGCTGCTGTTTCGGAAATTGGGCAAAAATTTGATTATAGTGGAGATGCCTTGCCCACAGTACATCCCCACTCTCTCGGCCAAGTGGGCATAAGGACAGTCAGCGTTGGAGATGTTCTCCAAAGGCCAACTAGCCCCTCAGGGCTGCAGCACATAAGGTCTGTGCGAGTCCAGCCTCCTAGTCAGAGAGTCATAGTCGATCACTAAAGACTAAGCTGTACAGTGGAATTCCATGAGTGGAAAAGAAAGCCTCTGGTCATACAGCCTCTCACTTTGCTGTTGCCCCCAGCGTCAATGGTTTTAATCAAGAACTGTGATAAAACCCAGGCGCTGACGGCAGGACAGGTCTACTGTTAGTCTAATTTCCGTTCGACATAGTCCCCCACGAATGCTAAGGAAAAGATAACGGTATCGCGACACGGTGTAAGGGAGATAATCGTACGTAAGGTGATGATGATGGTTAGGGCTTCTGGAAATTAATTCCCTCTATCGTTTATTTTGCTTTAGTTGTTGTTGTGTGGTGGTGGTGGTGATAGTGGTAGCAGTGATGGCGGTTGTGGTGGTAGTGGTGTGTATGTGCAGCGAGAGAGAGAGAGAGAGAGAGAGAGAGAGAGAGAGAGAGAGAGAGAGAGAGAGAGAGAGAGAGAGAGAGAGAGAGAGAGAGAGAGAGAGAGAGAGAAAGTCGGCGCTAAAGCTAGAATAGATACAAAACAGATTTCACCCGTCTCACCTGTCAGTCGGTGTTAGCCGCCGCACCCAATGATAATGACAAAAACAGATAAAGCTACATCAAAACCTCTCATATTATGAACTGCACACATCGAGAAAGTACTCATCCCCGTGGGGATACCTGGGGCCTGTCAGTATAAATAGCATCTCCACCTTCTGGGAAATGATGTGCTGCGAATTCCCTCTTTTCTATCCCTCTCTTTGTTTCTGCATGCATTGTTCCTTTTCTTCTTGTCACCTCCTTCTTGTCTTATTTTTTGCCTTCTTGTTCCATTCTCCAGCCCCTCCTTTTTTACCCCCAGAGAGACTTATAAAATGACAATTCTCTTCCATGCTGAAGTCGGATACGCTGGGTTTGATTTGTGGGGCACTTAATGGCAGCGCAACGCATTTTCGCTCATATGACAGACAACAATAGTTGCTGTCTGAGCGTTCGACGACGACGACGAGGAAGAAAGAGAATGCAAAGAAGAAGAAGAAGAAGAAGAAGAAGAAGAAGAAGAAAGAAGAAGAAGAAGAATGCAAGAAGAAGGGGTAGATCGGTGGTCTAGAGGTAACGAGCCTGTCTAGAAAACGAAAAGTCCGGGTCGGAAGTGTGCGGTGGTTTGAATCCCGTTTGGACCCGCCACTTTTCCCCCCATCCATTAGACCATGAGTGGTGGTCTTGGCGCTAGTCTCTCGGATTAGACAATAAACCGAGGTCCCGTGTGTTACCCATAATTATTCAGCACACGTAAAAGAACCCACGGCAACAAGAGATTTGTTCCTGGCAAAATTATTTAGAAAAAAAGCCACTCTGATAGGGAAACAAATACAGTTGCGGACAGGAAAAAAAGATAAAAAAAGGGTGGCGCTGCTCTTGTGGCGACGCGCTCTTCTCGGGAAGAGCAGCCCGAATTTCACGCAGAAAAATCTGCCGTGTCTTACAGTGGTATAGATAAATAAATAAATAAATAAATAAATAAGAAGATGAAGAAGGAGGAGGAGGAGGAAAGTACTCTATCATTCTTCTTTGTAACTTTCAGTCTCGCGGTACAGAATGCCACAGCATGCCAAAATATTCCCTAGGCACGCACGACACTTCATGCTCGCAATCTGACAACCCGGGTTCGATTCCCGTTCAAGGGGATATTTTCCCCTGGAGTTAACATCAGTGCAGACTCCACTCTCCCCAAAAGTCCTTCGGATGAGACTATAAACCGAGGCCCCGTGTGCCAACGCACCCAGAACATCTTGCGCACACTGTTAAATCCTGTTCCGCTTTGCGTAAGAGTAGGCCATTGTGTGCCGGTGGGAACAGATGACAAAATTTACAAAACCGCATACACACGGGGACTGGATGTAAAAAAGCACATATGTGCCTATTCCATTATCCTTGATATAAAAGAAAAAAAATGTACCAAACAATACACATTCACTGCCCTATCGCTGGCCCAAGGCGTCAGTGAAGGGGAAGAACTAAGCTCAGCCATTTACTGCTGTGTACTCAGCCAGTCCTCCATAATGATGGTAGTAACCATATATAATCCAGCAAAACAATGCTGGCTTCAGTCACTTGGTCTTCAAGGTGTTTGCTTGATTGTTGGGCATGCATGAATATGCAAACGGCAGTATGCATTGAAAGAAAACAAACCAATCTTGGAAACCTTAAAAATATCCAGTAGATCTTTGTCTACAAGAAAATCCTTAAAAACCTTAAGAATCTCCAATACATCTTTGTCTACAAGAAAATCCTTAAAAACCTTCAGAGTTTCCACTAGCCCTTTGTCTACCAGATGCTGCAACAATTCAAACACACAACTAATGATTTCAGGACCCCTAAGTAAAGAAGTCCATTGTTTTATCCACACAGAGATTATCTGCATTTTTCAAATTGTTCAGGAAATCGTATCACCATTGAGACCAGAAGAAATGGATAAAAATGATAACACAATGACACTCCCTTCCCCCTAGTTATGTCAGTACTGACGTCACAGAGACCTGATTTGTTATCTGTCCAATAATCAGCAGCCTTGTTCTCTACCACCATTATGGATGACTGGTAGACTGGAACAAATATCGGCTTCAAAAACAATATTAACTCAATATCCATCCATGTTTGCATTACATCCAACATGGCCTTCATCAGAGTTATCAGGAAAAGCCACGCCACCAACCATCTGCCACAGACCCCTGTCCTGACGTTTGGTAATGGCAGGAAAGGATTATGAATAATTTGGTTAGCTTGTTGGTATCACGTGATGATTCTATTTCCGATTGCAATGCATGAAGGGAAAGGAGCAGAGTACGCAGGCCCATAATGGTGGCAACTGTAACCTATTTTATCATACTGGGGAATAATCTGCATCGTCTGGGCAAGCCAAAGATTGTGAATATGTCTTCTGGTTGGTGCCCTCATACAATTGATTTTTTCCCCATGTTATTGTGTTGTTGATATAAGTTTGTTTTGATAGCAATGCTGACAAGAGAGATGGTAGACTGTTGCAAAGCAAAACACAGAAGCAGAAACACTCACAAATCTGCCAACAACATATCTGACTGAGACACCCCGTACGTGACTGTGTGCACAAGTGGTAGAGAGGAAACCTTAAAAAAGCATGTTCTTTTTGTAAGGAAAAAAGTAAAAAATATCAGAACAAAAATTGTTTCACGAAAATGCTTTCCATCAGAGACAGGATATATCATGGAACTGTTTCTCCTGCTGTCAGTTCTGTCACAGCCGTGGCTCACCTAGCTAGAATAAGAACCACCCCCCCCCCCCCCCCCCCCCCCCCTTAAATTTTAGATGTTTTTTCTTTTCTGAGCAGTTTCCTCATTTTACAATTTTGAGTGATGTAAGGGAGATAATTTTAAGTCCTCTGAGAATACACTTGAGGTTAGAGAGGAAAGAACAGCATCTGAGAGTACTGTTTTGCCCTGATAGGGATCGTATGACTTTATTAAATTTTTATTTTACTTTATTTTATTTATTCTTTTATATCGAGGATAATGGAATAAGCACTCATGTGCTTTTTTACATCCAGTCCCCGGGTGTATGCGGTTTTGTAATTTTTGTCAACTGTTTCCACGGGCACATAATGGCCTACTCTTCCGAAAAGCGGAACAGGATTTAACGTGTGCGCATGATGTTCTGCATGCGTTTGAACACGGGGCCTCGGTTTATAGTCTCATCGGTTTGTGTCTTATTGCATGTGCTTATAAACGCCCGGATTCAAACAATCCACTGTGGACGGTGGTTCTTTCACTATTTCTGGTCTGTTTATCTGGAATGATCTCCATCTCTCCCTTCACAAAGCCTTCGTTTCACACTTTCAAATCCAGCCTAAAGACGCACTTATGTCCTGCCTAGGATCTTCCTCCATCCTTACACCTGGCATTTGTCTCTACTTTCAATCAGCCTCCTCCATCTCCATCACCTTGCCTTAGTGCATAAGTCTCTCTCTGTCTAAGGTGTGTGTGTGCGTGTGTGTGTGTGTGCATGTGTGTGTGTGTGTGTGTGTGTGTGTGTGTGTGTGTGTGTGAATTTAAAATCTATTAATTCTATTTGCAAACGGTTGCATTCGCGTGAATGATTTGAATAAAAGCACCTTGATTTGTTTGCTGTACATGATTAAGTGCGATGAAGATTTCATTCATTCATTAATTAATTAATTAATTAATTAATTCCTTCATTCCTTCATTCCTTCATTCCTTCATTCCTTCATTCATTCTTGTTCTCACTATGATGATGATGATGATGATGATGATGATGATGATGATGATGATCATCATCATCATCATTGACACTGCAAAAAACCCCACCAAACCGCTTTTAGATCAGTAAAGAAACAATTCATGCTCATCATTATGTAAAACCGGGAAAATTTGACTACTAAAGTTGGTCCAGATCAAAAGCTTTGGCAGCTATTGATGTAAGTTTACTAGTAGGTGCCAGGGATCACATTGACATGTTGTGCTGAAAGTGCATCCCTGCTATACCCCGTGGGGATGCCAGGGGCCCTCTCAGTATAAATAGCACCCCCACTATCTGGACATTCGTTGCTAAAAGTTTCCCCTTTCCTATCACTCCCTTTGTATCTGCCTTTTTCCTGACCTCTCTATCCTCCCCCATCTCTCTTTTGCCTATTTTCTGCCTACCCAGCCCATTCTCCTGCCTTTTTTCAAGCAAATCTGAAATCTTTTCTTATGAACCTTTAATGATCTGCCCTGAAGTCAGAATGTGTCAACTGAGGCCAGTGGGCAGAGTTCCTGCAAAGTTACAAACCCAGGAGAAGACCAGGCACTACGCAATCTACCCAGTATGGCAAAGTCCTCAGCTATGAAAGCTCTGAGTATTATAACTTGTACTCTCCTTTAATCTAAAGGAGAACAATCCTCTGAAGTCGGTGTAGGACTGAGTACATGAACACTCGAAAACACTGAAAGTATTATTGAGGTTAGAGAAGAAAGAGTAGCATCTGAGAGTACGGTTTTGCCCTGATATTATAGTACTGTAAACAGTGATACACACAAAGTTTACATTCAGTGTGCACTTGCGCTCTTAAAGTGATTCCCTGATGAGATGAGTGAGACATAAGTGAATATTCTTAATGACCCCCAGGGTGTTAGGCTAGAGAATCTGGAACAACAACACGAGCAACAGTAACAACAACAACTGCTAAAGCCAAGTTAGATAAGACATTAAGGGCTTTTGTACAGTCTGTTACAATGAAATAAGCTGCACTGAAGTTTGAATGTGTCAGCTGAGGCCAGCGGGAAGACCTCTTGCAAATTGACAAGCATAGATGAAAACAAGGTACTACGATCCCACCCAGTAAATGAATGCAGAGAAGACAGAGAAGAATAGATTCTTACTAGCCCTACAGAGCAAAACAGTACTTCCATGGTTGCTATTTTTTCAACTCACAAATGGCAAACATAGTCTCCAAGGACCAAAAAAAACAACAACAACAACAACCCCAAAACAAAGATCAATTTGCACCAGCCAAAACTGAAAAGAAAAAAACCCTGTACCCCCCCCCTTTTAAACAGTAGATTTTTATTCCCCTGATTCTAGCTGGTTGAACAAACTCTATGATGAACCTAACGGCAGATAAAGAAGCCATGTTATGTCTTGTCTTTGTCAGAAAGCCTTTCTGCTGTACATTGTTTTCCTGATGGGATGCTAAAAAAAGAAAAGAAATGTGAACGTCTTCTCTATGCTGGTTGTGCATACAGTCACGTATCTGCTATCTCAATCAGGCCTGCTGGCAGATTTTGTTAGTGTTTCTGGATCAGTATTGTTTTGAATAATCTACACACTGGTTCTTTAGTGAGGATTTGTCACTGTCTATCAAAGCAAACTGATATCAACAACACAACAGAACCGGGAATTTCGTTTGTATGACCACACCAACCAACAGACGTAATATTAACAATCTTAGGCTTCCCCAGACGATGCAGATTATTCCACAGGATAATAAAATAGGTTAAGTTGCCCCTCATTATGGTCCTGCTCTGTCTGCTCCTTTCCCTTCATGCATTGCAATCGGAAATAGATTCATCACGTGATACCAACAAGCCAACCAAATTATTCATAATCCTTTCCTGCCATTACCAAACGTCAGGACAGGGGTCTGTGACAGATGGTTGGTGGCTGTGGCTTTTCCTGATGACTCTGATGAAGGCCATGTTAGATGTAATGTAAACATGGATGCATATATTGTCTTGGAAGCCGATATTTGTTCCAGTCGGCCAGTCCTCCATAATGATCGGGGAGAACAGGACCCTTAGGTGATTGAAGAGAGAGATGACAAATCCTGTCTGTGACATCAGTATCTATTTTTGTTGTTGTTGTAATTGTGTGCTACTATGTTGTAGCTTTTATTCAGTTGTTTTTTTTTCTGGACAGTTTATGACTCATTCATAATACTTGATGACGGTTTAAATGATGCAAACAATATGGCTTTGTGTTCTGTAAGGATCAGAAAATGAACTTCTTCTCTTAGTAGTCTTGGAATGGTGTTGTATTGTATTGGATTGTATTGTATTGCCTGCTCTGTAAGGATAAGACAATGGACTCTTTCTCTTAGTAATCCTGAAATGGTACTTTATTGAATTGTAGCGTATTGTATCACATTTTGTGTGTATTGTATTGTATCATATTGTATTGCATACCATTTTAAGTCACAGCAGATTTATCTGCCTGAAATTTGGGATGCTCTCCCGGGAGAGAGAGTGCGTGGCCACATGATGGGGTGGGAAATGATGGGTTGCAGGTTTGAATCTTGGAGGCATCTTGTGGACAAAGGCTGAGAGAGGGAATATTTTTTCTTTCATCCAGTCTGTGAGATGAATTTGTCTTACCCAAGCGTAAAGTACCATCTGCCTATTTATGCACACTGAAAATGAAGTATTCATGTTGAAGAAGTCCTGTTACTCAACCCCTTAGGGTTGGGGAAACAGGAACAAATAAGGGACAGGGATAGATAAGCCTACATCAAAAATGTGCCTGGCGAATGTGTATGTGTGTGTGCGTGAGTGTATGTGTGTGCACGCGTGCATGTGCGTGTGCTGTGTGCGTGCGTGTGTGCGTACGTGCGTGTGTGTGTCGTGTGTGTGCGTGCGCACGTGCGTGTGTGCGTGCGTGTGCATGTGTCTGTATGTGCGTGCATGCTGCGTGCGTTTTGCGTGCAGCGCGCGGGGTGTAAACACATTGCCTGCAGTGTGCATTTAAATATTACCGACGTGCCCCATAACCGAAGCCTATCCCCACAAACACAGCAAAAGTGTGCGTATAATGAAAAAGCATCTCCCGGGAAAGCGATTTAAGATACAACAAAGACAAACAACCACTCAACAACACCAAGAACAGCGCCCCCCCCCCCCCCCCCCATCCAGGAGACTGTAACAACACCAAAAGTTGAGATAACAGGCGAAGAACTACTACCCCCCGTGTCTGTGAAGCCAAAAAAAAATACCCCTCCCCCCCCCCCCCAGTGTTTGTAGAAACTTGAAACCATCCTTCTTCCCACATTCTCGCATTAGCCTCCGGGGGATCACCACTACACAAACGCTATGTGTGGAGTGGAGCCAAAAACAAAAAAACCCAGTCAGTGTCCCCCTCCCCCCCCCCCCACTTTGGCTGCACACTGGTATTAAAAAACCACCTTTTCCTTCTTTTTTTCTATGTGACTCTTATATTCATATCCGCCGTACTAAGGCATCCACAGAAATAAAAAACCCCTTTTTAGAAAGACTAAAACCTCCGACTCAAAACTCATGTGATTTTGAACAAATTTGGTAGGTTTGACATTTTAAAATTTTTCAGCAAACACTGTACCCCCTCAGTCCTTTTTCGTCTGCTAGCTTCCTTACGGCAATATGCATGCGCGGGGTCAACGCTGTAGGAATACAGGCAATCCTCATTTGATGGTTATTTCCAAGTTTCTCGTGACTACCTGGTATTGCTCTATGTCCTCAATCCCCAAAACAAGTGCACAGTCCATTTTTTCATGCTTAAACAAATCTGTTAAAATCACTAACCATTTTTTCCACTCGCACTCTATACAAGATACTACATGACCCCCAAATTAATACCGGTGTGCAACCTTTCTACACTCTTGTTATACAGGCTACATACAGTATACAGGCTGTCAGTATAAATAGCACCTCCACCTTCTGGAAATTCTGTGCTAGGAATTCCCTCTTTTCTATCCCTCTCTTTGCTTCTGACTTGTTCCTTTACTTCTTATCACCTTCCTTTGGCTATTTTTTACCTTCATAGTCCATTTTTTAGCCCCCCCCCCCCCCCCCCCTAAGAAACACTTTAAATTTTCTCTAACCCTGAGGTCAGATGTGCTGGGCCTGACTTGGCAGGTGCCTAACTGCAGCGCAATGCATTTTCACTCATACAAGCAAAAATAGTTGCTGTCTGAGCGTTTGACGACGACCACGACAAGGAAGAAGAAGAAGAAGTACTAATTACAATAACAACCACCACCAGCAGTAGCAGCAGCAGCAACATCAACGACAGCAGCAGCAGCAACAACAACAACGACAGCAGCAACATCATCAACATAAACAACAAAAACAACAGAGACAGCAGCAGCAATAACAGTAATGTGCAACTATAGCAATATTAGATTTAATAACAGTAGCAGTCGTAGCAACAATATAGGTGGTGGTGGTGGTGATGGTGCTGTTTCCGTCACATACACAGTGGTTGGGGAGCGAGGTGTCAGAGGCCTCAGCTTCTCCAGGGGGCCAGCATATTGAGGGCAACACCCATCTCCTCTCCCTCGCTGCTTTTACCTTCCCTGACCCTAAAGAGGGCTGACTCCAGTGTAAAGACACACTAAAGTGGTTCGGGCAGTAGCAGCAGCAGCGGCAGCAGCAGCAGCAGCAGCAGCAGCAGCAGCAGCAGCAGCAGCAGCAGCAGTTGTAGTAGCAGTAGAAGCAGCAGCAGCAGCAGCAGAAGCAGCAGCAGCAGCTGCAGCAGCAGCAGCAGCAAAAGAGTAGTAGTAGTAGTAGTAGTAGTAGAAGCAGCAGCAGCAGCAGAAAGAGTAGTAGTAGCAGCAGCAGCAGCAGCAGCAGCAGCAGTAGTAGTAGTAGTAGTAGTCGTAGTAGTAGCAGCAGCAGCAGCAGCAGCAGCAGCAGTAGTAGTAGTAGTAGCAGCAGCAGTAGTAGTAGTAGTAGTAGTAGTGGTAGTAGTAGTAGTAGTGGTAGTAGTAGTAGTAGTAGTGGTAGTAGTAGTAGTAGTAGTTGTAGTAGAAAGAGGAGGAGGAGGAAGAGTAGAAGAAATGGTGCTAAAGCGACAGTCACAATAGATCAAATGACAACAATAAAACACGCATGCATGCACACACACAACACACACACACACACACACACACCACCTCAACGCACACATTGTAGTGAAGAGGACAAAATAATTATCCCCACTCAATAATTTAGGTTCAGAAAGGAACAATAACCTCCATTTGCGTCATGCAAAAACCTATCTTGTCTGTCTTCTGTCTGTCCGTCGGTCTGCCTGTCATCCAAAAACAACAAAGCCAAAACAAACTAAAAAAACCCAAAAAAACCAACCCAAACAAACCAAGCAAATCAAACCAACACACCTACAAAGAATTCATTTGCTTCATGCAAAAACCTGTCTTGTCTGTCTTCTGTCTGTCGGTCGGTCTGTCTGTCATCCAAAAACAACAAAGCCAAAACAAACCCCCCCCCCCCCCCCCCCCCTCAAAACCCAAACAAACCAAAGCAAATCAAACCAACACACCTACGAACAAATGTCCCAAATTTGATTTGGGCCTTAACACGGAAAAGCTACGCCCCTGGGACCCACGTCATAATGACAGCCTGTTAAAGACATTGGCAGGTGCCTGTTTATTTTAGGGGCGGTACACACTTCTCTCCTAACATGCTGCAGGAAATAACAAGGATAACGAGACAGTCTTGTTCGTTGTCGAAGGAAAAGTGCTTTTTATATTCAGGGTGAAGAAATGGGTCCAGCCTGTCTGTTTGTGTGTTTTTGTTGTTGTTGTTTTTGTCCTGTCTTTTTCTGACTGTCTGTTTGTGCTTAAAATCGTTCACACACACATGAAAAAAAAAGCAAATGACGAAAAAAAGCAAATGCGTAGCTTATTCAAAGTACCATCTGGAAATGAAACTTTGACTTGACTTGACTTCACACACACACACACACACACCAATTAAGAATAAAGATTTTTTTTTTTATCCCTTTTTCCTGAAAGGGGGGGGGGGGGGGGGGGGGGGGTTATAGAAGATGTAAAGTAATTAATTGAAGTATTAGTACAAATATTTTTCAACATAATCAGTCATTGACAAACACAGTTTCAGTTATATTTAATGTGCGCGGGCGCGCGCACGCGCGCACACACACACACACACACACACACACACACGCACGCACGCACGCACGCACGCACGCACACTTGTGTGTCAATCAATCAGATCACTTTTCCCTCGTGGGGATGCGGGGGAAGGGGCTGTCAGTATAAAATAGCATTCCCCACCTTCTGGAAATTCTGTGCTAAGAATTCTCTCTTTTCTGTCTCTCCCTTTGTTTCAGCCTTTTTTCTTTTCTTCATGTCACCTCCTTCTTGCCTTTTTTCTACAGTCTTGGTCTATTTTTACGCCCTTTTTCCCTCTCCAGAAAGTCTTAAAAGATAAGAATTCTCTCCCACACCGAAGTCGGATGCGCTGGGCCTGACTTGTCAGGCGCTTAACGGCAGCGCAACGCATTTTTGCTCATAAGACAGACAAATTTAGTTTGTCTGTCTTAGCGTTCGATGTCGACGACGACAACAAAGGAGAAGAATTGCGAAGAA
>CM054146.1:14497501-14515001 GCA_028751875.1 Rapana venosa | reverse complement strand
ATCCAGTCCCCGCCCGTAGGGATACATCTTAATAATAAACCCAATACTCATACACCTACACTGTAAAAACATAAGAAAAACTTTAAAACACACACAAATAAACAATAAAAACACCCCAACCAAAAACAAACAAAAACCCCAACAACAACCCCCCTCCCCCCAACCCCCCAACAAGCAAAGACCAAAAAAAAAACCCAAAAAAGAGAAAAAAAAGAAAGCCAAACGTAATAAAGTCATCAAAATGAACATCTACACATTGTAAAATGTTACACATAGTTTGAGAGAGACAATGACAATGACAATGACAAATTCTTTTATTTCGAGGATAACGAATAAGAACTATATGCTTTTTAAAATTTTTTTACATCCAGTGGGAGGGGTGGGGGGGCAGTGGAGAGAGAGAGAGAGGAGAGAGAGAGAGAGAGAGAGAGAGAGAGAGAGAGAGAGAGAGAGAGAGTGGTAGGGGGGACTATTTTTCTTGCCTGTCACAGACTTAAGAATCTAATAATTTTGTTGTCATATACAACGTCATCCCTAACTTCTTGACGTCACGGTCCAGTAGACGAGATGGCGAGTGGGGAAAACTGAAAACTACCCACTGGAAAATACTAGACTGTTCTGGAACTCCAGCCAGACCAAATAGAACAGTGGGCAGCCAAGTTTTCTTTACTGCATAAAACCACTGCTGATGACAATAGCAGGTGCGTGCATGCCTTAAAGTCCGTGTATGAACATGAAGGGTTTTTGGGGTTTTTTTGTATGAAGAAAGCTTAGGACCAACACACACATGCATACGTACACGCACACAAACACACACACACGCACACACACACACACACACGCCGCCACCACACACACACACACACACCGCGCGCGCGCCGCACACAACACACACACATGTCAAAACACACACACATACACTCACACATCACACATACGTCAAACACACACTCACACCACACCACACACACACACACACACACACACACACACACACACACACACACCACACACACACACGTCACACACACACCACACATCACACACACACATTCACCCCCCCCCCCCCCACACATTCACCCCTCCCCCATACACACATTCACCTCCCCCCTACAAACCACTTCACACCCCCCCACCCCCCCCAACACACACATTCAACCCACCCCACCCCAACACACACACACCACCCACCCAACACACACATCACCACACCCACACACACACACACACACACATTCACTTCCCACTCCTCCCGACCCCCCACCTACCCCTCCCTCCCCACCCAACACACACATAGAGCGGTGATAGTGTGCAAAAAAGGGAGAGGGGGGTGGGGGTGGGGGGGGGGGGGGATGAAGGGAGGAGAGGGCAGGGAAAAGAGGGGCAAGCTAGGTAAACTTTCCCAGAGTGTACCCCAACAACACAAGATAAACACTCACATAGTTGCACGTACATCGCACGTGCACCGCTCAAACACCACCTCTCCCGTCGCAGGGGGGTAACGAACAGTCTCCTTGAGTGGTACCGCAGGGGGTATTCGCCCACTCTTCTTCTTGTTGCAGTCGGTCGCGTGTCCCACCTCTCCTCCCTTCAGTCTTCGTCCTGTCTCTGTCTTCTGAATCCGTCCTGTCTCTCTGTCTGTCTCTTCTCTCTCTCTCTGTCTTCTGTCTGTATCTCTCTTCTTCTCTCTCTCTCTTTCTCTGTTCTTTCTGTCTGTCTGTCTCTCTGTGCTGTCTCTCTTGTCTCTCTTGTCTCTTTCTTGTCTCTCTGTCTGTGTCTCTGTGTTGTCTCTCTCTCTCTCTCTGTCTCTGTCTCTTTCGCTTGTCTCTCTTTGTTTCATCTCCTTGTATCTTCTGTCTCTTCCTGCTCTCTGTCCTGTGTCTCGTGTTTCTCTCTCTCGTCTCTGTTTCTCTCTGTCTCTCTCTATCTCTGTTTGCCTGTATCTTGTTGTCTTTTCCTTTGTCTCTTTCCCTCTACTCTTGTCTGTCTGTCTGGCTCTCTCTCTCTTCTCTTCTCTCTCTCTCTCCTCTCTCTCTCTCTCTCTCTCTCTCTTTTCTCTCTCAAATCTTGCTATCTCTTTCTCCCATCTTTTCTTTACGTTCTGTGGTGACTTTTTAACAGCAATCTCAGACAGTATCATGTGCAACACACTACCCCGTATAAATCTGATGAAAAAGTAATCAGGAATTACGTTTTAGCAACTGGAATGTCTCTATACATGTATTATGCTATCTCACACCACACACACCACACACACACACACACACACACACACACAACACAACACACACACACACACACACACACACACACACACACAACACACACACACCACCACACGTGTGGACAAAAAATGAATTAAATGAACAATTTCAGTCACAATCTCACCTCTTATATTAGTACTAAAGGATTGTAAAGACTGAAGAACAGACTTGGAATCAACACAGGGAAAAAGCAGATCACGATATTTTAGTACTCTACACCTAGCCATTAAAAGTGTATAGAGTTTTATTAAACAAAATGTACAAGTGTCTCCACAAAACAGCTCCCTCCTACCTCTGTGACTGTCTTTACCTATACACTCCTCGTTCCCTCCGCTCTGCTGCAGATACCCTGTGCTTAGAATACCAAGATTCAACCAATCCACAGTTAGCCGTCGCTCTTTTCTCTGTTTCTGGTCTGATGATCTGGTATGACCTCCCTCTCTCCCTTCGCCAAAAGCCTACTTTTGACACTTTTAAATCAGCCTCAAGACATAACTATTTAT
This sequence comes from Rapana venosa, assembly GCA_028751875.1. Classification (NCBI taxonomy): domain Eukaryota; kingdom Metazoa; phylum Mollusca; class Gastropoda; order Neogastropoda; family Muricidae; genus Rapana; species Rapana venosa. The sequence continues at coordinate 14,512,234 of CM054146.1, read as the reverse complement.
TCCAAACCTAAGATTTTTCCCTCCTGTTTCATTTCAAATTTGTCCCTGCCTTCAACAGCCGAAATCCCCACCACCCTGCCAAAGTGTATATAACCTGTGTGTGTGTGTGTGTGTGTGTGTGTGTGTGTGCGCGCGCGCGCGCGCGCGGGCGCATGCGCGTGCGCGAGTGTGTGTGTGTACATTTGAATTTGTGAACTCTGTTAATTGGTATTGGTTGTATGTGTATGGGTGTGTTGTATGCAAGCGCTTTGATTTGTTTTTTGCAAGATATAGCGCTATATAAATTCCATTCAATTTTATTATTATTATCAAAATCAAATTATGCCTAAAACTCATTTCTCTGTTGCTGTGAAACCAAACACAAACAACCTTCAATCCTGAATGTAAAAGAAAAACAAGCCCTCGGTGCCCAAGACTTCACTCAGAACCATTTCATTATCTTATTTTTTTTACAGCACATTTCTGACTTTTTCTGCAAGTCTGTGAAAAAAGTCGATTGTTGTAGTTTTATTTCCCCCCTCTAGTATTTGATGTTAAATGGTTACGATTCTGCTATCCGTCCACGAACAGATTCAGAAAGTAAATAAATAATAGCATTCTTGAAGCAAACAGATTTTATTGACAAATTTATTTATTTATTTTATTTATATCACTTTAAGTCACGTCAGATTTCTCTGCGTGAAATTCGGACTGCCACAGAGCAGTGCCACCCTTTTTATTCTGTCTACAATTGCATTTGTTTCCCTATCAGAGTGGCTTTTTTCTACAGAATTTTGCCAGGGACAACTCTCTTGTTGCCGTGGGTTCTTTTATGTGCGCTAAATAATTTTTGTGTAACACACGGGACCTCGGTTTATCGTCTCATCCATAGACTAGCGCCCAGACCACCACTCAGTCTAGTGGATGGGGAAAAATTTTCGGGTCCAAACGGGATTTGAACCACCGCCCACTTCCGACCCGACTTTTCGCTTTCTAGACAGGCGCTTACCTCTAGACCACCGATCCACCATTAAATCATAAATTATACAAACATATGTATAGCTCATAATAGCAGTTGTCTGAAAGTTTATTGTAGGCTACACTTCAGGAGTTAAAATGGATTTTAAATTCACACACACACATCCCAATTAGGCAGGGTGATGAAGATGGAAATGTCTGTTAAAAGCAGGAACAGATAAGAGGTGTAAAAATGGGAGAAGCTCCCAGTGGGAAACAAGTATGTCTTGAGGCTGGATTTGAAAGTATCAAATGTAGACTTTTGGCGAAGAGAGATAGAGCAGTCCTTCCATATGGATGGACCACATATAAAGAGCGAGGGCCTACAGCCGATTGTTTGAATCTATGTGTTTGGAAGGATAAGGTATCTGCAGCAGAACAGAGGGAGCTAGATCGAGAGTACAGGTAAAGACAGTTACAGCAGAGGGTGCAGCTTTGTGGAGATATTTGTACCCTACTTTCAGCAACTTGAAGCAAGCAAACTGGTTTTTTGTACCAACAAAGTGGCAAGCAGATGCAGCAATAAGCTGAACATACCTCAACGCTGTTAACGACTAAAGGATAATAGTTACTACATAGAGGTGACTTGTGGGTGCACTCCCAAGAGGACTGTCTGACATTTCGGGAGAGTTGTCTTTCGTGTTTTCCCAACGTCCTTGACCCTGCATGTTCCTTTGAAATAATAGTGTTGAGTACCAGAGGGAAGGAGAGAGAGAGATAGAGAGAGAGAAAAAAAAAGAGAGAGAGAGAGAGAGAGAGAGAGAGAGAGAGAGAGAGAGAGAGAGAGAGAGAGAGAGAGAGAGCAGCAGTGACCACAACATCATGCTCTTTGTCACCTGTTTAGTTTCTAACTTGTTAGTCTGTAATTTCTGGCATCATGACAAGACAGTCATATCTGACAGGTGTCTGGGAATCTTTTTCCATGTAGTCTGATCTGTCCTGCTGGGTATGGACTTTGGTAATAGATTCATCACTGGGAGAGTAGTCTTGTACAGCATAGACATAAATTTTATTGAGATCATTCATGTAATGTTAGGCAGGGTCACTTGTTGGTCAGTTATTATAGATCATACTGATTTACTTACTATGGGTAATGTTATATCTACAAATACAAAGTTTTTGATATATCAAAAGGACGAGAAATTTATGTGGGCTTCAAGCTAGAATAGTTAACAGCAACCAACAAGTAAACATACACTAGCTATTTAACAGACCCAGGCAACCATTTCGGGCACCTGAATTTTTTTTTATCAGCATATGGACACTCACTGGGCACCAGCAAGGGCAGACACACACACACACACACACCATTGCATATATATTATCTTTTTTTTCTTTTCTTTTTCTTTAGAAAGATGGCTTGATGAAAAAAAGCAAAAGCACAGCTTATTCAACGTGCAATCAGAAAATAAAAGTTTGACTTTGACTTTGACTTTGACACCTTGGTTAACATGAACAAATCATCAACAATTTTACAGAGTAGGCATATGTATCTCCGGATAGCAGCTACCTTAGAGGTTAATGCAGCTTCAGGATTAGGGTATATTCAGCAATTTCAAGCAAGGAAACTGGTTTCTTGTACCAACAAAGTGGCAAGCAGATGCAGCAATTAGCCGAACATACCTCAAGCTGTTAAACACTAAAGGATAATAGTTACTACATAGAGGTGACCTGTGGGTGCACTCCCAAGAGGACTGTCTGACATTTCGGAGAGTTGTCTTTCGTGTTTTCGCAACGTCCTTGACCCTGCATGTTGTTCTTTATGCCTGTCTTCTTCCTCCCGAGGTTTAGAACTGTCAGAGGGGACAGCCCCAATATGGCTTCTGTGGTCATGGGGATATAAACAACCAGACTGGATTAGATTGGATTCTCTCTCTTCTTCTCCATATCCCCTCCATTGTACAGCTGCCCTGCCCATTCTTTCCTATTTCTTCTCTTCGGAGCAGGATCGCTGGGAATACAAACCACACCCATTCTGTGTCTCAGAACAGTACTACATTGTTGTTTCCCCCCCCCCCCCCCCCCCCCCCCGATTCTAGGGCACGTGGATTTAGGCAGACATCACAGATGTGCCAGGAATGCCATAAAGCAGTCAGTCACATTTCAAACACCACCATGACATGTACCTGATGGAAAATCCAGGAGTTCAGTTCATGTGAAAGGTATCAGGCAACTGAAAATGGAATTATCTGAGCTGGCAATAAACGCTTTCAAATAGGTGGAAACTTGAACAAATTCTTTTTCTTCTCAGCTGCCCTAGTCGTTTTGAATTGTTTGTTTGGTTGTATTTGTTTTATTGTGGTTATTTTTTTTCATTATTAGTGAGTATTGAGTTCTATTCTAACATTTTCACCTCTGAGCGCTCAATTCATGGTTTTGTAATAATCAGCAGTATTGCTTTTCCTTGTTTTGAACACATATTGTTTCTCACACCAAAGTTCAAGTAGCTAAATGGCAGGGTAATGTGATTACGTTTCAAGAAAATTCTTTGAAATTTCTATTTAATAAGAGGATTTCTTGGGAGGTCTGTAGAACAGCATTGAAATTGACTGAGGATGAAGAGGGTGGAGGTGGGGGGGGGGGGGGGGGGGTAGATGGGGAGGGAAGAGAAATTAGTCTGGAATCATGGCAACTTGCCCACAAGCTGCCCAGATAACGACCACCCAATCAAAAAGCATACACAAACATAATTCCAAACATTTCTCTGTGTGTGTGTGTGTGTGTGTGTTTTAGCTCATCTAAATTATTATTTGAAATATTACTGCTGAGTGCCAGAGAGAGAGAGAGAGAGAGAGAGAGAGAGAGAGAGAGAGAGGAGAGAGAGAGAGATAGAGAGAGAGAGAGGAGAGAGAGAGAGAGAGCAGCCCACTTTTAGTCACATATTTAGTCACTAAGACATCAGTGACCACATAACATCATGCACTTTGTCACCTATTTAGTTTCTAGCTTGTTGGTCTGTAATTTTTGGCATCATGACAAGACAGTCATACCTGACAGACGTGTGGGAATCCTTTTCCATGTAGTCTGATCTGTCCTGCTGGGTATGGACTTTGGTAATATATTCATCACTGGGAGGGTAATCTTGCACAGCATAGACATTAATTTTATTGTGATCATCCATGTGATGTTGGGCAGGATCACTGGTTGGTTAGTTATTATAGAGCATAGTGATTTACTTACTATGGGTAAGGTTATATCTACAAATACAAAGTTTTTGATATATCAAAAGGACGAGAAATTTATGTGGGCTTTAAGGTAGAATAGCTAAAAGCAACCAACAACTAAACATACACTAGCTATTTCACAGACCCAGGGAACCATTTCACGCACCTGCATTTTTTTCCATCAGCATATGGACACTTACTGAGCACCAGCAAGAGCACACACACACACACACACACACACACACACACACACACACACACACACACACACACACACCATTGCATATATATTATATTTTTTCTCTTCTTTTTTTCTTTAGATGTCTTGATGAAAAAAAAGCAAATGCACTGCTTATTCAATGTACCATCTGAAAATAAAAGTTTGACTTTGACTTTGACTTTGACACCTTGGTTAACATGGACAAATCATCAACAATTTTACAGAGTAGGCATAATATGTATCCCCGAATAACAGCTACCTAAAAGGTTAATGCAGCTTCAGGAGTAGGGTACATTCAGGAACTTGAAGCAAGCAAACTGGTTTCTTGTACCCAAAAAAGCAGTGAGCAGATGCAGCAATTAGCTGAACATACCTCAACGCTGTTAATCACTAAAGGACAATAGTTACTACATAGAGGTGACCTGTGGGTGCACTCCCAAGAGGACTGTCTGACATTTGGGGAGGGTTGTCTTTCGTGTTTTCGCAATGTCCTTGACCCTGCATGTTGTTCTTTATGCCTGTCTTCTTCCTCCCGAGGTTTAGAACTGCCTCAAGGCGATAGCCCCAAAATGGCTTCTGCTGTTGGTGGAGCTAAAACAACCAGACTGGATTAGATTGGGGACGGGATAGCCTAGGGATAGCCTGGTGGTTAGCGTGATGCTGATGCGCGCTTGTGATCTGCTGACCCCGGTTCGATTCCTATTCAAGAGGATTTTTCCTCTGGAGTTAACATCAGTGCCAACTTTACTCTCCCCAAAAGTCCTTCGGATGAGACTATAAACCCAGGTCCCGTGTGCAAACACACGCAGGACATCCTGCGCTTTTTGGAAGAGTAGGCCATTGTGTGCTGGTGGGAACCAAGGACAAAATTGACAAAACTACATACACACGGGGACTGGATGAAAAAAAGCACATGAGTGCTTATTCCATTATCCTCGAAATAAAAGAATAAAAAAAATTGGATTCTTCCTCTTCTTCTCCATATCCCCTCCCTTGTAGTGCTGCCCCGCCCAGTGTTCCATATTTCTTCTCTTGGGACCATTGCTGGAAATACAAACCACCCCATACTGTGTCTCAGAACAGTACTACATTGTTGTTTTCCCGCTGATTCTAGGTCACCTGGATTTATGGCACACATCACAGATGTGCCAGGAATGCCATAAAGCAGTCAGTCACATTTCAAACACCGCCATGCCATGTACCTGATGGAAAATCCAGGAGTTGAGTTCATGTGAAAGGTATCAGGCAACAGAAAATGGAATAATCTGAGCTGACAATAAACGCTTTCAAATATGTTGGAACTTGAAGGAATTCTTTTTCTTCTCATCTGCCACAGTTGTTTTGGTTTGTTTGCTTGGTTGTATTTGTTTTATTGTGGTTATTTTTTCATTATTAGTGGTTTTTTGTTTTCAGACATTTTCACCTCTGAGCGCTCAATTCATGGTTTTGTAATGATCAGCAGTATTACTTTTCCTTGTTTTGAACTCAATTTGTTTCTCACACAAAAGTTCAAGTAGCTAAATGGCAGGGTAATGTGATCATGTTTCAAGAAAATTCTTTGAAACATCTATTTAATAAGAAGATTTCTTGGGAGGTCTGTAGAACAGCATTGAAAATGAGTGAGGCTGAAGGAGGGGGGGGGGGGGGGGGGGGGGGGTGGGAGGAGAGGGGAGGAGGGAAGAGAAATTAGTCTGGAATCATGGCAACTTGCCCACAAGCAGCCCAGATAATGACCACCCCATGAAAAAAGAATACACAAACATAATTCCAACATTTCTCTCTGTGTGTGTGTGTGTGTGTGTGGTGTGTGTGTGTGTGTTTGTGTGTGTTGTGTGTGTGTGTGTGTGTGTGTGTGTGTGTGTGTGTGATATTTAGCTTTTCTAAATTATTCATTTGAAATATTACTGCTGAGTGCCAGAGAGAGAGAGGGAGAGAGAGAGAGAGAAGAGAGAGAGAGAGAGAGAGAGAGAGAGAGAGAGAGAGAGAGAGAGAGAGAGAGAGTGCAGCCCATTTTTAGTCACATATTTAGTGTTTATGACATCAGTGACCACATAACATCATGCACTTTGTCACCTGTTTACTTTCTAGCTTGTTAGTCTGTAAATTTTGGCATCATGACAAGACAGTAATATCTGACAGGTATCTGGGAATCCTTTTCCATGTAGTCTGATCTGTCCTGCTGGATATGGACTTTGGTAATCGATTCATCACTGGGAGAGTAATTTTGTACAGCATAGACATGAATTTTTTTTAGATCATCCAAATAATGTTGGGTAGGGGCACTGGTTGGTCAGTTGTTACAGAGCATAATGATTTACTATCTATGGGTAAGGTTATTTCTACAAATACAAAGTTTTTAATACATCAAAAGGATGAAAAATTTATGTAGGCTTCAAGCAAGAATAGCTAAAAGCAACCCACAAATAAACATACACTAGCTATTTGACAGATCCAGACAACCATTTCGGGCACCTGCATTTTTTCCATCAGCATATGGACACTCACTGGGCACCAGCAAGGGCACACATAGACACACACACACCATTACATATATTTTATCTTTTTTCTCTCTTTTTTTCGTTAGATAGATGGCTTGATGAGAAAAAGCAACTGAACTGCTTATTCAATGTACCATTTGAAAATAAAAGTTTGACTTCGCCTTTGACTTTGACACCTTGGTTAACATGAAAAAATCATCAACAATTTTACAGAGTAGGCATAATATGTATCCCCCAATAGCAGCTACCTAAAAGGTTAATGCAGCTTCAGGAATACCCTACTTTCAGCAACTTGAAGCAAGGAAATGGGTTTTTTGTACCAGCAAAGTGGCAAGCAGATGCAGCAATCAGCCGAACATACCTCAACAGTGTTAATCACTAAAGGATAATAGTTACTACATAGAGGTGACCTGTGGGTGCACTCCCAAGAGGACTGTCTGACATTTGAGGAGAGTTGTCTTTGTGTTTTCGCAACGTCCTTGACCCTGCATGTTGTTCTTTATGCCTGTCTTCTTCCTCCTGTGGTTTAGAACTGCCACAAGGGGACAGCCCCAATATGGCTTCTGTTGTCTGTGGGGATTTAAACAACCAGACTGGATTAGATTGGGGACAGGATAGCCTGGTGGTTAGCGTGATGCGCTGGTGATCTGCCAGAATACAAAGGGAGTAGACACATCTCTCAGAAAGGAACAAGCTGGATTTCGAAAGGGGAGGGGAACTGTCAGCCAAATATTTTTTTTACTCAGGAACATCTTGGAACAAGTCAACGAATGGAACGCGACACTGTACATACACTTCATTGACTTTGAAAAGGCCTTTGACTCCATAACACCGAGACAGTCTCTGGATCATCATGCGTCAGTATGGAATCCCACAGAAACTCATCCAGATGGTCAAGACAATGTACAAGGACTTTCAGTGCTCCGTCATTGTTGACAACGAAACAACAGACTGGTTCCCAGTGATTACCGGGGTGAAACAGGGATGCTGCATGTCAGGATTCCTCTTCCTTCTCGTGATAGACTGGGTGATGAGAAAAACAGTGGAAGGCAAGAGAACTGGGATAAGATGGAACTTCATGAACATGTAAGAAGACCTTGACTTTGCAGACGACATCGCCCTCCTTTCATCAACCATGAACCATCTACAACATAAAACTACAAGACTGGAAGACAATGCAGCAAAGGTTGGACTCAAGCTGAATGGACAGAAGTGCAAAGCCATGAAAGTAAACAGCAGGAACATTGACGGTCTGAGGGTTGGAGATCAGGAGTTTGAAGAGGTGGAGAACTTCACCTATCTCGGAGCAAACGTCACCAAAGACGGAGGAGGAACAGCAGATGTCAAGAAGAGAGTAGCACTGGCCAGTGCGCAGATGAAACGATCATCCAACATCTGGCAAATGGGAGACATCGGCAGAAAAACCAAAGCATCCCTTTTCAAGAGCCTTGTTCTCTCAGTTCTTCTCTACGGATGTGAGACCTAGAAATTAACGAAAGGAGAAGAAGAGAAACTTGACATTTTCCAAACCAAATGTCTGAGGAGGATCTTCAAGATCCGATGGCAAGAACACATCTCCAACAAGACAGTCTTGGAAATAGCAGAAGCAGAAAAAATCAGCCAGGAGATTAGAAGACGGAGATGGAACTGGATCGGACATGTCCTAAGAAAGGACAGGAGTGACGACGCCCCACCCAGTCTTTCGTGTTTCTTTTCTTGGGAGGATTGCTGGAAATACAAACCACCCCATTACTGTGTCTCAGAACAGTACTACATTGTTGTTTTCCTGCTGATTCTAGGTCACCTGGATTTATGGCAGACGTCACAGATGTGCCAGGAATGCCATAAAGCGTTCAGCCACATTTCAAATACCTTCATGCCATGTACCTGATGGAAAATCCAGGAGTTGAGTTCATGTGAAAGGTATCAGGCAACGGAAAATGGAACAATCTGAGCTGACTATAAACGCTTTCAAATAGTTTGGAACTTGAACAATTTTTCTTCTTCTTCTCAGTTGCCGAAGTCATTTTGGTTTGTTTGTTTGGTTGTATGTGTTTTATTGTGGTTATTTTATTCATTATTAGTGGTTTTTTGTTTTCTGTTCAGACATTTTCACCTCTTAGCGCTGAATTCATGGTTTTTGTAATGATCAGCAGTATTGTTTTTCCTTGTTTTGAACATATTTTCTTTCTCCCACAAAAGTTCTAGTTGCTAGATGGCAGGGTAATGTGATCATGTTTCAAGAGTATTCTTTGAAACTTCTATTCAATAACAGTATTTCTTGGGAGGTCTGTAGAACAGCATTGAAACTGACTGAGGATGAAGGGGGTGGGGGGTAGGTGGGGAGGGAAGAGAAATTAGTCTGAAATCATGGCAACTTGCCCACAAGCAGTCCCACATGTCTACCACCCCATGAAAAAAGCATACACAAACATAATTCCAAACATTTCTGTAGGAGGGGGGGGGGGGGGGAATTTAGCTCATCTAAATTAATCATTTGAAATATTACTGCTGAGTGCCAGAGGGAGAGAGCGAGAGAGAGAGAGAGAAGAGAGAGAGAGAGAGAGAGAGAGAGAGAGAGAGAGAGAGAGAGAGGGAGAGAGGGAGAGAGATACAATAACAATGACAATGACAAATTCTTTTATTTCGAGGATAATGAATAAGAACCCATGTGCTTTTTTACATCCAGTCCCCGCCCTTAGGGATATATATGATGATGATGATGAGAGAGAGAGAGAGAGAGAGAGAGAGAGAGAGAGAGAGAGAGAGAGAGAGAGAGAGAGAGCCCACATTTAGTCACATATTTAGTCACTATGACATTAGTGACTACATAACATCATGCACTTTGTCACCTGTTTAGTTTCTAGCTTGTTGGTCTGTCATTTTTGGCAATATGACAAAACAGTCATATCTGACAGGTGTCTGGGAATCCTTTTCCATGTAGTCTGATCTGTCCTGCTGGGTATGGACTTTGGTAATAGATTCATCACTGGGAGAGTAATCTTGTATAGCATAGACATGAACTTTATTGAGATCATCCATGTAATGTTGGGCAGAGCCACTGGTTGGTCAGTTATTATAGAGCATACTGATTTACTTACTATGGGTAAGGTTATATCTACAAGTACAAAGGTTTTAATATATCAAAAGGATGAGAAATTTTTGTGGGCCTCAAGCTAAGATAGCTAAAAGCAACCCACAAATAAACATACACTAGCTATGTCACAGAACGAGGCAACCATTTCACCCACCTGCATTTTTTTTCATCAGCATATAGACACTCACTGGGCACCAGCAGGGTACACACACACACACACACACACACACACCACACACACGCACGCACGCACGCACGCACGCACGCACGCACGCACGCACGCACGCACGCACGCACGCACGCACGCACGCACGCACGCAACACACACACACACACACACACACACACACACACGGTTGCATATATCTTATCTTTTTTTCTCTCTTTTTTTTCCTTTAGATAGATGGCTTGATGAAAAAAAGCAGTTCCACTGCTAATTCAATGTACCATCTGAAAATAAAAGTTTGACTTCGACTTTGACTTTGACACATTGGTTAACATGAAAAAATCATCAACAATTTTACAGAGTAGGCATAATATGTATCCCGGAATAGCAGCCACCTAAGAGGTTAATTCAGCTTCAGGAGTAGGGTACATTCAGCAACTTGAAGCAAGCAAACTGGTTTCTTGTACCAGCAAAGTGGCAAGCAGATGCAGCAATTAGCCGAACATACCTCAACAGTGTTAACCACTAAAGGATAATAGTTACTACATAGAGGTGACCTGTGGGTGCACTCCCAAGAGGACTGTCTGACATTTCGGGAGAGTTGTCTTTCGTGTTTTCGCAACGTCCTTGACCCTGCATGTTGTTCTTTATGCCTGTCTTCTTCCTCCTGTGGTTTAGAACTGCCAGGAGGGGACAGCCCCAATATGGCTTCTGTTGTCGGTGGGGCTATAAACAACCAGACTGGATTAGATTGGAGATGGGATAGCCTGGTGGTTAGCGTGATGCGCTTGTGATCTGCTGACCCGGGTTCGATTCCTGTTCAAGAGGATTTGTCCTCTGGAGTTAACATCAGTGCCAACCTTACTCTCCCCAAAAGTCCTTGGGATGAGACTATAAACCGAGGTCCTGAGTGCGAACACACGCAGAACATCTTGCGCACACGTCAAAACCCGTTCCGCTTTTTGGAAGAATAGGCCGTTGTGTGCCGTGGGAAAGGATGACAAAACTGACAAAACTGCATACACACGGGGACTGGATGAAAAAAGCACACGAGCGCTTATTCCATTATCCTCGAAATAAAAGAATAGAAAAAAAAGGATTCCTCCTCTTCTTCTCCATATCTTCCCCATTGTAGGGCTTCCCGCCCAGTCTTTCGTATTTCTTCTATAGGGACCATTGCTGGAAATACAAACCACCCCATACTGTGTCTCAGAACAGTACTACATTGTTGTTTTCCTGCAGATTCTAGGTCAGGTGGATTTATGGCACACATCACAGATGTGCCAGGAATGCCATAAAGTAGTCAGTCACATTTCAAACACAGCCATGCCATGTACCTGATGGACAATCCAGGAGTTGTGTTCATGTGAAAGGTATCAGGCAAGGGAAAATGGAATAATCTGAGCTGACAATAAACGTTTTCAAATACGTTGGAACTTGAACGAATTCTTTTTTCTTCTGAGCTGTCACAGTTGTTTTGGTTGGTTTGCTTGGTTGTATGTGTTTTATTGTGGTTATTTTTTCATTATTAGTGTTTTTTCTCCTAATATTTTCACATCTGATCCCTCAATTCATGGCTTTGAAATGATGAACAGTATTACTTTTCCTTGCTTTGAACAAATTTTCTTTCTCACACAAAAGTTCAAGTAGCTAAATGGCAGGGTAATGTGATCATGTTTCAAAAAAATTGTTTGACATTTTTATTTAATAAGAGGATTTCTTGGGAGGTCTGTAGAACAGCATTGAAACTGACTGAGGATGAAGGGGGTGGGAGGGGGAAGGGGGTGGGGAGGGAAGAGAAATTAGTCTGCAATCATGGCAACTTGCCCACAAGCAGCCACAGATAACGACCACCCAATGAAGAAAAGAATATAGAAACATAATTTTCAACATTTCTGTGGGGAGGGGAATTTAGCTCATCTAATTTATTGATTTGAAATATTAATGTTGGGTGGCAGAGGAGAGAGCGAGGGAGAGAGAGAGAGGGAGAGAGAGAGAGAGAGAGAGAGAGAGAGAGAGAGAGAGAGAGGGGAGAGAGAGAGAGAGAGAGAGAGAGAGAGAGAGAGAGAGAGAGAACAGCCACTTTTAGTTACACACACACACACACACACACACACACACACACACACACACACACACACACACACACCATTGCATATATATGATTCTCTCTCTCTCTCTCTCTCTCTCTTTTTTTTTTTTTAGATAGATGGCTTGATGAGAAAAAGCAACTGAACTGCTTATTCAATGTACCATTTGAAAATAAAAGTTTGACTTCGCCTTTGACTTTGACACCTTGTTAACATGAAAAAATCATCAACAATTTTACAGAGTAGGCATAATATGTATCCCCCAATAGCAGCTACCTAAAAGGTTAATGCAGCTTCAGGAATACCCTACTTTCAGCAACTTGAAGCAAGGAAATGGGTTTTTTGTACCAGCAAAGTGGCAAGCAGATGCAGCAATCAGCCGAACATACCTCAACAGTGTTAACCACTAAAGGATAATAGTTACTACATAGAGGTGACCTGTGGGTGCACTCCCAAGAGGACTGTCTGACATTTGAGGAGAGTTGTCTTTGTGTTTTCGCAACGTCCTTGACCCTGCATGTTGTTCTTTATGCCTGTCTTCCTCCTCCTGTGGTTTAGAACTGCCACAAGGGGACAGCCCCAATATGGCTTCTGTTGTCTGTGGGGATTTAAACAACCAGACTGGATTAGATTGGGGACAGGATAGCCTGGTGGTTAGCGTGATGCGCTGGTGATCTGCCAGAATACAAAGGGAGTAGACACATCTCTCAGAAGGGAACAAGCTGGATTTGGAAAGGGGAGGGGAACTGTCAGCCAAATATTTTGACTCAGGAACATCTTGGAACAAGTCAACGAATGGAACGCGACACTGTACATACACTTCATTGACTTTGAAAAGGCCTTTGACTCCATACACCGAGACAGTCTCTGGATCATCATGCGTCAGTATGGAATCCCACAGAAACTCATCCAGATGGTCAAGACAATGTACAAGGACTTTCAGTGCTCCGTCATTGTTGACAACGAAACAACAGACTGGTTCCCAGTGATTACCAGGGTGAAACAGGGATGCTGCATGTCAGGATTCCTCTTCCTTCTCGTGATAGACTGGGTGATGAGAAAAACAGTGGAAGGCAAGAGAACTGGGATAAGATGGAACTTCATGAACATGTTAGAAGACCTTGACTTTGCAGACGACATCGCCCTCCTTTCATCAACCATGAACCATCTACAACATAAAACTACAAGACTGGAAGACAACGCAGCAAAGGTTGGACTCAAGCTGAATGGACAGAAGTGCAAAGCCATGAAAGTAAACAGCAGGAACATCGACGGTCTGAGGGTTGGAGATCAGGAGTTTGAAGAGGTGGAGAACTTCACCTATCTCGGAGCAAACGTCACCAAAGACGGAGGAGGAACAGCAGATGTCAAGAAGAGAGTAGCACTGGCCAGTGCGCAGATGAAACGATTATCCAACATCTGGCAAATGGGAGACATCGGCAGAAAAACCAAAGCATCCCTTTTCAAGAGCCTTGTTCTCTCAGTTCTTCTCTACGGATGTGAGATTTGGAAATTAACGAAAGGAGAAGAAGAGAAACTAGACATTTTCCAAACCAAATGTCTGAGGAGGATCTTCAAGATCCGATGGCAAGAACACATCTCCAACAAGACAGTCTTGGAAATAGCAGGAGCAGAAAAAAATCAGCCAGGAGATTAGAAGACGGAGATGGAACTGGATCGGACATGTCCTAAGAAAGGACAGGAGTGACGACTGTGCTGTTGCCCTCGGATGGACACCTGAAGGGAGAAGGAAAAGGGGACGCCCAAAAACAACATGGCGACGAATGGTAGAAGTAGAGGGGAATGCGCAGGCTGGAGCACGTGGAACGCTGCACGAAGCACAGCTGCAGACCGGAACCAGTGGAGGAATGATATTCAAGCCTTGTGTGCCCCCTGGCACAGAGAGAATTAAGGTTAAGGTTAAGGCTGGTGATCTGCTGACCTGGTTCGATTCCTGTTCAAGAGGATTTGTCCTCTGGAGTTAACATCAGTGCCAACTCTACCTACCCCAAAGTCCTTCTGATGAGACTATAAACTGAGGTGCCTTATGCGAACGCACGCGGAACATCTTGCGCACACGTTAAAACCTGTTCCACTTTTTGGAAGAATAGGCCATTGTGTGCTGGTGGGAACGGATGACAAAATTGACAAAACTGCATACACACAGGGACTGGATGAAAAAAAAAAGGACATGATTGCTTATTCCATTATCCTCGAAATAAAAGAATAGAAAAAAGGGATTCGTCCTCTTCTCCATATCTCCCCCCTTGTACGGCTGCCCCGCCCAGTCTTTCCTATTTCTTCTCTGGGGACCATTGCTGGAAATACAAACTACCCCATACTGTGTCTCAGAACAGTACTACATTGTTGTTTTCCTGCTGATTCTAGGTCAGGTGGATTTATGGCACACATCACAGATGTGCCAGGAATGCCATAAAGCAGTCAGTCACATTTCAAATACCTTCATGCCATGTACCTGATGGAAAATCCAGGAGTTGAGTT
>CM054146.1:14477501-14492501 GCA_028751875.1 Rapana venosa | reverse complement strand
GTGGCGACGCGCTCTCCCCGTGGAGAGCAGCCCGAATTTCACGCAGCGAAATCTGCCGTGACTTAAAGTGGTATAAATAAAGACATAAATGAATCGGGTATAGCAGAGACGTTAATTTTGTTGAGATCATCCATGTAATGTTTCTTTTTTGTTTTGTTTTTGCGGCCTCATCTTCTGTGATGTCCCGATTCTGCTGTTTCCACACTGCTCATTTCAATCTCCCCACCACAGCCATACCCAGATTCGTTATGTCTCATCCCCAGGGTAGGAAGTCCGTAGGGAGTCCATCAATATCAGGCCGCCGTGGGGCCACCAGCCAGAGGGGCCCTGCACTGCTGCTGGGTCACTTTGGTGGTGTTCAGTGGTGCCTGTTCTGAACTAACATACGCAGGACACCACCTACAAACCCCCTACAAATGACAGTATTAGCTCAGTCGCGGAGCCAGACTGAGTGAGTTGCCCACCCGAGATGGCGACCACCACAGCGTCCCTCCAACGATCGTCCCCCGTGAACCTCCAACCCCAAAGGCTTTGACACAAACTCACCACAGGCACAGAAGTGTATGAGCAAATCGAATCTGAGGTCACCATGAGACCAGAGCAAGTGGGACCACCGAATCAGAGGCCTTTAAAATAAAATGTATTGCATGATGATCAGTGACAATGAGGATGACGTAATGCTGCTGCTGTGGAAGTGCATGTGCTTTGAGACTACTTGACAGGGTTGTACTCTTCGCTTACTATCATAATACATCCCGGCGTCAACCGGGCCGAGAGATACAGACACCTGCAGCGTTGGTCAGGTAATTTGAGCAACACTTTCAAACTCTCATCCGTTAAGTGGATGAAGCTCGACTGTTTGGTCTCAGTCTTCCCACTGAGCCCTACTAATAATAATGATAATGATAATAATAAAAAATGGAATTTATATAGCGCTATATCTTACAAAAAACAAACCAAAGCGCTTTCATTCATCCTACTCATTCACATGCAGCACACTCACTCTGGGTAGGAGCCGCTCCGGAGTCCGAAAAATCCTTATGACACTTATGGGATTCGAACCCGCGACCTTCCAGTCCGAAATCCAAGGCGCTAGCCACTGCGCCATGACGGCTGGTCACCCATGTAATGTTGTTGCCAGGTCACCCGTCGGTCACTTATTATTGATCATACTGATTTACTGTCAGTACTTCTTCGTCGTTGTTGTCAACGCTCACACAGCAACTATTGTTGTCTGTCATATGAGCGAAAATGCCTTGCGCTGACGTTAAGCGCCTGACAAGTTAGGCCCAGCACATCCGACTTTGGCATGTTAACGTTACTATCAATATTGTTTACACACATACACACACAGACATACAGACACACAGACACACACACACACACTCACTCACACACACAGGCACACACACAGACACACAGACACACATAGACACACACACACACAGACATACACACTCACTCACACACACAGGCACACACACACACATACACAGACACACAGACACACATAGACACACACACACGCACAGACACACACACAGACACATACACATACAGACACACACACACAGACACACACAGACACACATAGACACACAAACACACACACAGACACAGACACACACACACGCACACACACACACACACACACACACACACACACACACACACACACACACACACACACACACACACACACACACACACACACACTACACTATTCCGCTAGGGTCACTTGAAGAAGACGCAGATTAAAAAGTAATGAGAAAACAACAAAGACTGGACCCCAGCCTTTCCCTGAGAGGATGCCGTAGGGGGGGGGGGGGGGGGGGGGGGGGGGGGGGGGCTGTCAGTATAAACAGCATCTTCTGGAAAATAATTCTGTGCAAGAAATTTCCTCTTTTCTGTCACTCACTTTCTTTCTGCTTTGTACCTTTTCTTCCTGTCACCTCCTTCTTGTCTTCTATGTTCGGCCTTCTTGGTCCATTCTCCTGCCCCTTTATATCAGCTCATAGAACATATAACAGACAACAATGGTTTGCCGTCTGAGCGTTCCACCAAGAAGAAGGAAGAAGAAAGAAGAAGAAGGGGGACTGGCTTTGAATTTACACGAAAGTGTTCCTGCAAAAAGGCTGAAATAAAAGACAGACCGGTCTGGAGAAAAACTGTCGACCAACGCGTCCCTCCTATTTATTTATTCTTTTATATCGAGGATAATGGAATAAGCACTCATGTGCTTTTTTATATTTTACATCCAGTCCCCGTGTGTATGCGGTTTTGTCAATTTTGTCATCTGTTTCCACCGGCACACAATGGCCTACTCTTTCGAAAAGCGGAACAGGATTTAACCCTGTGCGCAAGATGTTCTGCATGCGTTCGCACACGGGGCCTCGGTTTATAGTCTCATCCGAAGGATCCTATACACCCCCCCCCCCCCCCTCACTCCCATCCCCTCATCTATCCTTCACCATCATCTTGGTCAAAGGACTGATGATGATGACGATGATGATGATGATGATGACTGATTTAAATATGTATGTGAGGGAGGAGGGAAACGGGGTGGAAGGGGGGTGGGGGGTGAGATAAGAGATCGGGGTGGTGGGAGGGGAGAGGGAGTTTCGTCTAATACCACTTTTTGCTCGGGGTCGTATAATTATGGATGAGAGGTGATACGGGTATAGGCATGTTACAGTAGCCTCTTCTGTCTCGTTTCTCCTTGCTTGTTCATCAGCTAGCAAGACACGCATTACGTACTCGCTAGTGGCAGCTCTGTGAAACAGCTACAACATTTTCTCATCTGCGTTATTTTCCACACAAAACTGCCTTGCCATAAATGCTATCGTTTGGTATTTTAGAGAAGATAGTCATGAAGAAAGTTTCTTTGAAAAAAAAGTTAATATTGGCTTTGTAAAAATTGTGTGTGTGTGTGTGTGTGTGTGTGTGTGTGTGTGTGTGTGTGTGTGTGTGATGTCAAGTCAAGTCAAGTCAAACTTTAATTTTCAGATGGTACAGATGTGTGTGTGTGTGTGTGTGTGTGTGTGTGTGTGTGTGTGTGTGTGTGTGTGTGTGTGTGTGTGTGTGTGTGTGTGAAGTCAAGTCAAACTTTAATTTTCAGGCGGTACAGATTGTGTGTGTGTGTGTGTGTGTGTGTGTGTGTGTGTGTGTGTGTGTGTGTGTGTGGTGTGTTTGAAGTCAAGTCAAGTCAAACTTCATTTTCAGATGGTACAGATGTGTGTGTGTGTGTGAGTGTGTGTGTGTGTGTGTGCGTGACTATGTGTGTGTGTGTGTGCGTGCGTGTATAAGTATGTGTTTATGTGTATTTGAGAGGGGGGCAGGTACTTAGATACGTTTCTGAATTCTCTGTTTTAGGGAAGAGAAATAAAAGAAAATCGGAAGAAAAAGAAAACGAAATAGAAAGGGACTATGAAGGCTGTGAGATATAGAAAATATCTATTAGGAAAAAGCAGAGAGCGAAAGAAGGAATGACCAAAAGAATCTTTTTTAACGAGGGAAAAGAATCAACACAAGCAAGTTTTTATTTTACATTATGCCCTCAAGCAAGCGAGGAGAGAGAGGAGAGAGAGAGAGAGAGAGAGAGAGAGAGAGGAGAGAGAGAGGAGAGAGAGAGAGGAGAGAGAGAGAGAGAGAGAGGAAGGAGAGAGAGAGAGAGAGAGAGAGAGAGAGAGAGAGAGAGAGAGAGAGAGAGAGAGAGAGAGAGAGAGAGAGAGAGAGAGAGAGAGAGAGAGAGAGAGAGAGAGAGAGAGAGAGAGAGAGAGAGAGAGAGAGAGCGCACATACAATAAAATCCTTGTTACTTTCATCGCTTTCATATTTGTCATTCAGAGAAAGATAGGACAGCCTTGCCTACCTTAAATTTCTTTTTTTCTTTTTGGGGGGGGGGGGGGGGGGGGGGGGGGGAGAGGTGGGGAATCTTCATAAATTTCCTCTGTGAGTGTGTGTGTGTATGTGTGTGTATATGTGTGTGTATGTGTGTGTATACGTATGTGTGTGTGTGTGTGTGTGAGTGTGTGTGTGTGTGTGTGTGTGTGTGTGCGTGTGTGTGTGAGCAGGGTGCGTATGAGCATACTGGCACGTGCACACGTACATAATAATATAATATATATATATATATATATATATATATATATATATATATATATATATATATATATATTATATACATATGTGTGTGTGTGTGTGTGTGTGTGTTTGTATTCTTTTATATCGAGGATAATGGAATAAGCACTTATGTGCTTTTTTACGTCCAGTCCCCGTGTGTATGCGGTTTTGTAAATTGTCATCTGTTCCCACCGGCACACAACGGCCTACTCTTACGAAAAGCAGAACAGGATTTTAACGTGTGCACAAGATGTTCTGCGTGCGTTCGCACACGGGGTCTCGGTGTGTGTATGTGTGTGTGTGTGTGTGTGTGTGTGTGTGTGTGTGTGTGTGTGTGTGTGTATCACAATTGTTGCTGTTGAAAAACAGTTAGCAAGTACTATGTGGGAAAAGCAACGAAGGAAAAAGTACAAACAAACAGAAAGACAATCAATCAATCAATCAATGAAGCAGATGAACGAAAGGAAAGAACAAGCAAAAAAAACAAAAACAGGCGATAAATCAACGGAGCAGATAATCTATCTTCTTCCTTCCCTCCAGTCTCCTTTGCTCTGCATCACTAAGCCTACACAGTCTGCCCTGACTATTGGTATGTATACATGAGAAAGGAGTTTCGGGTGGTTTCCTTAAGCAAGAAGAAACGAAAGCAGTGGCAGAACTAGAGAGAGAGAGAGAGAGAGAGAGAGAGAGAGAGAGAGAGAGGAGAGAGAGAGAGAGAGAGAGAGAGAGAGAGAGAGAGAGAGAGAGAGAGAGAGAGAGAGAGAGAGAGAGAGAGAGAAGAGAGAGAGAGAGAGGGAGATAGAGAGAGAGAGGGAGTCAAAGAGAGAGGGAGAGAGAGAGGGAGAGAGAGAGAGAGAGGGAGAGAGAGGGTGAGCAAGCGAGGGAGAGAGAGCGAGAGGAGGAAGAGCGAGAGAGAAAGAGACAGAGAGAGAGAGAGAGGAGGGGGGGGGGGGCAGAGAGGAGAGAGAGAGAGAGAGAGAGAGAGAGAGAGAGAGGGTGAGTAAGAGAGGGAGGGAGAGCGAGAGAGATACATAGAGAGAATGCGAATGCGAATGCGAATGCGAAAGTTTTATTCATTATAGGCCTTGGCCCCTCATGAAGGGGGTGTGTGCATATAATCAACATTCCAAAACATGTTGCATAGGAGACATTTAAGAACAGAAGAATAATACCTCAAGTACAGACAGTATTTCTAATTTTAAAAGCTTTTTACAAATAAATTGCTAGTCGCTTATTAATGCGTTCGTTAGTAGATGACATAAGTATACAAAGTCTAAACATGGAAGGGAAGCTCACACATTTTTGTGGTATCAACTGAGTTCTAAGATCATTTAACATAGGACAACATAATACAAAGAGAGAGAGAGAGAGAGAGAGAGAGAGAGAGAGGAGAGGGGAGAGAGAGGAGAGAGGAGAGAGAGAGAGAGAGAGAGAGAGAGAGAGAGAGAGGGCGGGAGAGAGAGAGATTCAGAGACAGATAGAGACCCAGAAAGAGAGAGAGAGAGAGAGAGAGAGAGAGAGAGAGAGAGAGAGAGAGGAGAGAGAGAGACAGACAGACAGACAGACAGATAGACAGACAGAGAGACAGAGAGACAGAGAGAGAGTCAAAGTCAAAGTCAAAGTCTTTTATTTCGAGGATAATGAATCAGCAAATATATGCTTTTTTTACATCCAGTCCCCGCCCTTATCAGGGATGACATCAAGATAGAAAAAAAAACAACCAAAATAAAAACTAACTAAAACAACAATGACAAGAGAGAGAGAGAGAGAGAGAGAGAGAGAGAGAGAGAGAGAGAGAGAGAGAGAGAGAGAGAGAGAGAAGAGAAGAGAGAGAGAGAGAGAGAGAGAGAGAGAGAGAGAGAGAGAGAGAGCGAGAGAGACAGAGACAGAGAGACAGGCAGAGACAGACAGAGACAGACAGACAGAGACAGAGAGAGAGACAGACAGAGAGAGACAGACAGACAGAGAGAGACAGACAGAGAGAGACAAACAGACAGACAGAGACACAGAGAGAGAGACAGAGACATACAGACAGAGACAGACAGACAGACAGAGAGACGGACAGACAGACAGAGAGAGACAGAGAGAGACAGACAAAGAGACACAGTCAGACAGAGAGAGACAGAGAGAGAGAGAAAGAGAGAGAGAGAGACAGACAGACAGAGACAGGCAGAGACAGAGAGAGTCAGAGAGAGAAAGAGACAGACAGACAGACAGAGACAGAGATAGAGACAGACAGAGACATACAGACAGAGACAGACAGACAGACAGACAAACAGGCAGACACAGACAGACAGACACAGGCACACAGACAGACACAGACAGACATAGACAGAGAGGGCATTGAACCCCCACCTTGAAAAGATGCCAAGGCGGAGTACAAGTAGCATGTGTGCAAATTGCACAGGGACGGTTTGTTCAGCGGACAAGACTAGTCTCTTAAGGTTCACGCATGCAGCTGGAACTTTTGCAGTTTGTCTTAACTAGTTACTAAGGCCCCTGGAGAAGCGGTTTCGGGTCGTGATTATTACGCAATTAAGGAAACGAGATTTGTCCCAAGAACTAGAGAGGAGAGACGTTGACCTCATTCACGTTGAAAGGATGCTGGAACAAGGAGTGGGAGCCACTGTATGCAAAATGCGTAGGACAATTATTGTTCAGGGGGTTAAAAAAAATGCATAGTTCTCTCAAAATTCATGAGATTTGCAAGTATTTCTTGAAATTTCATTTGTCTTTCACAAGTGTACATTATGTCTTTTATAGAAATGTGTATACTTGAAAAAAAAAAAGTATTGAGTCTTTGATACTGTTTGCGATGAACTCTTGCTTTACAGTTCCTGTTAGTATTCATATTATTTTTTGAGTGTATTGCTGGTAGGTTTATTCTCCTGTTCAATTTGTTTGTAATCCTCCATACCCCAAAAGGGATGAAAGGAATTAAATCTTGAATCTTGAATCTGACTATCTTTTAATACCACTGTAACGTTACAGTCCATCTTTTGACTGTTAATTAAAGCGTGCGTGCGTGCGTGCGCGCGCGCGCGCGCGCGCGCGTGTGTGTGTGTGTGTGTATGTGTGTGTGTGTGTGTGTGAGTGTGTGTGTGTGTGTGCGTGTGTGCGTATGTGTGCGTGCGTGTGTGTGTGTGGGTGTGTGTGTGTGCGTATGAGTGTGTGCGTGCGTGCGTGCGTGCGTGTGTGTGTGTGTGTTTATGTCGTTAAGCAATAAGGTTGTAACAGAAAATATATAGAGAGAAGACATTGAACTCATGTTGAAAGGATACCAAGTCATCGACCTAAGTGAAAATATGCAAATTCAATTTAAAAAAAATGTTCGGGGGAAAGGGTTGGGGGTGGGGTGGGGGTTGGGGTGGGGGGAACTGTATTCTGACAATATTTTGATAATAAATATTTCCTTCAACTACAATACAGTTTTATTTAGCCCTCGCCAAAAGCGGTGTCGGAAATTATTGATGGAAGCAAAGTGTCGAGGTATGATGAGTGAGATGGAGGAGTACACATTGTGGGTAACCCCTAGAGTGTTTTCACAGGGAAATGGCCAACAACAACATCAATTACATCAACAGCAACAAGAACAACGACGACAACAACAACAACAACAACAGCAATAACAACAGCAACAACAACAACAGTAAAAACAGCAACAACAACAGTAGCAGCAGCAGCAGCAGCAACAGCAACGACAATAACAACAGCAATAACAACAACAGCATAAACAGAACAACAACAACAGCAGCAGCAACAGCATCGACAATAACAATAACAATGACAACAACAAAAACAACAACGGGGTATCCACATAATCATACACATTTGCCTTTATTCCTTGAGAATGCATATGCTTATGCAATTAATTACACACAGTTTATGTACATGTGTACGAATGTGTTATCTCAACCGCTTGTCTGTCTGTCTGTCTGTTTGTGTCAGTCAATCTGTGAGTGTGCATGTGTGTGTGTGTGTGTGTGTGTGTGTGTGTGTGTGTGTGTGTGTGGAGGAGAGAGGAGAGAGAGGAGAGAGAGAGAGAGAGAGAGAGAGTGGTGTGTGTGTATGGGTGTAAGTGGTGTGTGTGTGTGTGTATGGGTGTAAGTGGTGTGTGTGTGTGTTGTGTGTGTGTGTGTGTGTGTGTGTGTGTGTGTGGAGAGAGAGGAGAGAGAGAGAGAAGGAGAGAGAGAGAGAGAGAGAGAGAGAGAGAGAGAGAGAGAGAGAGAGAGTGGTGTGTGTGTATGTGTGTGAGTGGTGTGTGTGTGTGTGTGTGTGGGTGGGTGTGGGTGTGGGTGTGGGTATGTGTGCGCATGTATTTTTGTATGTATGTATGTATGTGTGCGTGTGTGTGTGCGTTGGCGAGCATATGTGCGTGCACACGTGCGCGCACATTTGAGTGTATGCGCGCGCGCGGGCGTGTGTGTATATACGAGCCTGTGCATGCACACATATCCATGTATTTTTTTAACCGAAGTTCACGCACGTGTAATAAATCTCACTCTTAGAAAAGGCACTTTCCAATAATTTTTGGATGAATCATCGTTTAAATAGTCCAGCCGCTAATGCAAGGATATTGGTCAAAACCTGCAAATGAGAGTGACAGCGTGCCTTTTGGCATACACATACTTTTGATCCTCCTCTACAATACTGGCATGGGAAACACGGTATTGACCACCTGTTTCCCACTTAGTTTGATACTTAAAGATATACGGCCTACTTATCATAGACCATGACAAATGTAAACCTTTCCCTAATCTACCCCTGCCCTTCCCTCCCCTACTCTCTCCCCTCTTCCTTCCACCTACACTACCCCAATACCTACTCTTCCTTCCCCTAACCTACCTCCCTCCACCAATATATCCCCTCCTTCTCTCTAACCTACCCCTCTCCTCCCCATATCTTTTCACCTCCTCCCTCCCCAAAACCTACCCCTCCTCCTCCCTGACCTATCCCCTCCCTCCTCTGACCTAATGGTTAGAACATTGCACTCACAATTTGATGACCTGGGTTTGCATCCTGTTCAAGGGGATTTTCCTCCTGGAATTAACATCAGAGCAGACTCCACTCTCCCCAAAAGTCCTTCGGATGAGACTTTAAACCGAGGTCCCGTGCACGAACGCACGCAGAACATCTTGCGCACATGTTAAATCCTGTTCCACTTTTTGAAAGAGTAGGCCATTGTGTGCTGGTGGGAACAGATGACAAAATTGACAAAACCGCATACATACGGGAACTGGACGTAAAATACCACATGAATACTTATTCCATTATCCTCGATATAAAAAAATTAATACATTTTTAAAAAGTAAGTAGCTTACCTCCTCTCTCTATTCTACCTCTTCTTCCACCCTAAACTACACCTACCTCTCCTCCCCCCTAACTTAAACACCTATAAGATAAAATCAAATCAAAGCTTTATCATGCACACAACGCTGTTTGCAACTCTAAACACACGAACATTCACAGCTTGAGGAAAGTTGTAGAAAATGCCACTATCAAAAGGAAACGACTACACAGACAGGCACAAAGATAATGAGAACTGATTTTCCATGTAAGAGATGTGGCTACTGCACCTTCCTCACTCCTCCCCCTTCCCTCAGTCTATACCCCAGTGTACACCTCCCCCCTCATAACCCACCTCTATCCCCCCCCCACCCTATCCCCTTGTATTCTCGCCCCCCCTCCCCTATTCCCTTCCCTCTCCCCCCTTGTATTCTCTCCCTCCCCCTAAGCTGCCCCTTATCCCTTGTATTCTCTCCCCTTCAAGCTGCCCCTATCCCCTTGTATTCTCTCCCCTTCAAGCTGCCCCTATCCCCTTGTATTCTCTCCCCTTCAAGCTGCCCCTATCCCCTTGTATTCTCTCCCCTTCAAGCTGCCCTATCCCCTTGTGTTCTCCACCCCCCCCTCCCCAAACTGGCCCTTTCCCCTCTATTCTCTTCCCCCCTAAGCTGCCTCTTCTATTCCTCCCCCCTTCTACAACCCCTTCTCTTCCTCTCCTCTCCCCCCCCCGCCAGCTACCCCTCCCTTAAAAAAACCCAAAAAAACCACGACACAAACATGGGAAGATAGACAACACATCTCCCCCCAAACTTTGGAGGTTTAGAGGTTAGGGGTGATCCCTGCAGAGATCACAAAATCCTAACTCACAATTTCAGTTGTGGCATCCTAATTTTTATGATATATTATCAAAGTAACAACTCTTAACTTTTAAGGTGTCTTTTTATTTCATTTTACAAATTAAAAAAAGTCATGTCTACAATCATTTAACTTCACCCATCACTTGTTTCAGACAGGTAAACAGCAATATGTACAATGTCATAAAAAATTGTTGCTTCATTTCCATCAGATGGGAGCTTTAATCTGGACTATGAAGCAACTCAAAAGGAAAGAAGGGATGTAATTGTTTGAGATTCCTTTGAAGGAGAAGGAATACTGACTTGGAATAGCACACACGTTGTGTTTGTCAATCTAAACACAAGTAAACAAGGTTCATATGCAGTAAAATAATTCACAACTTGAAGACAGTGGTCACTTGCAAAGTTTCTGTAGAAACAGTCACCCTTAAAGCAAAACAGTTACACATGCAGGTGCAAACTAAAGAAATGAAAATATAATGAAACGAACAATTTGGTGCACTGCCTTTGTGGTGGCCTGCTAATTTTATTTCATGTTTGTTTGTTAACATTTATTCTTATCATAGGGGTGGGGGGTGGGGGGATTTGTTTCGTAAAATGTCACAAAAGTGACAGCATAAATGAAATACCCTGGACACAATGAACTCTTTTGAGACACTGACAATGAACATCTGCAAGATAAAGACATGTCAAAGAGGATGATGATATTAGTTAACACGGTTAGTATGTCGGTCTTTATCAGGAACACATTTTATGTTTTTGTTTTTATTTTTGGGATTTGTTTTTTTGGGTGTTTTATTTTCAGGTTTTATCTCATTTCTACGTGTCATTAATGGAGGTCTCCTACAACACAGTTACCATCCTTGTTTGACCCTTGTGGTTGGCTGGGGCGTTGATACCAGGAACGACAGAAGAGCTGGTTTTAACCTGGTTTCAATCGTAAATAATTGCGTGGCTTTTTCTCTACTAGAGCTCCCAGGTTCACCAATGGAGAGATGTTCTGTATGCGGCCATTTACCCACCGTTAAGGTTGTAGGAACATTCAGACTTAGGGGATGGATTTAATATGACATTTTAACATTTATAAGGTGCTATGTCTAACTCGATTTCTGTGATCGGCGGGGCTTAAAACCTTGGGATTTACTCTGTGGGGATGCGGGGAGAGTGGGGGGGGGGGGGAGAGCTGTCAGTATAAACAGCATCTCCACCTTCTGGGAATTCTGTACTAGGAATTCCCTCTTTTCTATCCCTCTCTTTGTTTCTGCCTAGTTCCTTTTCTTCTGGTCACCCCATTCTTGTCTTATTTTCTGCCTTCTTTGTCCTTACTCCTGCCTTTTTCCAGAAAGACTTATACAATAACAAATCTCTCCCATGCCAAAGTCGGATGTGCAGGCCTGATTTGCTGCATTTTTGCTCATGTGACAAACACCAGTAGTTGCTGTCTGAGCGTTCGATGATGAAGAAGAAGAAAACGTTGGGATTTGATTAAAAAAAGAGGAATTTGAGCAGCGAACTGATGCTATAATTATGACCTTGACAATAAAGTGAAAGGTGGAGGGCTGCTTAGTTTCAAACAATTCATACATTTTTATTATTGAACAGGGAAAGAAACCGTTCTAACTCCTTTATATCTCTTGATACCTATATCTGTGTTTCTCTCTCTCTCTCTCTCTCTCTCTCTCTCTCTCTCTCTCTCTCTCTCTCTCCTCTCTCTCTCTCTCTCTCTCTCTCTCTCTCTCTCTCTCTCTCTCGCCGTATCTGCATATAAACATAACGTGTCTAAATATCATATCATGTACTTGTTCGCTCTAATAAGTTCGTGTGTGAATGGCCGTGCGTTTGCGTGTATGTGTTGAAAGTGTGTGTGTGTGTGTTCATGCATGCGTGCATGCGTGCGTGCGTGCGTGCGTGCGTGCGTGCGTGTGTGTGTGTTTATCTTTCTCTATTTCTGGTCCATTGATCTAGAATGACCTTCTCTCTCTTCACTGAATGCCTACTAATGACACTTTTATCTCCAACCTCCAGACATACTTATTTCAAATCCAAGATTTCCCATTCTGTGTCATCTCATATCTATCCCTGCCTTCAACAGCCAAAATTCCCATCACAGGGCCAAAGTGTATAACCTTCATGTGCATGCGCGCGTGCGCGCGCGCGCGCGTGTGTGTGTGTGTGTGTGTGAGAGAGAGAGAGAGAGATGAGAGAGAGAGAGAGAGAGAGAGAGAGAGAGAGATGGAGAGAGAGAGAGAGAGAGAGAGGGGAATTTCAATTTGTAAAACTATTTGTGATTTGGTTGTATGTATTAGAATAGGTTGAACACAAGCGCTTTGATATGTTCTTACAAGATAAAGCGCCAAATAATTCACATATTATTATTATTATTATTATTGATATTATTATTTCATTTCGTGTTGTTTAAAGCCCTACTGACCATGAATATCATATTTTGACTGTCACCTCACTTAGTTTTAATAACTGTAACAACTTCCACTTCAATTTAAGATAAAGACCTCCTAATCCTCCTTAAATCTCTTCAAGGTGTATGTTATTTTACGTGTGTTAAGTTATGCTGCATATAAACGTTACTCAACTGTATTTAGCGTTTTGGACATATTATATGTGTGAAGTAAAGCCTTCATTGTATCTGATTGCAATTTTACCTCCCATTCATAGGCTATCACAAAGTTACATATCTTTTCATTGTTTGACATTGCTCAGAAGTCCAGATAAAATTTTGTATCTGATGGAAATAAAGCAGCAATTTTTATATAGAATTGTAGACTCTACTGTTCACCTGTCTGAAACGAGGAAAGGGTGAAACTGAGTATTTAGAATAAGCACTTTTGCTATTTCCGAAGTAATGTAGGAAAAGACACCTTTACAGTTTGGAACTGTTAGTTTCAATAAAACGTTGTTAAACTATAAATGCAGCAACTTAGCTGTGAGCTATAGGAACTTGTGATCTTTATGAGGATCACCCCTAACTTCTAATCCTTTGAAGTTTGGAGGAGATGTATTGTCTATCTTTCCATGTTCGTCCTTTTTTTCCCAGTTTTATTTTTGGGAATGGGTAGTGGGGAAACGAGGGAGATGTAACTTGGTGGGAAAGAGAGGGAAATAGAGGAGGGAGGGAGGGGTAGCTGGGTGGGGAGCAGGGTAGGTAGGTTGGGAGGAGAGTATAGGGCATAGAGAGTGGAGGGGGTAGCTTTGGAGGAGAATACAGGAGGGGGGGTGGTGGAGGGGTAGCTGGGGTGGGTATAGGGAGGGGTAGCTAAGGTCATTTGGGTAGGCACAGATTCACGCTAATATTGGTCATTGTAATCGTAAGTATATGTATACATAGTGTGGAAGTGAGGTCTCTGACACCTCGCTCCCCTACGACCTTATAGGTTATGGGACTCCTTTACCCTTTACCTTTTTTATATGTATACAAACTGGCTAGCTGTCACTGCGCACGACAGAATGTAATCCTTTGGCGGCTGTGCTAAAATGGCTGACTGAACTTTCGATTAAACACCACAGATGCGTAGGACCCCTCCTTCCCCTTCCTCCACAACCTCCCCTCCTCCTCCATAACCTCCCACACTGAATGAATGACTTTTTTGCTCACCCCTCCCCCTCCTCCCCAACCTTACACCCCCCACCCCTACCCAACCCTACCCTCCACCACTACCCCACCTATTCAGACAGACTTCATTTTCGGCCTCATCACAGATGGGAACCAACAAGTCAGTCATTATCTTTCTTTCTGGCACTGCCAGCCAGCTCCCGCGAAAGTAAAGTCAGATTGTGCATGATGCTGAGTGGGAGGAGGACGTGGATGGTGCAGGTGGTCGGTGCTTATATGTATGCATTAGTTTTTATTATTATTATTATGTACAACTGCGCATTTGGTGCAAGAATGAAACGGAAAGGGCAACAGGAAGGCAAAGATTCGAGGGTAGGGTAGGGTAGGGTAGGGTAGGGTAGGGGAGGTGAGGTTAGGGTAGGGGAGGGGAATGGAGGGGAGGGAGAAGGTAAAGTAGGGTAGGGTAGGGTAGGGAAGGGTAGGGGAGGGTTAGGGTAAGGTAGTAAGGGGAGGAGGAGGGAGGGTAGGGTAGGGTAGATGAGGTTAGGGTAGGGTAAAGGAGGGTAAAGTAGGGGAGGGGAGGGGGAGGGGAGAGGAGGGAAAGGTAGGGTTAGGGTAGAGGAGGGTAGGGTAGGGTAGGGTAGGGAGGGTAGAGTAGAGGAGGGTAGGGTAGGGTAGAGGAGGGTAAAGTAGGGGAGGGGAGGGTAGGGTAGGATAGGGGAGAAGAGGTTAATAATATATGGAATTTATAGAGCGCTATATCTTGCAATTACAAATCAGAGCGCTTGAGGTTAGAGTAGGGTAGGGGAGGCAAGGGGAAGGCATGGGAGGGGAGGGTAGGTATAGGAGGGTAAGGTAGGGTAAGGGAGAGTAGGGGAGGGAAGGGGAGGGGAGGGTAGGGTAGGGTAGGGGAGCAGAGGGAAGGAGGAAAGGGTAGGGTAGGGTAAGGTATTTATTTTATTTTATTTTATTCTTTTGTATCGAGAATAATGGAATAAGCATTTATTGCTTTTTTACCCCCAGTCCCCGTGTGTATGTGGTTTTGTAAATTCTGTCATCTGTTCCCACTGGCACACAATGGCCTACTCTTACGAAAAGAGAACACAGAACATCTTGCGCACACGTTAAATCCTGTTCCGCTTTTCGTAAGAGTAGGTTATTGTGTGCCGGTGGG
>CM054146.1:14465001-14472501 GCA_028751875.1 Rapana venosa | reverse complement strand
ATTTTTTTAAGCATGAAAAAATGGACTGTGCACTTTGGTTTTTTTTTGGATTGAAGACATAGAGCAATACCAGGTAGTCACAAGAAAGTTGGAAATAACCATCAAATGAGGTTTGCCTGTATTCCTACAGCGTTGACCCCGCGCATGCCATATTGCGGTTAGGAAGCTAGCAGACGACAAAGGACTGAGGGGGTACAGTGTTTGCTGAAAAATTAAACACTTTTAAACCTACCAAATTTGTTCAAAATCCCATGAGTTTTGAGTCAGAGGCTAGTCTTTAAAAAAAAAAGTGGTTTTTATTTCTGTGGATGCCTTAGTACGTGCGGTATGAATATAAGAGTCACATAGACAAACAGAAGGAAGAGAGGAAAGGAAAGGTAAAGGAGTCCCATAACCTATAAGGTCGTAGGGGAGCGAGGCGTCAGAGACCTCACTTCTCTAGGGCCAGCATATTGAGGGCGGCGCCCATCTCCTCTCCCTTGCTGCTTTACCTTCCCTGACCCTTAAGAGGGCAGGTACCCATTTACAGCTGGGTGAACTGGGGGAACTGTACTGAAGCCAAGGCGCGCAAACGGTCACCCATCCAAGTGGTAACCACGCTCGACGCTGCTTAACTTGGCTGGGGGAAAGCGAGTGCTCCTACCACTGAGCTATCCCGAGAGATTTAAAAAAAAATACTGGTGTGTAGCCAAAGTCAACTACTGACTTGTTCCATCAACCAGCCTAATGACGTCAAAACGAGAAGCAGACGAACTGTGAAGGTGTGGGATGGAAGGAAAGGGAGAGAATGACGGGGAGGGGCTGGAGAGGAAGAGAGGTAGGGAAGGAGGAGGGGGTGGGGGCTAGGGAAGGAGGGGGTGCTAGGTTTTTTTTTCCCCCTTACAGTTCAGTTGGTAGGAAGGTCTCGTCTGTCAGTGTACGTGTACTTTATTCATTCATGTCCCCTGTTTGTTTAGTCAAGGAGGAGTGCTGGGCTAGAGATTACGCGTCGGAGTTGTAGAAATAATAATTTGTTAACAAAAATAATATCATAGAGAAAGTCTTTTGAAGCATCTTCTGAGGGTTGGTAGTCTAGTGGTCATGTAGGTGTAGACAGTGAGAGGTTACGGGTTCGGATCCTGCTTCTGGGTAAGTTTTTTCTCCCCATCCATCAGCTGTATGAGTGGTGGTCTGGCTGCTAGTCTTTCAGCTGAGTGGGACACTGAAGTAAGGTCCACATGCAACATAGATGACTTGTACTGTACATTCAAAACCATGGTAACAATATAGCTGTCCCTGGCACAAATGTGAAGGAAAAAAATTCACTGCCATAGAGGGAGAAATATACTTACAGTGAGAGAGAGAGAGAGAGAGAGAGAGAGAGAGAGAGAGAGAGAGAGAGAGAGAGAGAGAGGAGAGAGAGAGAGAGAGAGAGCGCTACTTTTTATGTGTGTGTGTGTGTGTGTGTGTGTGTGTGTGTGTGTGTGTGTGTGTGTTTTCCATTGAGAATCGATTTTTCTACGGAATTTTGTCAAAGCTCTTTTATTCTCGTGAGTTTATATATATATATATATATATATATTTTATATATATGAGTACATATATATGTACGCTGTATGTGTTGCATGCTGCCCCAACACACACACACACAGACACACATACAGACACACACACACACACACACACACACACACACACACACACACACACACACACACACACACACACATACACACACACACTCTCTCTCTCTCTCTCTCTCTCTCTTTTATCTCTCTCTCTCTCACAACAACAACAGCAACAGCAGCAGCAACAACAACAAGAACAAGAACAACAACAAATATTCATTCAGAAAAAACCTCGAAACAGATGGCACACAATATTCAGTTGGTGCAAACAACAACAACAACAACAACAAGGTAATAATTCATAATGTAGCTCCATCACCATGCAAAACGTAATCTGCGATTTGACAGCTGTGAAAACATGTTAACAACACAACAACACAACAACACAATCCTTTTAGACAAAGCATCTAATCAATGAATCAAGGACATTACTTTTTGTTTTGGCTTTTGGTATCTTGCTGCCTTCACACTTGTCAAAGAATCGAAACTACGAGTTATTCCATTTTGGATATTGCATATGATTTTATATGAAAAACCGGACGAAAGAGGATAAAGGAAGATTTAACTGAGGAAAATGAGAAAGAAAGAACCAAAAAAAGTGAAGGCAGGAGACACGGAAAAGGTAGCCGCTTGTCATAGATGACAAGATCTTGATTTATTCATTTATTTATTTATTTAATCATCTATTTATTTATACCACTTTAAGTCACGGCAGATTTGTCTGCGTGAAATTCGGGCTGCTCTCCCCCAGGGAAGAGCACGAAGCCACAAGAGCAGCGCCACCTTTTTTTTCTTCTTTTTCCTGTCAGCAACAGTATTTGTTTCTCTATCAGAGTGGCCTTTTTTCTACAGAATTTTGCCAGGGAAAACTCTCTTGTTGCCGTGGGTTGTTTTACGTGCGCTAACTAATTATGTGCAACACACAGGACCTCGGTTTATCGTCTCATCCAAAAAGATTAGCACCCAGACCACCACTCATGATCTAATGGATGGAGAAAAAATTTCGGGTCCAAACGGGATTCGAACCACCGCACACTTCCGACCGGGACTTTTCGCTTTCTAGACAGGCGCGTTACCTCTAGACCACCGATCTACTTAACAGTATTGGATAATTGGATATTTCTTCAGATGGTAATATTAACCCCCCCAAAAAACAACAACACAACAAACCAACCCCAAAGGAAAATATTTCTTGATAACCGCATCAAGTCACGATTCTTACAGATCAAGATTTGTGAGGATTAGGAGGCGACCATGAACACATTTTGAAGAAAAGATATTCTCCTTGTTTTGTTTTGTTTGTTTTTTTATGTTTTCGTTATTTTTTTCCTAAGTTTTTTATTCTGAATACTAGCATTGTGGGTTTTTATTTGACTCTAAAAAATTTATATATCAAAATGATGTAGTTGTTAACAAAGCAAAAATGTTGTTACGAAGAAAAAGTCAGTCCTGATAATTAAAACATCTACTGTTGGTTCGGACAGAATTGTGCAACTCGGCAAAAACCCCCAACAAAACAAAACAAAACAAACAAACAAAAAACCGCTGGCTACTATAGTTAACTTGTTGTCCGATCCTACCTTTTTTTCTTATGCCAAGATTATACATTCTTTAAATCAGATTTGCTCTTAACAGAATTGGATAACTGTTATTAAGAAATTGCACTGTCCTACTCTCATGTTTTCTTTTTGTTAATCGAAATTGAATTTTGTAACTCAGGAAACCAGGGCTGGCTGATGGATTGAATTTGACAGGTTAACTTTTCCTTTTTGTTTTTCTTTAAATTTTTAACCAACAAGTTTGGTTCTTTTCTCTTCTTCTTGTCAAAATTGAATGACCTGAGATGTGAACATCACGTCTGCTGATTTCTGTTGGAAAGCAATTTTTTTTTTGGGGGGGTGGGGGTGGGGGGATGGGGGGGGGGTTACTCTGAAAAGTGAGGGGTTTATGGAGTGATGTCAAGTCAAGTCAAGTCAAGTCAAAAACACTTTAATCATCCCATGAAGCGCAATTACAATACTGACAGGCACATTGATACCTATAATTATCTCACAAGACACAAGAAAAATACATTTCAGATTGTTATAAACATTCCAAGATAGCTTGAAAAAAATTATCATACACAAACACAAAACCAGGTGCGCGCGCACACACACACCGCGTACACACACACCACACACACACACACACACACACACACACCAATGTAGGAATACAATGTTGTAAAAACCATTGATTGGAAAAGATATAAACTTTTTTTTTTACGCGTGCACGCACGTGCGCATTCACACACACACGCACATCCATACACCAATATATGAGCACAGTTTTTATCACACATACACACACACGTGCACCCGCGCACCATAATTACAATTATCTAGTAAAGACATAAACACAAGAGGAGGAGGGGGAAAAGGTTGGGGGTTTTTTGTGTTTAAATTTGTCACGTAATCTAGTCCATTTTTGTGGTGACAAAATATTGTGTCATCTTAAAAGTATTTATTGCTGTTATGATTGGGAATGTGTTATAGGGAGAAAGTCAGACCAAACCTTTAGACAGCGTTTGTTGGTGGTCAGAATGGAGTTTTGTACTTCAGAAAAGATAGAGAGCTGATGGAGTGAGTTGGTGTGTGTGTATGTGGTGTAGTTGTGTGTGTGTGTGTGTGTGTGTGTGTGTGGTGTGTGTGTGTGTGAAATGCAAGCAGATGGGTGTTTTTTATTTTATTGGTGCTGTTATTGTTTTTTCTTCTTTATTTTTCTGTCTTTTACTGTCTTTCTTACTTTCTTTCTTTCTTTTTCTTTCTTTCTTTCCTCCTTTCTTTCTTTCTTTTCTAACAAAACTTCCAGTTTTTAAACAATGTTTGTTGTCAGAAAGGGAAAAACCTCAACTGTCTCCATCGCCGCTGTCGTCGGTAGGAGTTCCACACAATGCCACCAGGGTTTGTCATCTTTCTCTATCTCTGCTGAGTTCTACGATCTGCTGTAGTAGCCCTCCTCCCAGACCACTGATCTCAGTGATGTTGGCCAAAAATGTAGGATGTTGATGCTCTGCCTCTTTTCTTCCTTCTGCCCTCAACCAACCTTACCTTGGAGAACTGTCGTCATCAGATTTGTCTACAGCGTGTTTCTGTTCTTTTCCCTCTGCCCATATCAACCTTACCTTGGAGAACTGTCGTCATCAGATTTGTCTACAGCATGTTTCTGTACTTTTCCCTCTGCCCATATCAACCTTTGACGGAAGCGGATCTTACCAAACTTCGATCCTTTCACACCATAAGCCTCCGAAGAATTCTCCAGATCTTTTGGCCAGAGAAGATCTCCAATGAAGACCTACTACGGAGATGCAGGCAAGAAGACATGGGAACCATCATCACCAGACGACGGTAGAAGTGGATTGGGCACATCCTCCGAAGAGACCCACAGTCAGTCACAAGAACAGCATTGCACTGGACCCCAGAAGGAAGGAGAAAGAAAGGAAGACCAAAAGCAATGTGGAGGAGGACTGTAGAAAGTGAGATGAAGGCCATGCAGCACTCTTGGGGATCAGTGACTAGGTTGGCCCAGGATAGACAGGAGTGGAAGCGCTTTGTTGCTGCCCTACACACCACTGGGTGTAATGGTTGATGATGATGATATCAACCTTACCTTAGAGAACTGTCTCATCAGATTTTGTCTACAGTGTGTTTCTGTTCTTTTCCCTCTGCCTCTCAGCAACCTTACCTTGGAGAACTGTCGTCATCAGATTTTGTCTACAGCGTGTTTCTGTTTGCTTGACAGGACCAACGTTATCTCAGTAAGAATAGGAAACTAGTTATAAAGAAAGCAGGGTTCTAAAAAAAACAAAAATGCGTTTGATGGAGATTTTGATATCCTGGAACTTCGCAGTTTTTACAAATTGTCCCATTAAATGACCCGTTGAAAAAATATAGCCTCGTTCTCACGTAACTGTTGACGCTATCAGGACATTTCCCCGCTGGGTCTTTTCGTTAACATGTTAACAGCGAATCGTTTGGACAGCGGGTTAATAGTTATGTACGTGTGGCTGGTACAAAGAATATGGTCTGATCTGTCGCTGATAATAAAATAATGTGTGTGGTGTGTGTGTGTGTGTGTGTGAGAGAGAGAGCGAGAGCGTGAGCGAGGAGAGAGAGAGAGAGAGAGGAGAGAGAGAGAGAGAGAGAGAGAGAGAAGAGAGAGAGAGAGAGAGAGAGAGAGAGAGAGAGAGAGAGAGAGAGAGAGAGAGAGAGAGAGAGAGAGAGAGAGAGAGAGAGAGAGAGAGAGAGAGAGAGAGAGAGAGTGAGAGCGAGCGCAAGCGTGGGTAATGGTGCGTGAGACATCTTGTGGAATAGAAGTTGCGCATTTTTATGAAGAAAACCAATTGCTGATGAAAAGAATGCTTATTTTCCTTCTCCTTCCTTCCTTCCTTCCTTCCTTCCTTCCGTCCTTCCTTCCTTTTTTCCTTCCTTCCTTCCTTCCTTCCTTCCTTCCTTCCTTTCTTTCTTTCTTTCTTTCTAAAGCACCGACTCAGGTATGGCCACACATTCTACTGTACTGATGTCATATTATAATAATATACTTTGTCTTTTAGCAAATCGATTGATCTACCACAGTGTAGATCATTGTGTAAATCATTTGTGTAGTTCATTGTGTAAATCATTTGTGTAGATCATTGAGTAGATTATTTTGTGTAAATCATTTGTGTCGATCATTTGTGTAGATCATTGTTTAGATCATTGTGTAGATCATCTGTGTAAATCATTTGTGTAGATCATTGCGTAGATTATTTGTGTAGGTAATTGTGTAGGTCATTGTGTAAATTATTATGTAGATCATTTGTGTATATCATTAACGTAGATCATTAACTGTGTAGATCATTAACATAGATCAGTTGTGTAGATTATTAACGTATATCATTAACGGTGTAGATAATTTATGTAGATAAGTTATAAAATAATAACAAATCGAATTTATATAGCGCTATATCTTGCAAAAACAAATCAAAGCGCTTGCATTCATCCACTCCATCACATGCAAAAAGTTACAAAGTTTTTACAAATTCGAATGTATACACACACACGCACGCACGCACACACACACACACTCATAAAGGTTGTGCACCTTGGCAGGGTGATGTGGGTTTCGGCTGTTGAGGGCAAGGACAGAAATGAGATGAAACAAGAAGGTAAAGTCTTAGGTTTGAAATAAATGTGTTTTGAGGCTGGATTTAAAAGTATTATAAGTAGGCTTTTGGCGAAGGGAGAGAGGGAGGTCAATCCAGATCGATGGACCAGAAATAAAGAGCGACGGCCAACAGTGGACTGGTTGAATCTAGGTATTCGAAGGCACAAGGTATCTGCAGCAGAGCGGAGGGAACGAGGAGTGTACAGGTGAAGAGATTCATAGAGGTAGGAAGGTGCTGCTTTGTGGAGGCATTTGTAACACAGGGTATGAAGATCATTTGTATAGATCATTTGTGTATAACATTTTGCAAAGATAGGTCATTTTGTGAAGATTGTTTGGTACATCATTGCATAGATCATTGTTTAGATCAATGTGTAGATCATTTTGTAGATTACTGGGTAGAGCATTATGCCGACCATTTTGTGAAGATTATTGGACACATCGTTGTGTAGATCAATTGTGTACATCATTCGTGTAGATCATTGTGACGATCATTTTGTGCATCATTTGCGAAGATCATGTGTGTCCATCATTTGTGTAGATCATTTTGTGAAGATAATTAGCGGGAGTCTGACGTTTTGTAGGATTAGAATTGATTCGCGCCGCTGGTAAATCATTGCCCGGATCTTATTGTTGATAATATGCAAAAGCGGTAGACTTGTCAACAACCCGACACGTATGCGCCGCTGACTAATCAAATCAAATCAGT
>CM054146.1:14452501-14457501 GCA_028751875.1 Rapana venosa | reverse complement strand
CCCACATAGCAGGAGTCGAGTGCATAAGGCAGATATGTTTGGAGTTTCGTTTCCTATTAAACGCTAATGACACTTAGGATAGCTTTAATATACAAAATATAGTATCTTTCATACTTTCGGGGGGAAAAAAAAGACATGACAGGAGTCGAGTACATAAGACAGATATGTTTGGAGTTCTGTTTCCTATTAAACGCTAATGACACTTATGATATCTTTAGCATACAAAATATAGTATCTTTCATACTTTAGGGAGAAAAAAACCCCACATAGCAGGAGTCGAGTACATAAGACAGATATGTTTGGAGTTTCGTTTCCTAGTAAACGCTAATGACACTTAGGATATCTTTAACATACAAAATATAGTATCTTTCATACTTTAGGGGGAAAAAAAAGACCACATGGTAGGAGTCAAGTATATAAGGCTGAAGATGATTGGGAGGAAAACCGGGGACAGGGAGGGGGCAGGTGGGTGTCGGAATTCAAATGCTTGGAGCATCTTCGAAGTCGGAATGCGGCTACCTTTTCGTAAAAGTAGGCCTTTGTGGGCCGGTGGGAACAGATGACAGAGTTTACAAAACCGCAAACGAACGGGGACTGGATGTAAAAAAAAGCACATAAGTGCTTATTGAATTATCCTCGATATATAAATAAATAAATAAATGGTTAAAAAAAATGGTCGCACACACATTTAGTATCACCTTTGGTGAACCTTGGAGCTCTTGCACAGAAACGAAAAGAAAAGTGATTGGAGTGGCGGAGACTTTTTTTCCTTCTAAATGTTTACCTCAGGAGATTTTTGTGTGTGCGATAGCGGCTGGTTGTTTGGTGTTTGACGATATTCCATGAAACATCAGAAAAAAACATAGGACCTGTACATAAATGCCTGGTGCTTTATATGAGAAAAGGACCAACTCACCACTGTGAAAGATGCTGCTGAATGTTTTCAAATGAAATTCATGTTTTCCGGTTTTATGCCCCCATTGCCATCCTCTTCCTCATTTCCTCCTCCTCGTCCTCCTCGTCCTCCTCGTCCTCCTCCTCCTCCTCGTCCTCCTCCTCCTCCTCGTCCTCCTCCTCCTCCTCGTCCTCCTCATCCTCATTTCCTCCTCCTCCTCTTTCTCCTCGTCGTCGTCGTCGTCCTCCTCCTCCTCCTCATTTCCTCCTCCTCCTCCATGTCCTCCTCCTCCTCTTCCTCATGTCCTCCTCCTCCTCTTCCTCATGTCCTCCTCCTCCTCTTCCTCATGTCCTCCTCCTCCTCTTCCTCATGTCCTCCTCCTCCTCTTCCTCATTTCCTCCTCCTCGTCGTCGTCCTCCTCCTCCTCCTTCCCTCCCCCCCCCCCCTCCTCCCTCATCACCACCATCATCAATCTCTTGACTCAGATGGCTGTCACGGTTATTTGAGCGCAGAAGAAGCAGACAGTCATTTCTTCGCCAGGCTCCTCTGTCAGTGGCTGTCGTCAGGAGATCTACAAAGGGCAGCTAGCTCTGTCCATCCAGTCCTTCGTGCTGTGGGGCCAGGTTTTACGTTGTCGGCATATCCCCTCTCTCAACAGTTCCTTGCAGGACGGTCTTGGAGAGGGTGTAGCACCTTGTTCTGTACCCAGACTACACCCGTTTTCGTTTCTTGACAGTTGTCCATCCAGGTGGATGTTTGAAACCTCTGCAAGATTTCTAACCAGAACTAACCAGAGTGGGGACGGGGATAGCCTAGTGGTTAGACCATTGCGCTCGCAATCTGACGATCCGGGTTTGATTCCCGTTCACGGGGATATTTTCACCTGGAGTTAATAATAATAATAATAATGTATGGAATTTATATAGCGCTGAATCTTGTAAAGCAACAAATCAAAGCGCTCAGATTTCATTTCATACCACTTTAAGTCACGGCAGATTTCTCTCCGTGAAATTCGGGCTGCTCTCCCCGGGGAGAGCGGGAGAGCGCGTCGCCACAAGCGCAGCACCACCCTTTTTTTTTTTCTTTTTCATGTCTGCAACTGTATTTGTTTCCCTATCGGAGTGGCTTTTTTCTACAGACTTTTGCCAGGGACAACTCTCTTGTTGCCGTGGGTTCTTTTACGTGCGCTAAATAACTACGTGTAACACACGGGACCTCGGTTTATCGTCTCATCCGAAAGACTAGCGCCCAGACCACCACTCATGGTCTAATGGATGGGGGAAAAGTTTCCGGTCCAAACGGGGTTCGAACCGCCGCACACTTCAGACCCGGACTTTTCGCTTTCTAGACAGGCGCGTTACCTCTAGACCACCGATCCACCGAGTTAACATCAGTGCGGGCTCCACTCTCCCCCAAAAGTCCTTCGGATGAGACTATAAACCGAGGCCCCGTGTGCGAACGCACGCAGAACATCTTGCGCACACGTTAAATCCTGTTCCGCTGTTCGTAAGAGTAGGCCATTGTGTGCCGGTGGGAACAGATGACAAATTTACAAAACCGTATACAGACGGGGACTGGATGTGAAAACCCCCCACATAAGTGCTTATTCCAATATCCTGGATATAAAAGAATTAAATAAAATATAAAAGAATCAAATAAATAACCACTAGTAATTCTGCATTCAGATTTCTCACCAGGCGTCTTCATCAAATCCACGGGAAATGTGTACGTAAGCTGGGCCGTGAGGTTATAAAAACATCGCCCTTAATCCACATGGGCAAAGCCGAGACTCGAACAAAGGGATCCAGTCCCATGAGGATGATATCACATCAGATACTCTATCCATTTCGCCACTTGTGCCCGCCACGCTTTGAGTTCATGTCCTATTGATCTGCAGGGGTTGTGAGATATAATGGAAAGAGATAGGACAGGGGAGGGGGGTGGGGGTGGATGTGGCAGCCGCGGTAGTGGGGAAGATGGTGGTGGTGGTGGTTGTGATGGTGATGGTGATGGTGATGGTGGTGTTGGTGGTGGTGGTGGTGGCGACGGTTGTGGCTGTAGTGGAAGTAGATTAAGGGGAGGAAGGTTAGTGTTAGTGTCTGACGTCCAGTAGGATTTCATTGGGAAAACAACGAAGATGGAGAGGGAGAGGAGGGGGAAGAGAGAGAGAGAGAGAGAGAGAGAGAGAGAGAGAGAGAGAGAGAGAGAGAGAGAGAAGAGAGAGAGAGAGAGAGAGAGAGAGAGAGTGAGAGAGAGCGAGGAAGAGAGAGAGACAGAGAGAGACAGAGACAGAGAATTTTTGTTGTTGTTGGTTGTTTTGGAAATTTTCTTTTATTTCGAGGATAATGGAATAAGCACCCATGTGCTTTTTTCATCCAGTCCCCGTGTGAATGCAGTTTTGTTAATTTTGTCATCCGAGGAGGAGAGGAGGAGGAGAGAAGGAGGAGGAGGATGAATACATGATGAGAGAGAGACAGAGACAGAGAGAGACAAAGAGAGAGAGGTGAAGTTAGAGGACGGATAATAATGGTTGCTTGATCTTGTTTGCGTGTATTGTACATGGTAATGATAATCGTCTTTGTCAGTCTATTTGTCACTGTATTGTTACTATCTGAATAAGCTTTCCTGCATGCTTATCTCTCTCTCTCTCTCTCCCCCTCCCTCCTACCACCTCTCTCTCTCTCTCTGTCTCTAAGGGAGGACGGGATAGCCTGGTTGGTTAGAGCGTTGCACATTGTGCTCGTGATCTGCTGACTCGGGTTCGAATCCCCTTCGAAGGGATATTTTCTCCTGGAATTAACAGTGTGCGAACACACGCAGAACATTTTACGCATACGTTAAAACCTGTTTCGCTTTTCGGGAGGGTTGGCCATTATGTGCCCGTGGGAATGGATGACAAACTTTACAAAACTGCATACACACGAGGACTGGATGTAAAAAAGCACATGAGTGCTTATTCTATTATCCTCAAAATAAAAGAATACAAAAAAATTCTCTCTCTCTCCATCCATCCATCCATCCATCCATCCATCCATCCATCCATCCATCCATTCATCCATCCACACACACACACACACTCACACACATCCATACATACATCTAATTATATATATATATATATATATATATGGATGGATGGATGGACGGATGGAGAAAGAGAGACTACCACCACCATCTCTATTACTACCCCTACATAAATTATATATATATATATATATATATATATATATATATATATATATATATATATATATATATATATATATAGATATATATATAGATATATACTAAGACATAACTGTGATGGAAAAGTTCT
Organism: Rapana venosa; assembly: GCA_028751875.1. Classification (NCBI taxonomy): domain Eukaryota; kingdom Metazoa; phylum Mollusca; class Gastropoda; order Neogastropoda; family Muricidae; genus Rapana; species Rapana venosa. The sequence continues at coordinate 14,453,290 of CM054146.1, read as the reverse complement.
TAGAGTGATCAGAAACTTGTACTGGGAACAAGAAGCTGCAATAAGAGTTGATAATGACTGCAGTGAGTACAGACCGATCTGTAGGGGAGTGAGGCAGGGCTGCGTTTTTTCTCCAGACCTCTTCAATATGTACAGCGAAATGATTCTACGGAACATAGAGCAGCATGAAGGTGTCAAAGTAGGAGGTCACAACATAAACAATCTAAGATATGCGGATGACACAGTGCTAATTGCTGACTCGGAGGAAAAACTACAAAATATCCTTACAACAGTCACAATCGAAAGTGAAAACAAAGGACTCCAACTGAATGCAAAGAAGACTGAGTGCATGGTAATCTCAAAACAGTCAGACATGCCTGTATGTAACATTTTATGCAAAGGGGAAAGAATAAAACAAGTTTGCACCTTTAAATACTTGGGGTTCACAATAACTCAAGACGCCAGATGCGACACAGAAATAAAGAAGAGAATCGCTTTGTCTAAAGACACATTCACCAAGATGAAGCCCATCTTTACCAATAGAAATATAAGACTCAGCACCAAAATCAACACTCTGAAAGCCTACATATGGTCCATCCTTCTGTACGGATGTGAATGCTGGACGCTGACAAAAGACCACGAAAGAAGACTTGAAGCAGCAGAAATGTGGTATATCAGAAGAATTACGAGAATATCATGGACTGAAAAGAAGTCAAACGAAGAAGTAATGGAAATGGCCGGGTACAAAAGATCCCTACTCAAAACCATCAGAAAAAGACAACTACAATTTTTTGGGCACATAAACAGAGC
>CM054146.1:14442501-14445001 GCA_028751875.1 Rapana venosa | reverse complement strand
TCAATGTGTGAATGCCAGTCTTGCCACTGACATTCAATTAGTCTTTCACGAAAAAGTCGTAAGAACAAAGAGTGATTTTCAACGCCCTGGTTGAGCCACACATATCCAAAACCGTTCTCGTATAACTTTCTTTTAACTTTAGTAACCCAGTTTGACTTGCCCTTTTCATCTAACAGATATAACATTTTATAGGCTTTACGAGGAAGTCTATGTTGTTCCATCTGAGTCAATTTCAACCAAAAACGAATACACCTTACAGCTGTAACAATTTGCAATGGGTATCGGTTCATTTCTCCATATACAAAATTATTAGGTGTTTTTACTGATACACCGAGAAATTTCTTAAGGGCAAATAAATGAACTTTCTCACTATGAATACATGCTGCATCAAGTCCCCATACTTCAGCCCCATACAATGCTATTGGCTGTACTTGTGAGTCAAATAATTTCATAAATAAGCCAAATGAATAATTGTTCAATTTATTTAACTTCTGCATTATGGAAATTAGAGCCCTCTTTGCCCTACAAGCAAGGTCCTTACAAGCAAACGTAAAACTCAAACGTGTCGAAAAGTGCAGTCCTAAGTATTTATATGCATTTACAACAGCCATAGTAACACCATTGAACTGCCATCTTTCTCTAGCAGCAAGATACCCCCTTTCTGAAAACAATTATGTTACTCTTAGACATATTGACCTTTAGTTGAAGCTTAGACGCTGATCTTTGTAAACAATTTAATTGATTTTGAAGGCCTACTACAGTTTCAGATATTAATACAACGTCGAAATGATCGTGTTTTGCTAATGTTTTGTGAATTGATTGTTTATGTGAATATCACTTGTATGATAGTGTGTGCTTTGTGTTTTTCCCCTTCAAATGTGGCCAAGGCCTTTTGAACAAACCATTCGCATTCGCATTCTCTGTCTGTCTCTATCTTTCTCTCTCTGTCTCTTTCTCTCTCTCCCTCCCTCCCTCTCTCCCTCCCTCACCCCCCCCTCTCTCTCTCCCCCCGCTCCTCAATTCCACTTGTGCCTACATGGCTTTGAGTTCATGTCGTACTGATTTACAGGCGCTAGATAAAATGGAATGAGAAAGGAGAGGGCAGTGGATGTGGGAGTGGTGGCAATGGAGAAGATGGTGGTGGTGGTGGTGGTAGTGGTGACGGTGATGGTGGTGGTGGTTGCGGTGATTGTAGTGGTGGTGGTGGTGGTGGCGATGATGGTGAAATAAGATTAAGGGAGAGGAGGGAGGTGAAGGGGAAAAAGAGAGGGTTTGGAAAAAAACCAAAGAAGAGAGGAGAGAGAGAGATGAGAGAGTGAGAGAGAGAGGAGAGAGAGAGAGAGAGAACAATTTGAACAATTTTTGAACAATTTTTATTTTTCAGAGGGTAGTAGATTAAGCATTACATGCTTTTTTACATCCAGCCCTCAAAAAATAAATAAATAAAATAAATAAATGAATAAGAAACGAAAATATGCATATTGACATAGATTACATGGAAAACAATACACACACAGACGCACACACACATACTGGAAGGCAAGAAAGATATAGAGAACATCAGAGAAAGTGCTTAAATATACTCAGAAATAATCAAAAACAAACAAACAGAATTTGAATAGGAATGGATATTAACAATAACTAATTATACCATGCGCAGGGACAATTTGTGTGACTGAAACTACTAACAGTTTGATTAAAACATTTGTGGTGAAAGAAATGCGACATTTTCATAGGTCATTAGAAAATCATAGAACAGACTCTTAAATCTTGAAAATCCTGTTTCATCTTTTAGAAAGGTTGGGAGTCTATTCCAAAACCAGCTTCCAGAATATACTAAGCTTGATTTAAACAGAGTAATAGCTGGTAAAGGGAGGTTAATTTTATGTGAATGTCGAAAATTGTTTTCGCTGAACATGCTGCTCAAGGAAGATGGGGCACTACCATGAAGAATTTTATGCATTAGTATACCTTTATTAAACAGCAATCGTGTTTTGAGAGGAAGAATATTAACATTTTTGTAATCTGAAAATGTTAATGAAGATGACTTATCTAATACTATTTTGACAGCTCGTTTATGTATACTGATTAATGGTTTGAATAAGTTATTACTGGCTAAATCCCATAGTGTAGATGCATAATCCACAGAAGACTGAATAAATGAATAAAAAAATATTTTTCTCGCATGCAGATTTACAAAGTGTTTGATCTTATTTAACTGGTAGGTTTTGGAGGCAATTTTCTTTGTTAGATTACGTATATGTACAGACCAAGACAAATTATTATCGATGGTTATCCCCAAAATTTTATGACTAGAAACTTCTTCAATTTTGACACTGTTGACGTAAATAGAAGGCAAGCTTATGTTAAGATTTTGACGTTTTTTGTCTTGTTGATAACAGCATAAATTTTGTTTTACCTGGATGAAGGGCCATGTGGTTCATTTGTGTCCAGTTGACAATTATGTTTATATCCTCTTGTAAACTTTTACATACATGAA
>CM054146.1:14430001-14435001 GCA_028751875.1 Rapana venosa | reverse complement strand
AGTAAGTGAGGCACTGTTAGTGTGTGTGTGTGTGTTTGTGTGGTTTGTGTGTGTGTGTTTGAGTGTTTTGTGTGTGGTGTGTGTGTGTGTTTGAGTGTGTGTGTGTGTGTGTGTTGTGTGTGTGTGAGAGTTTGTGTGTGTGTGTGAGAGAGAAGAGTTTGTGTGTGTGTGTGTGTGTGTGTTTCTTTTTTTAAAATGATGAGGAAATAGCTTATTATACCAGTTTCACGTCTAAACAAACAATACGTTCGTCATCAGCAGACTTAAAGAAAGGTCAGAATATGCGACTGGTTGAAAAATAAGGAAGTTTAGAGGCTTAAAGATCAGTACTTAAGTGTGTGTGTGTGTGTGTGTGTGTGTTTATTCCTCGGCTAGAGCTCTGAGGATCACCAATGGTGAGATTAAAATTTTTTTTTTGCGTATGCGACCGATTTTTGCTCATTGTAGCGTTAAGGTAGCCGCATTCCGACTTAGGGGATGATGTTTAAACACGACACCAGTGTGCATTCGGTTGGGGTTTTTTGGGTTCGTTTTTATTTATTTTATTTGGGGTTTGAATATATTTTCTGTCATCCATTCTTACCGGCACGAGTGGCCTAAATTTTCCAAAAGGTAGAACAGGTTTTTAACGTGTGCGCAAGATGATGTGCATGCGTGCGTGTGCCACGGGACCTCAGGGTATAGAGTTATCTGAGAGACTTTGGGAGAGAGAGCAGTCAGTACTGATGTTGACTCCAGGGCAAACCCCTCTTGAACGGGAGTCCTAATATTTCTGGGTCCGGAAGATTAGGCTTTGGCAAAAAACACAAATCCTCCCATAACGACCAAACAAATAAACAACCAATCAAGCAACAAAGAGAAAATCCGACATCAAACAAACAAGTTTCAAGATAAATCCCAGTCTTTTCCTGGTTAACCCTGAAACATTTTGTACCTCCCCCCCCCACACCCCCCCAAGAAAAATCGAACTTGATTAGTTCTCTGGATACAAAAAAATAAAACAAAACATTTTGTTTGTTTTAAATCACACCATCAGAATAAAGAGACTTTCTCAACACTTTGGAAATTGGAGTTACTGTGTTTTACCGCGTGAAAACGGCTTAACAGCAACATGTGGCGGAAGCGAATACACTTATGCATGCTTATGCCAGTCAAATACAGAGATCAATAAAACCGTTACGTAAAAATGGAACAGCGTGTTGGCAATAGTATTAGAAGCAAACCATTCATAGATCTAGCAATGATTTATATAACACTTTACTGAATTACCAAGACAAAAAACCCCAACCCAAACCATTTTCAATTAAAACGGAGATTAATTTTAGCTAGTTTATCAAGTTTTGTGTTCATCAAAATGTGGAATTTTAAGCATTTGGATAACACTGAAATTATTTCTGTAAAAAACTCAAGATATGTAAGTTTGGTCATTAGTGATGACATAATTTTCCAAATATTACAGTGGATTAAAAAAAAAAAATGACGTCACACGTCCCAACGTCAGAGAAGTGAGGCAGTGATTATTTTTGGAAAAGCCATCAGGAAACTGATCAGCAGTTCCATAATATTTCATACACAACAGACAAACAGTAAAAGGTTAAGGTGAAAGGTGTCCCATAACCAAAATGGTCGAAAGGGACCGAGGCATCAGAGACCACAGCTTCTCCAGGGGCCAGCATATTAAATATGGTGCCCCTTGCTTTACCTTCCCTGGCCCTAAAGAGGGCAGGTACCCATTTACAGCTGGGTGAACTGGGGAACTGAACTGAAGCCAAGACGCGCAAACGGTCACCCATCCAAGTGGTAACCACGCTCAATGTTGCTTAACTTTAGCTAGGGGGAAAGCGAGTGCTCCGACCACTGAGTTATCCCCTCCCCATCAATACAAACAGTACGCCATCAATAGAGATTAGGGCACCAGAGCACGTTCTTATGTGTTTCCTATTTCCCTTACCAGTGAGAAAATATACCAGTCGAGAACTTGAGAGGTCAAGGGTTCGATCTCCGACCTGAACCCAAACTTATCCCTTTCTACTAGACTCTGAGGAGTGGTGGAGTGGGTGTTAGTATTTCGGATAAGATGATAAACAGAGTTTTCTTACTGTGCAAGCATTGTGAAAGAACTCTTACGGCAAAGAGGGATTTGTCTCTGGTAAAATTGTTAAGAGGAAAAATAAAGCTGCTTTCATAGGGAGAGAAAAACACACACGTGCAGACAGGAATTAAAAACAAAACAGAAAACAAAAACAAAAACAACCAACCCCAAAACAAACAAAAAACCCCAAGCAAACAAACAAAACAAACCGAGTGGCGCTGCTATTGGCAGCTCCATTCTGTTTCTTACTCAGAGAAATATGCAGTTACTGACAGGAATATACAAATCAACACAATACGCTACAAGACAATTTAATACAATACATGTGTACTACAAAAGAATGCAATGGGATACGATGCAATGCAATACATACATACCAATGGATCCAGCACAATGCAATGCAGCACAACACGATACCGTACAATCAAACACAACACAACACAACAATCTAATCCAATCCAATACAATACCATTCAATGCAATACAATGCAACACAATGCAGAGCAACAGAAAGATCGATGTAAACCTTAAAGCCTTTGGAAGTAGTAATAAGAAGAAAAAAGAGAAGAAGAAAAGAAGAAAAAGATGAAGAAAGAAGAGAAGAAGAAGAAGAAGAAGAAGAAAAAGAAGAAAAGGAAAAAGGAAAAGAAGACGAAGAAAAGAAGAAGAAAGAAGTACAATAAAAATCCTCCCTCCCTCTCTCTCCTCCTCCTCCTCATCATCATCATCATCATCATCACCATCATCATCATATTCATAACAACAACAACAATAATAATAATAATAATAATAATAATAACAACAACAACAATAAATAATGGAATTTTCATTGCGCTGAATTTTGTAATGCAAACAAATCATTTACGCGCATGTAATGCTCACAAATAAAATGAACAAATTTTAAATTTACACACACGCATACACACAGACACAGGACACACACGCACACAACACACACAAAGCGCGCGCGCGCACCACACACACACACACACACACACACAAAGCGCGCGCGCACGCACACACACACACACACACACACAGTAACGCCCTAAGACAAGGTGATGGAGATGGAGGAGACTGATTGAAAGCAGAGACATCTGTGAGGTGTAATGATGGAGGAAGATCCTAGGTACAAAATCGGTGTGTTTTCACTAAGCTAGATTTGAAAGTGTCAAATAAAGGATTGGGCGAAGGGAGAGAGGGAGGTCATTCCAGATAGATGGACCAGAAATAAATAGTGAAAGAACGACGGCCGACACTGGATTGTTTGAATCTGGGCGTTTGTCAGCCCACGGTATCTGCAGCAGAAGGAAGAGAACGAGATGGAGTGTATAGGTGAAGACAGTTACAGAGATACAAAGGTGAGAGAGACAGACAGACAGACAGATAGATAGGCAGACAGACAGGTAGGCAGACAGACAGAAAGACAGACAGACAGAGAGGAGAGAGAGACAGAGAGAGAGAGAGAGAGAGAGAGAGAGAGAGAGAGAGGAGAGAAGAAGAAGAGAGAGAGAGAGAGTGGAGGGAACGAGATGGAGTGTATAAGTGAATACAGTTACAGAGATAAGAAGGAGAGAGAGAGAGAGAGAGAGAGAGAGAGAGAGAGAGAGAGAGAGAGAGAGAGAGAGAGAGAGTCAGAGACAGAGAGGTAGACAGAGAGAGACAGAGACAAAGAGACAGAAAGAGAGACAGAAACAGAGACAGAGAGAAAAGAGGGAGAGACAGAGGCGGAATATATAAGTGAAGACAGTTACAGAGGAGAGAGAGGGAGAGGAGGAGAGAGAGAGAGAGAGAGAGAGAGATGAAGAGAGAGAGAGAGAGAGAGCATGTTGTTAATTGTGACTGATGCATTGTTTTTGTTATGTTCTTTTATCGAGTGTTATTGTACTTCTTTTTCTTTTCACCAACCCTTCATGAAGGGCGGAGAGAGAAGAGAGAGAGAGGAGAGAGAGAGAGAGAGAGAGGAGATGAAGAAGAGAGATGAGAGAGAGAGAGAGAGAGAAGAGAGAGGAGAGAGCGGAAAGGGAACGAGATGGAGTGTATAAGTGAAGACAGTTACAGATAGAAATGAAATGAAATGAAATGTTTATTCATAAAGGTAATGCAAGCAGACAATAATGTGTACGTGTGATGTTATGTGAAATAGAAACTTCTTCTTTTAAATGCTTTTATATACATATCATATATATATATATATATATATATATATATATATATTTATATATATATATATATATATTACTGCCAGTTGTTTTATAATACACTCATTCCTCGAAGCTAATAACAAACCCAACCTGAATAAACATGGATCTCTACAGCACTTTTGTGGTATGAATTGCTCTCGTATATCTCTTAACCCTGGACAGGAAAGCACAAAGTGGATTTCATCTTCTACTGAACATTTACAAATTGGGCATAGACAATTTGTGGCAAGTGCATTTCTGTAGCGATAATAATGTACATACGCTTCAAATGTCTATCGATATGCATGGACATAATTATAAGTTGGTACGCAATTTACTTGACTAAACATTCTATAGTGATAAAATCTATCACTATTCTGTACATGACTCTCACAATTTTGCCATTAACAATCAATCAGCCTTTCACGAAACTGTTGAATAAAACCACGCACATCTCCAACTCCTTGGTTTAACCACACCTAACCAAAACCCAATTCATATACTTTTATTCTTACATTTGAAGCCCAATTGATTTTGCATCTACTTTCTAAATCTAACAACATTTTATATGCTTTAAAGGGCAATCTTTCTGCATTTATCTGAGTTACTTTTATCCAATATTGTATGCATCTAACAATAGAAAGTAGTGACATGGGGTACCTTGCTGTTTCCCTGTACACCAGGTCATTTGGTGTCTTGAGTGACACTCCCAAAAACTTTTTCAA
>CM054146.1:14412501-14422501 GCA_028751875.1 Rapana venosa | reverse complement strand
TGGGTTGTTGTGCGTTCCCCAGCTTAACACTCGGGGGTCACCCAGAATGTGCACTCTGACTCACTCATCCCACCTGGGAATCACTGTGAGATCGAAATTGCACACACTGAATGAGAAGTTTGCAAGTATTGACTGTTTATCAGTACCTCGCCATATTATAGGCAGCCATACTCCGACTTCAGAGGATTTTTTTTCCTGTAAAGGAGAGTGCATGCAGGTTGTTGTGTTAAGAGCTTGTTACGGTTGAAGAAATTTTAAAACATAAACACCATTTTAGTGTAGGTCTAGGCAATTAGCGGACATCAATAACTGACACAGCTTTTGGTCTGGGCCAAGCGGTTTACAGTCTCATCCGAATGACTTGCAGATAATTGATGGAGTTGCAGCCAGTATCAACTTCAGGGGGAAAAAATCACCCGGCATGGTCAGCTAAGTGGGATTGGAATAAGACCACCGTCAGTTCATGGTCTGCAGCCTTAACCGCTAGGCCTTACAGCTTGTCTACCCTGGACAGACTCCAGATAGTTTATTCGTCGTTTTTCTTTCCATCAATTGTTGAATGTTTGACATCAAAAATTAATCTGTGCTTTTTATGATTTCTTATCTCGAGAACATTTTTCGACAACGAATACTAAATGAATGAACGTGAAGTTTTCTTGCCCTGAAAGAATTGTCGGCCTCGGCTTCCTAGCAATGTTAACCTCAATCAAAATATATGTTAGTTGAGTTTTTTGTTTGTTTTTAATACTGCTGGTATTAGAACACAAACTTTTTTTGAGGATAGGGGGTGGAGAGGGTGATAACAATTTTCTTAAAACCGGCACTACTTTTCGAAACCTCTTAAACACAGCAGACCTTCCTATCTGTTTTTTTTCAAGAAAAAAGAAATTATTCAAGGGGAGCGATGCTCGAGAAGTTTCTCTTTCCTCCGCGATTAACTCCCCCCCCCCCCCCACCCCCCACCCGGGTAAGATTTTCATGACACGCACTTAAAAAATTATCCGGGCAGGGTAAATTCAGATAAGAACAAACAGCCCCATGTCTTGTTCAGTCAGTCACGTAGGCCTCGTACCATGCTCGTTATTCGACAAGAACATGGAACTGAGTGTCTATAGACACAGGAGAAGAGAGGAGAGGAGAGGAATGATGGCAGAAAAAGGAACGAGTCTTGCTATCATTTTATTCACATGTTCTGGTCGATTTTCACCGTAGATAATTATTGAGTAAGGGAGAATTTTAACCGAAAGTTTGGGTGTTTTTTTTTTTTTTTACGTAGAAAATGTTAAAGTATCCAACTGTGGGTTTTTTTTTGGTGTGGTGGGGGGAGGGAGGGAGGGAGGGGTTGTTCTTTTTATGTCTAACTATATGAAGTTTTTCCTTTTGTTGTTTTTGGGGTTTTTTTTCCTCTTTTTTTGGGCTAGAGCTCCAAGGTTTACAGTGTGAGTTTCGGTATGCGACCATTTTTACCCCAGTAAGAAGTCTGACTCGTCTCTCTCTGTCTCTCTTCGTCTTTCTGTCTCTTCGTCTCTCGTCTCTCTGACTCTCTCTCTCTCTCTGACCTCTCTCTCTCTTCCCTCTCTCTCTACTCTCTCTCTTCTTCTTCTCTCTCTCTCTGGGCGTGAACGGGCAACCCTATGCATGCAAGGGGATTTGTCACTGTCCTACTGTTTTTAAACTTTCAACGGACTGTAACATTGTTTTTGTCAAAAATTTTTGGGTAAATATATAGATGACAAACCATGCATCTGCTGCGCTGGACTTCCGTTCGTCATGTGGCTGCTTTACCGTATAACCAAAGCTTCATGTGTAAAGGGCTATGAGAAAGCGGCTATGAGAAAGCCATGTTGTCACACGGCACAGAGCAGACGGTGTCATACTTGGCTTGCTCCTCACCTGACATTTTGGGGCGGATTTCTTTTTGCAATGTGGAGACGTGGAGTCGAACCCAGGACCCAAGCCCCCTCCTGGCTCTGACAACTACAGGCAGACCGGGGCTGACCAGTGGCAGCGGACGCCGGACCAGTGCGGAAGGTGGGCGACACGGGCAGGCAACCTCCCCATCCTCTCCTACGGAATGACTTCCCTGCAGTGACTCTGAACGGTATTGGGAAAGACTGGAGAGATGAACTCCCCCATGAACTGTAAGTTTGACAACGTGGAAAGGGCGATTAAAGGACCTGACAGAAGAGTGTGCTACCATACGGGTTACTGTGGGGGGAAACTTGAGGAGGAGGTGGGGTATTAAGAAAGAAAACCAGGACTTGTAAAGAAAAACACAGAGCTGACCGATAGAGTTGAAGAGTTAGAAAAGAAAACAGATAAACTTAGAGGGAAGATCTAAGAGAAATAATTTGATATTTTATGGCATCCCAAGGGTTTCCCAATGAAACCAATGAAGTGTGAGGGCAGGTGCATGACTTATTGACTGATAAGATGGACATGACCAGGACTGTGGAGTTTGACGTGTGCACCGCCTTAGCGCCAAGCCTGACTCCCCGATCATTGCTCGCTGCTGCTTTTACAAAGATAAAGTAGCAATCTTAAAGGCAAAAAAAAAATTTTGCAGGGCAGCAATGTTTTTGTTGGAGAGGATTTCTCCAGTCGGTCAGGGAATAAGGCGCAGGCTGTCACCTCACCTGAAAAGTGTAGACAAAATGGACAAAGAGCCACAAGGTCTTTGACTATCTTCTCATTGATGGGAAGAAAATGTACCCTGAAAGACTTGCATTCGTCTGCAAAAAACAAATAGGGAAGGGGCCGGGGTCCCTTTTGAAAATATTTGTTCCATGTAAAACGATTTTACAGGGGATCAAATTAAGGTTACACCGTCTTCTTGTCTCCGACTAGCACAGTCAACACACACACGCATCCGAGCACGATAGGGAAACTGAGCGCTCATCCGACATTTTGGGGCACGTGCCGAATGACACGGGGTCAGAGGCAAAGCGGCCTTTTTCTTTCTGTCCTGGAATGTCAATGGTCTGATGCCCAAACTTGCAGTATCAAGATTTTATTTGTATGTTTCTCGTTTTGACTTTGCTTGTTTGATTGAAACATTTATGGATGAGTGTGAGCAAAACTTTTTTCCCCCGTTTTAAGATATTTGCAAACATGCTGTAAAGCTGTCTGTCAAGGGAGACGACCCGGGGCATTATTTGTTTGATTAAAATGAATTCATTCCTTTTTGAAACGTATTGAAATAAATGCCCATGTGAATGTTGTGTGTTTCTTATTGAAAAAAGTTTGTTTGGTTTGTTTTGTATGTGTGCTAATATGTCCCACCGGTGTTCACCTTTTTATTCTCATTTTCGACATAGACAACGGATTAGCATTTTGGGAAGATTGTTTGATTGATTGTCAATAACAAATGATGTTTACATTATGCTGTGATGGAGATCTTAATAGTAGAACATCCAATATTTCGCCCCAGGAACTGTCAGACAGTGGAATTGCTGAATTTGCAATGCAAAAGTCAATCACTAATTTTGCAAGCGATGTTTCAAGATATATCTTTGAAAAATTTATGGTAAACTTTTGTTAAACATGTGCAACATTTAAACTTATGTATTTTGTTGGATTATGTCACGGTGACCTCCAGGGTCGCTATACATATATTCAGATTCAGGGTGTAGTGTCAATGATTATTTCATTCTTTCAAATGATTTACTGTGTCTTGTTTTTGATTTCTGTGAACTGTTTTAAAGATGAAAGAATAGATTCTGATCATTTGTGTTACTGCCCGAATAGTATTCCCTATGAAAACAAAATTAGTGTTTAAGAAAACATAGACGATACATGTATGGTGATTTTAAAAATTGTTTGGATGATGACTGTGCTGTTACATATAATGATAAAATATGTCACGAAAACATTCAAAGTAAAAAATTTGAGTGTGAATGAATTTAATTGATGTTGATATTAATGGGGCATTACAGTTATTTAATGAATGCATCAAGGATAGCGCTGTGTGCATGAAGAAGAGTATAATATTGATAACAGTGGATTCGAAGTGATTGGTATGATAAAGAGTGTGAGATAGTAAAAAGAATGTGAGAAATTATTGAGAAAGAGTCGAAGGTCATTGACAAATGAAGATAAGCAAAAATACACTGTTGCAACCGTGAGTATAAAAATTACTGAAAAGAAAGAAGAAAAGAGTTTAATACTGCAATGTTGGATAAACTTTAGTCAGTTAAGAGTCAAAAAGAATTTTGGGAAAATGTTCGTAAAGTTTCATTTAAAAGAAAACAGCAAAGAGCCAATATTAGTGTTGGAAGTGGTTCCAACATTTCAAATCTTTATTAGATGTAGATGTTAGTAATGGCCCTTTAAATGAAGATATAATGGGGTTTATGGTGATGACTACATGAATGTCCCCTCTCAAGAGAAGAAGTATTGTTAGCCATAAGAAAACTGAAAGTAGAAAAGCAGCAGGGCCAGTGGAATTATTGGCGAATTTTAAAAATTCCCAAAAGAATATATAGTGGATTTCTTTATAAAATTGTTTTAATACACTGTTTGAGATGGTCAGTTCCCTGAAATTGGACAGAGTCTATTTTTTTACCTTTATACAAAAAGGAAATGTTAATGAAACTAACAATTACAGGGGGATTTCACTTAGTGACATAAGTAGAAAATTTTTAGTTTCATTATTAACCGAAGACTACAGGAATGGATAGAAGAAAATAACATTATGGAGAAAAAGTGTCAAGCAGGATTTTAAAGGGGGTATTCGACATTAGATCACATGTTCACTTTATTAGCATTGATACAGAAACAGTTTTCATGCAACCGTAAGTTATATGTAGCTTTTATAGATTTTGAAAAGCTTTCGCTCCATTAACAGAAATTACTTTGGCCCATTTTGCTAAAAAATGGTATTAGAGGTAAACTCCACAATGTTTAGAAGAAGTTATGACAATAAAATGTAAAATAAGATGTGGTTCTAAATTGACGATTACATTAGTTGCACGCCGGAGTAAGCATGGAGATGTATGTAGCCCTATTTTATTTTCACTTTTCATAAAGAATTAGCATTACAAATAATCAATAATGGAAAACATGGTGCTGTCTTGTCACATGATGCTTGGAGTTGTTCATCTGTTGTTGCTGATGACGTTTTGTGCTGTTATCAGAGACTATTGTGGGGTACAAAATCAGTTAAACAACCTGTATCACGCTGCTTTTTCACTTCAGTTGAAAGTAAATATGAAGAAAAGTAACATCATTGTGTTTCGTAAGGGAGGCTATTTGGGTATAGAGAAAAAATGGACATATAATGGCAATCTGTTACTGTGGTTTTAAAGTTTATAAGTATTAGGGATATTGTTTTTACACGTCTGAGTTTCCTGCCGCTTTTAAGGACCTTTCTAGTAGAGCAAAGAATGCGTTGGTATATATAATGCAAAGGTTGTATACACTTAAAAAACAATTCTTTTTGGGGTGTTAATGAAGCTATTTGACTCACAGATTCAACAGTTCTTCAGTATGGGTCAGAATTATGGGGTTTGGACAAAGCAGAGTTCACTGTGAATCCGTTCATTTGTTTGCAATAAAGAAATACTTGGGTTGATAGACGAACACCAATGATATCATCTATGGTGAAACTAACAGATATCCTTTGTACATAAATTCTGCAAGTTAACTGTATTCGTTATTGGATTAAGTTGTACAAAAGGAAGATCTGAGACTACCACATAAGGCTTATAAAATGTTGTATAATTTAGATGCAAGAGGAAAAACAAATTGGGTATCAAGGGTGCGTGTTGTTTAAATGAAAAAAGGTTTTGGAGATGTGTGGTTGAATCAAGGTGTGGGTGATGCTTTTGTATTCATTAAAGTTTTCGTAACGATTAATTGACTGCCGGTGGCAAAAATGGGAACCATCACATTGATATAGCCCAAGGTTTAACTTTTTTAGAAATACTGTAATGGTCATGACTTAAAATGCTATATACAACTTGACTTTAATCGACAACTGAAACATATCACAGCAAAAAATTTGACTCGGTTATCTGATTGAATGTACATCGTTTAAGATACGAACATATAATGATCATGATTTGTTATGTCCATTATGCAATGTTTCACAAGAAGATGAAGTACACTTTGTTCTATGTTGCCAACATTACATGACCTTAGATTGAAATTTATTTAACCCAAAAAATTATAAGGAACCATGCTTGTTTAAATTTAATTTATTGATGTCCCGTACAAATCCTGAAGTTATACAGAACTTTTCTTTATATTGTACAGGGCTTTCAAACGTAGAGAAATAGTCACATCGTGATGTAACGTACAACTTCGTGATCAAACGACTTTTCACTGTATTTATGTTATGTATAATATTGTTCACATTCCCCTTCATAAGGGGCTGAGGCCTATTTGAATAAATCATCTGCGTCTGCATCTGCGTCTGCGTCTGCGTCTCTCTCTCTCTGGCTCAGAAGGAAAATGTGACGATCTCTTTTTGCATCTCGTTTCCTTCACTTGCCTTTTTGCCTTGATCACTGTATGTATTGTGTGACCAAAGGCCAATGTTACATTAAACCTGTTCAGAGTTCAGAGTTCAGAGTACTCTCTTTCTCTCTCAGGGTGGGGACTGAATGTAAAAAAAAAAGCACATGGGTGCTCATTCATTATCCTCGAAATAAAAGAATTTGTCATTGTCATTGTCTCTCTCTCTCAAGCTTTATGAGTCTCCGAGATAATAAAGTTTTTGAATTTTGAATTTGAAATTTGAAAATCTCTCTCTCTCATCTACTTCTCTTCACTACTCTGTAATTTTCATCCTTTTTCTTGTAATAATGTAATAATGTAAATATTATCATCACTTTTATCATTATTATGGTCTAGTTTCTTTTCCTATTATTTACATTAATTTTTGCAATCAAACGTATACACATCCTCTTGAACAGCAGTCAAGCAGATGTAGGCTGCTTGTTCGATTGAAATAATGATTATTGTTACATTAATGTGTTAAATTAACAAGCACACGCGATTGTTAATAATAATAATAATAATAATAATAATAATGATAATAATAATAATAACAACAATAATAAAAATATAATGAATAATTCATCGGTTGTTAATACTGTGAAGTCCTCTGTCATAATCATCCTCTGAAGTCGGAGTATGGCTGCCTATATGGCGAGGTACTTAAAAAGCAGTCAAACACGCACACTTCTCAACCGGTGTTACTTCCTATCTCCCAGTGATTCCCAGGTGGGATGCTCTAGTGAGTCAGAGTGTGGCATGTTCCTGGGTGACCCTCAAGAGTGTAAAGCTGGGGAACGCACAACAACAACAGCAACAACAACAACAACAACTACAACAACAACAGCATCTGTCATAATCAAATCCTGATAGAAACCAGGTCAAAAGCTTTGTCGGCTATTGATAATAAAAAGCACAGAACCAAGGTCGACATTAAAATGTTGTTTTGAAAGATTCTAATTATTATTATTATTATCATCATCATCATCATCATCATCATCATCATCATCATCATCATTATTATTATTTTTATGTATTATTATTATTATGTTCTCATCCCTTGGAGATGCCGGTGTGGGGGGGGGGGTGAGGTGGGCTTTTCATATAAACGAATTCTTCCATCTTCTGGAATTCTGTGCTAGGATATTTCTCCTTTTTTTTTCCATCACTCCTAACTTGTCCTTTTCTCATGTCACCCTCTCTTGTCATATCCTATTCCCTTCTCTCCCCCTCCCCCACCCTCCCCACCCCCCCACCCCCCCCCCCCCCCCCCCCCCCCCCCCCCCCCCCCCCCCCGCCCCCAGAAAGACTTAAAGATCTATAACAATTCTCTTTATGTGCCAAAGTCGGATGCGCTGGGCCTGACTTGCCAGGCGCTTAACGGCAGCGTGACGCATTTTTGCTCATATAAAAGACAACAATAGTTGCTGTCTGAGCGTTTGAAGAAGAAGAAGAAGAAGAAGAAAGATTGTCTTCATCCATGACAAGCTCTAAGCGCTTCGATTTGTTTTTTTTTTTTACAAGATTCAGCGCTATATAAATTCCATATATTATTATTATTATTATTATTATTATTATTATTATTATTATTATTATTATTATTATTATTATTATTATTATTATTATTAGCACAACAGCTGCACTAGCCTTTACCAGAAAAAAATCCTCTGAAGACGGAGTATGGCTGCCTATATGGCCAGGTACTTGAACACGTTGAATTTGAAACCACCGCGAAGCGTTTGCTAGTACAGCAGCCTTCTGTTGACCTAGACGGATAAGCACGCATTGACTCACTCCCTCAATAGCTCAGTGGTCGGAGCACTCGCTTTCCCCCAGCCAAGTTAAGCAGCGTCGAGCATGGTTACCAAGTTGGATGGGTGACCGTTTGCGCGCCTTGGCTTCAGTACAGTTCCCCCAGCTGTAAATGGGTACCTGCCCTCTTTAGGGTCAGGCAATGGTAAAGCAGCAAGGGAGAGGAGATTGGCGCCGCCCTCAATATGCTGGCCCTTAGAGAAGCAAGGCCTCTGACGCCTCGCTCCCCTACGACTTTATAGGTTATGGGACACTAAAAAAGTCCTTCGGATGAGACTATAAACCGAGGCCCCGTGTGCGAACGCACGCAGGACATCTTGCGCACACGTTAAATCCTGTTCCGCTTTTTGGAAGAGTAGGCCATTGTGTGCCGATGGAAGCAGATGACAAAATTTACAAAACCGCATACACACGGGGACTGGATGTAAAAAAAAGCACATGAGTGCTTATTCCATTATCCTCGATATAAAAGAATAAATAAAAATAAACTCACTCACTCACTCACTCACTCACTCACTCAATCAATCAAGAAGAATAAGAAGGCATTAATGTAAATCAATCACAAAATCGCTCACTCACTAAATCACTCACTCACAAAATCAATCCATCACAAGAGATGACAGGCGTTGTGTAACAGGTCTAAAGTGGGTCACACTCTTTGCTGTTGTTGTTGTATGTGTGGTGTGTGTGTGTGTGTGTGTGTGTGTGTGTGTAGGTGTTTAATTAAAAACTTTAAATTCTATTTTTTATTTTATTTATCTATTTTTGGGTAATAAATAAGCACTCACTGTTTTTTTTCACCAGCCCAGTGTGTATACATTTTTTGAAATTAATTATTTTGTCATCCTTCACCCGGCAAAATGGCCGGGAAAGGGGTTTAAATGTGGCCCCATGTTCTGCGTGCGTTCCCACACTGACCTCGGGTTATATCTCATCCGAAGACTTGATTGGGGGGGGGGTCAGCACTGATTAAACACCAAGGAAAAAACCTCTTGAAGAATTTTAACCCGGGCAGAGATCATCATTAAAGAAGAGAGAAGAGAGAAGAGAGAGAGAGAGAGAAGAGAGAGAGAGAGAGAGAAGGCAGAGAGAGAGGGGGGGGAAAAAAGAGAGGAAGAGAGAAGGGAGAGAGAAAGGAGAGAGAGAGGGAGAGGGGGGGAGAGGGAAAAAAAGAGAGAGGGGAGAAGGGGAGAGAGGGAGAGAGAGGGAGAGAGGGGAGGGAGAGAGAGAGGGAGAGGGAAGGGGGAAAGAGAGGGAGAGGGAGAGAGAGAGGGGAAGAGAGAGAAGAAGAGGAAAAAAAGAGAGAGGGAGAGAGAGAGAAGGAGGGGAGGGGGAGGAGGAGGGGAAAGAGAGAGAGAAGAGAGAGAGAGAGAAGAGAAGAAGAAGAAGGAAAGAGAGAGAGGAAGATGTTCTGAAAATCTTCGCCCTTTTAGAAAGGGAGAGCGGGAGTTGGGGGGGGGGGGGGGGGGGGGGGGGGGGGGGGGGGGGGGGGGGGGGGGGGGGGGGGGTGGGGGGGGGGGGGGGGGGGGGGGGGGGGGGGGGGGGCATATAATTTTAAAAAAATCTTAATTCTCAGAAAAATGAGTTTAATGATATTACTGTCTCTCTTATCTGAGAAGAAAGAGAAAAGAAGAAAAAAGAAAGAAAGAGAGAAGAGAGAAGAGGAGAAAAGAGAGAGAGAAGAGAGAAG
>CM054146.1:14402501-14407501 GCA_028751875.1 Rapana venosa | reverse complement strand
CACCACACACCCCAAAACACAACCCACACCAAAACCCCAACAACACACCCCACACACACACCCCCCACACCACACACACCAACAACCCCCACCAACATTTGTAAAAGATAGCCTCGTTTCAAAACTCATGTAATATTGCCAAATAGGAAAATTTTTAAAATTTTTTCCCATTGCCAAACAAACACGTACACTCTCCATCCCTTTGTTTTGCTAGTTTCCCTTCCCCGCAATATATCAATCTGAAGGGTAACACTGTAGGAACACGGCCATCCCATTGAGGGTCATTTCAACTTTATGTACTACCTGGTATTGTTCTATTTCCTAAACCCCTTCGGACGAGACTATAAACCGGGGTCCCGGTGCGAAGCAGCAGAACACCTTGCCACACGTTAACCCGGTTCCGCTTTTCGAAAGGTAGCCATTGGTCCCCGGGGGGGAACAGATGACAGAATTCACAAATCCGCATACACCGGGACGGATGTAAAAAAGCACATAAGTGTTTATTCATTATCCTCGATATAAAAAAAAATAAAAAAAAAATCCCCCTAAAATGTACACTTGATTTTTTTTCATGCTTAAAAAAAATCTGTAAAAATCGCAACTTTTTTTCGGAAAAAAACTTAATGAATAAACGCATGACGGGGGATAACGGTTGAGTGTAGCCTCTCCGTTTCAACCGTTTCCCTCCTTGGAGGGGTGTGTGTGTGTGTGTGTGTGTGTTCGATTTAATTTTTGCTCACGTGTCAGTAGCGTGGGTGCGCGCCATGTGTGTGTGTGTGTTGTGTGTGGTGTTGTGGTGGTGTTGTGTATGTTCCATTTAATTTGGTATCACGCGTCTATTGCGTGGGTTGCCCAAATTTTGTTGTTGTGGGTTGTGTGTGTGTGTTGTGCGTTTTTTGTGTATGTTCTTCATTTTAACGTAGTTCCTTTTAGTGACAGTGTGTTGTGTGTTGTGTGTGTGTCAAGTAAGTCAAGTAAAAATTTTTATTTCCAATGGTACTTTAAATAAGCAATGCTTAACTTTTTTCATCAAGCCATCTATCTAAGAACAAATTTGTAATGATTATACAAAGACACACATTATTGCATCTTTTACCGTTAAATTTAAACCAAAAAAAAAAGGGGAAAAAAATCGATAAAAATACATTGAAAATACAAATTTTCCAATATACATATACACGCACACACTACTCATGCACACCTAGCGCTCGCGCTCACCCCAAACATTTAAAAAAAAATGTTTTAAGAATTAAAAAAAAAAAATAAAACTGGGACAAAAAATTATTTTCCCCACTTTTTACCATTTTTCACGTTTAACTTTAGATAATAAAAAGGTAAGGAAAAAACTTTAGAAAATACTGGGCTTTCGCTTTACTGACAAAATTACCTTAAATGACCCCCTCCTCTCCTCCCCCCCAGAAAGTGTGCTTTTTTTTGGTTTCATACTTTTTAAATAGCGCTTTTAAAAATGACATTTTCACACAATAACTATCAAAGCAAGATAATTAAAAAAGATTCAAAAAATGATTATCATAATAGAGATAAAATTATAACAACAATCACCCATCCCATAGACAACAATATAACAAATGACCCCCATACCTGAACAAAACAAAACGAGAAACAGAAAAGCTTTGGAAAGGATGGGGGGGGGGGAAGTTAAGGGGGGAAATGGGAAATACCCCTTTAAAATCGAATTAATATTTTTAAAAAAAAAAAATTTTATTCAAACAAGTGAACCCTTAAACATACAGAATTCAAAACCCCATAACCCACGGGGACTATCAAACAAAAAACAATATAAAACTAAAAAAGTATCGCTTATAATAGTACTAATAATCTCATCTCTAACTGCAAAAAAACAAAACCCAGATAAAATCATTAAATTAGACAAGAAAAAGGGGGATGGGGAGAGGAGAGGAAAGGAGAGGAGAGGAGAGGAAGGGAAGAGGAGAGAGAGAGAGAGGAGAGAGAGAGAGAGGAGAGAGAGGAGATAGAGAGAAGGGAAGAGAGAGAAGAGAAGAAGGGGAGAGAGAGAGAGAGGGGGAGAGAAGAGAGAGAGAGAGAGAGAGAGAGAGAAAGAGAAAAGGACACCTATCAAGCTATCGGTCCCCCAAAAAAGTTTTAAAAAAATTTCCTCCTTTCCACTTGTTTCAACATTGCAGATTATTTACTAGCTGCTAGTTATCTTACTCTTTGCAAAATTAGTGTGCCTCTTTCCTCCTCCCCCTCCCTCCCATATATACAGTGTGGACGTAGAATTTCTAGTACATAAGAAATACTTGAATTTTTGTTGAAAGGAAATACCTTAGTGCTGAAATGTAAGATGGTTGATTTTTTCCCTTTTAATCATGGTTGATTTGCCCATTTTTCCCAAATTTCCCAGGCATTCATGATTAGAGGCTTTTTAGCTGTGTCTTGAACTGATTTTTTTTTTTGATCATTTTAAGCGTTTTTTGGGGGCTTGTTTTATAATCATACCTGATACAAGAAACTTGTTTTGTAAAATATTTTTTGGTCCGGAAATGTTATAATGATTATGCTGTTTTTCATTGATTTTGAAGCTATAGGTGTCTTTTTAGGGGCTTTTTATTTACAACTTTCTGGACAAATAAACTTTATTTAGATAAGTCTGTTTTTGAAGGTTAGGATATTTTTTTTATAATCTTTTTATGGTTAGGGGCTTGTTTTTTGTAGAACAATTTTTATCTCTTTTATATAAAACTATGAATCAATTTTTAAAATTTTTTAGCATGCAGCTGTCCCCCAAAAAGATGAACAAAGTCAACATAGGCAAAATTGGCCCCAAAAAAAGAGTTTGCGAGAGTGGTTATTCAGAAAAATTTTATTTTTGATAACGAAGTAGCTTTTAAGAAAGACGTTTTTTCCCAGCCCATCACATGTCCCCTCCAAGTAAGATTTTTGTCAATAATTTTCACCCAGAATTCTGTGGGTCACTTCTTCAATTACTTTTTACCTATCAACAGAGGTTGGAATTTATCTTTATTTTTTTTTTCTCTTTTTTTCGCTAGTAATAAATACATTAGTTTTTCGCGTATTTAGGGGAAAAGGTTTAGTGATCCAAATAACCAAACGTCAATATTGTGTTGAATTTTGGTAAGTCTGCGGGGGCAGAATCACTACAATAAGGGAAGTGTCATCAGCAAAAATTTTTACAGTACATTCTAGAAATTGGGGTAAGTCATTTAAAATAGATTGAAAATAGAAGTGGGGCCCAGTATGACCCTTTTGGTACTCCAGTTTTAAAAGGACTATTCGATGTTTGATTATTTGCGTTACTAGCTGCGCCCATTCGACAAAAAAGCTTTTCAAAAGATTTTTTCGTTTTTGGGGTTTTTTAAAAAGTGAAGTTTTTTGCAATAATAAGGGAAAATTTGATTACTAAATGCTTTTTTTAAAAATCAATAAAAAAGAAGGGCCCTTTTATTTATTTTCATTTATTTATTAGGGGAATGTCTGTAATTTGTGTAAGAGTTGTTGACAGGAAAATTTTTTACAAAACCTGACGATCTTCTTTTTAAAAATTTTTGTTTACAAAGTAGGGGTAACGGATTTTTTGGATAGTTTTTTGAAGGGTTTAGATAAGACAGAAGAATGAAATTGGGCTGTATTTTTAAAGGGCAAGCAGTTTCACCGATTTGGGATGGTATGATTTTTCCCTTTTTTAAAAATTTAAGGAAAGTTGTTTTTCTCTATCACAAGTTTTAAAAAGTATGTCGTGTTCCAGCTATCTTTACCACAAAGCTTAATTTTTCTTCCCCCTCTAGATTTTCAAAAACCCCTGTTCGGAACTTTTTTTGAAGAACGGGTTCCAAGACGTCTGTGATTTCATTGGCAGTAGTTTAAATGGAATTTTTTTTTTTTTGATTTTATAATTGTTCAAAAAATGGAGATCATTTTTTTTGACTTGCATTTGATATTCTTTTCGCAATGTTTGAGAAGTGGTTGTTCAATTCTCATGATAATCTTTAACTGTCGTTGACTTTTTGATATAGGTTTATTACATAATTATTAGGCTTTTTTCCTACTTGGGGAGGTCGGTAGTTTTAATTAACAACTTTTGAAAGTAATCACGTTTTGATTTGCGGTTTTTGTGAAGTTTCTTTTTTCTTTTTGCCTGAATGCTCATTTTAACCATGTGTTTTCAAATGTTCTTAGGGTATTTCGGGTTCTATGTCTTTTGTTATCCAAGGTGGGTTTATTTTTTCTTGAACTCTTTTTTATGAAAGGGGGGTGTTTTTGTAACGAAGTAAATGTCCCCAATCCAAAATTCAGCGCTTCACAGGGGCTCTGATTTTGGGATATGTCTGTAAGGCGAGTTTGTCAAGTCTGAAAGGAAATCTTGCCGTTTTTAAATTTTTAAATTTCCCGTAAAAAATAGTTTTATCCCAAATTAGGGATTTTTTTATACGATTTTTTTAAAACCAAATAAAGCCCTGGATTATGACACTGCATCCACAGAGGGAGCCATACTTTTGCTAGGTTGTTTTGTAGTATGTAATATGATCTATTAATGTTCTAGAGTTATTTGTATCCGATTGGGCTACCTATTTTTGTTCGGCCAAACATAGTAATGTTTTGGCTCCATTTTGGTTAGGTTTTAATAAGTCTTGTTAAAATCCCCAAGAATAATTGTTTTGTTTTTAAAAATATCACCTCGTCCATAAGGGAGTTTTAATTTTTTTTCCTTCTTTTTCAAAATTTTTTCCCCTTAATAAAAATCCCTTTTTAATATTTTTCATTTTTTTTTTTTTCTCCCTGGATTCTTCATAAACCCAATTTTTATTTTTTTTTACAAATTTCAAGGCTATATTTTTTAAAATAACCCGTTTGGGGTTTTGGAGATTTCGGAATTTAACCTTTTATTCATGTTGTTTTATTTAAAAAACGGGATTCATGCAAAACAAATAAATTTTCCATGGTTATATGGTTTGAAGGGACTTTTTTGTTTGTTTCACGGATTTCATCCCCATTGGGGG
>CM054146.1:14392501-14395001 GCA_028751875.1 Rapana venosa | reverse complement strand
TTGACGAAACTGCATCCACACGGGGACTAGATGTAAAAAAACAACAAGTACATAAATGCTTATTCCATCATCCTTGAAATAAAAGACTAACAAACTAACTAGCAAATTAACAAACAAACAAACAAACAAACAAACTAACTAACTAAATTCATTCCTTGACACCTTAATGTGTGAGAGAGCGACAACTAGGTCTTCCTACCTACCTACCTACCTATCTCATCATTAGCCATTACACCCAGCGGTGTGTAGGGCAGCAACAAAGCGCTTCCACTCCTGCCTATTCTGGGCCAACCTAGTCACTGATCCCCAAGAGTGCTGTATGGCCTTCATCTCACTTTCTACAGTTCTTCTCCACGTTGCTTTTGGTCTTCCTTTCTTTCTCCTTCCTTCTGGGGTCCAGTGCAATGCTGTTCTTGCGATTGACTGTGGGTCTCTTCGGAGGATGTGCCCAATCCACTTCCACCGTCGTCTGGTGATGATGGTTCCCATGTCTTCCTGCCTGCATCTCCGCAGTAGGTCTTCATTGGAGATCTTCTCTGGCCAAAAGATCCGGAGAATTCTTCGCAGGCATATGATGTGGAAGGATCGAAGTTTGGTAAGATCCACCTCCGTCATCCTCCAGCACTCAGAACCGTACAAGAGCGTAGACACAACACAGCTCTGGTATAGCTTCAGCTTGGTGTTGGTGCTGTACTGAGTTGATCTCCAGATATTGTTCATCTCCCTAAACACATTCCTGGCCTTGCCCAGTCTGTTGTGGATGTCTTCTTTTGTGCCGCCCTCTGGTTTGATGATGCTGCCAAGGTATGTGAACTTGTCTGTCTGGCGCAGGTCAGTTCCATTCACTTTCACAAGGGCTGGTGTGTTCACATTGAGCGACATTGTCTCTGTTTTCTTGGTGCTAATACGAAGCCCCACTTGCTGTCCGAATGTTTGGAGTCTGCTGGTCTTCTCCTGGATATGTTGGTGTGTGTGGGACAGCAGCGCCAGGTCATCCGCAAAGTCAAGGTCGTCTAGTGTTGAGAACAGGCTCCAGCGAATCCCTCTTGGGGTGTCTTCTGTCGTCTTCCTCATCACCCAATCAATGGCCAGATTGAAGAGAACTGCTGACATCACACATCCTTGTCTTACTCCAGTCTTGACTTCGAAGACAGTGTTGCTATGGCCCACAGAGCATCTGAAGTTGTCGTAGAAGCTTTTGATAATGTGGACCAGTTTCTATGGGATGCCATAGTGTCGAAGGATACTCCAAAGGCTGTCTCTGTGAATTCTGTCAAATGCCTTTTTGAAGTCCACAAAATTCACATACAGTTGTCTTTGCCACTCTGTGCACTGTTCGATGATGTTTCTGAGCGTGAATATCTGGTCTATACATCCTCGTTGCTTCCTGAACCCTGCTTGTTCCTTCCTCAAAGCATCGTCCACAGCGTCTGATATTCTTCTGATGATGACCTTGGCCAGTATCTTGCTTGGCACAGACAAAAGAGTGATTCCCCTCCAGTTGTTGCAGTCGCTCAGGGTTCCTTTCTTGGGGATTTTGACTATCACTCCCTTGGTCCAATCATCAGGTACTTTCTCGTTCTTCCATGCAGCTGTGAACAGTGGTTGCAGTATGTCAGCTGCTAGTTCAGAATCTGCCTCGAACAGTTCGGCACCAAGGTTGTCCTGGCCTGGTGACTTGCCGTTCTTGAGGGTCTTGATGGCAGCCACTATCTCTTCCTTTGTTGGGGGTTGACGTCAATGTCTAAGTCTTTTGTAGCTTCTGGGATGTCGGCTGTCTCGTCAGGTGGTGGTCGGTTGAGAACTTCCTGGAAGTGTTCAGCCCATCTTTCTTCTTGCTCTTTCTCTGTTGTCAACAGTTTCCCTTGTCGGTCCCTGATTGGTCCCCCAGCGCTCCTGTTAAATTTGTTGCATACTTTCTTGGTGATCTTGTAGACTCTCCCTTGCTCTCCTTGGGCCGCCGCCTCTTCTGCCTCAGCTGCCAGCTGGTCCATGGCTTCTCTCTTGTCACGGCGTGCGAGTCTCTTCACTTTCCTGTGTGCCTCTCTGTACAACTCTTCCTGCCTCTCTCGTAGCCGTGGAGACTTTACTTGCAGAAGTCTCTTCTTGGTCTCTCTTCTTTCTTTGATGGCATTGAGAGTCTACTCCCACCAGCATCAAGATGAGTGGCGAGACACTAGAGGAGGTGGAAACTTTCAAGTACCTTGGAGCAGTCATCACCAAAGAAGGCACGAGCACACAAGAGGTGAAGATCAGACTTGCTGTGGCACTCTCCTCCATGACTAAGCTGGCGAAAGTGTGGAGAAACCACAACATCAGAACCCACACTAAGGTCAGACTCTACAAGGCACTCGTCACATCCATTGCCTTGTACAGCTGTGAAGCATGGACACTTACTGCCGATTTAGAACGTCGCATTCAAGCCTTTGAGATGAAGTGCCTCAGGCGGATCCTGAACATCACCTACAGAGACCGCAAAACCAATGACTACGTCTGGCAG
>CM054146.1:14365001-14375001 GCA_028751875.1 Rapana venosa | reverse complement strand
CTATATAATTTCATTTTTGGTTTTTTCTCTCTATCTATCAAAACATCCCTAAACGTCGTCGTCATCTTCATCATCATCAATCTTTATCTCATCATATCATCCCTTTATCATCTTTATCAAAACGGGGGTATACTTTTGGGGAGTAGGGAGGGAGTAGTTTGTAGTAGTTGTTGTTGTTGTTGTTGGGTTTTAGTGGTAGGTTTGTTAGTGACCCAGCTCAATTTTGCATAGGAAAACGCAGCTTTAAACGCCAGGCAGCTTAGCAGGGAAAGCTTTTTAGAGTTGTAGTAGTAGTTTTGTAAAATAGTATAGTTGTAAGGGAGTTTTGTAGATTTAGTTGTTTAGTTGCATAAATGGTTGGTTGTAAGTTAGTTTGGGGAGTTTTGTGTTGTAGTTGTTGTTGTTTTTTGTGGTTAAATAGAAATTTTAGTAGCTGTATCCAGCTCAGCTTTAGAAGCGCAGAAACGGGAAGGAAGCGCGCTAGGAGTTGTTTTTAGTTTTGGGGTTGATTTTTTTGGATAGTTAGTTTTTAGTAGTTTGTTGGGGTCTTTTTACAGGGGGTTTCCCGTTGGGGTGTATTGGGGGGGAAGGAAAAAGAGGATTCTTTTTCTAGGTGCCCCCCGGTTTGGTAAACTGGGGGGGAAAAAACCCCCAACAAAAAAACAACCCACGACAACATTAACAAAACAACAACAAAACTGTTGGGGTGGGTTGCAAACAAACAACAAAAATTTCAAACCCAAAAAAAAACAAGGACCCGAAAGTTTTTTCATTTTTTAACAAAATTTTTTTTTCTTAAACCAAAAAACCCAAAAATTTAAGAAAAAAGGAAAAAATGAAAAAAATTTAACCCCGGAACCAAAAGTGTTATTTCTAAAGGTTTTTCACAGTTTAAAAAAATTGGGTTTCTTTGCAAAAAATATCAAGTTTTAATGGCCTTTAAAGGGGGGTTGTTTAAAAAGAGAAAATTAACTAAAATAAATTTTTAGATTTTTAGGGAGGGGAGAGAGGGTTGAGGAGAACGGAGGGGAGATGGGGGGAAAAAGGAGGGGGGAGATTGGGGGGGAAGTGAGGAAGGGGGAGAGGGGTGGGGAGCAGGAGAAGAGGAGAGGGGGGGGGGAGAGGGAAAGGGAAAAGGGGAGGGGGAGAGAAGAGGGGTGGGGGAGAGGGGAGGGGTTAGAAAAGGGAGAAAGAAGGGTGGAGGGAGAGGGGGGGAGAAGGAGGGTTTAAAAGAGGGTGAGTTGGGGGGGGTGAGGGGGGGAGGTGGGGGAGAGAGATGGAGGGCAGAACCGGGGGTGAAAGGGGGGAAGGGGCTTGGGGGGATGGCTAGGTTTTGGGTTAACCACAAAATTTGGGAAGAGGGTGGGGGGCGGGGGGGGGAGGGTTGGGGGGCGAGAGGAAAAAGGCGGGTGAGGGGAGAAGAGAGAGGGAGAGGAGAAGGAAGGGAAGAGGAAGGGGAAAAGGAAATGGCAAAGGGGTGGGGGAAAAAAAGGGGGGTGAAGAAAAGGGGGAGGGGGAAAAAAGGGAATAAAGGGCTTGGGGGGGGACTTTAAAATAAGGAAAGGGGGCAAAAAAGGGAAAATGAAGGGGTTTAATTTTCTGGGGGGGAAAAAAAAAACAAAAAAAAAAACCCCCTTTTAAAATGGCAAAAAGGGCTTAAAAAACCAAAAAAGGGGGAAAAAAAAAAAACCCAAAAAACCAAAACAAAAACCAGGGGAACATTGGGGGAAAAAAAAAAAAAAAAAAAGGGGGGGAAAAGTAAAAAAAACCCCCGGGCTGCAAAAAAAAAAAAATAAAAAAACTCCCAAAAAAAAACCCCGGAGGGAGGGCCGGTCAGGCGTTAATTTTTGGCCCCCTTTGGGTTTTTTTGTTTTTTTGTTTTTTTGGTTTGGGTTGGTTTTAAAAGTAAAATTAAAAAAAAATACTTCCTTGGGGGGGGGGTTGGAAATTTTAAGGTCAAATTCCCTTTTTTCAAAACCCCCTCTTCTTCCCCTTCCCCTTTCCCTCTTTTTTTTTTTTTTTTTTTTTTTTTTTTTTTCTTTTCCCCTTTTTCCCCCCCCCTCCCCTCCTCTCTTTCCCCTCTCCTTCCCCCCCCCCACCCCCCCCCCCTCCCCCCCCCCCCCCCCCCCCCCCCCCCCCCCCCCCCCCCCCTCTCTCTCTCTCTCTCCCCGTCCTTCGGGTTTAGACTATAAAACCCCGGTCCCCGTTGGGGAATGCAGCAGAAATTTCGGCCCACGTTAAAAACCCCCCTTTTTTCCCCTTTTCGGAAAGTAGGGGCCCTTGGGGTTTGGGGGGAACGGGTATACCACAAATTTACAAAAACCCCCCCCCCCATAAAAACAGGGGTTGGTAAGAAAAAAATGGCACTTTTATTATTCCATTTATTTCCCGAAAATAAAAAAAATATAAAAAAAAAACAAATCTTTTCTTTTCTTTGTTTTCTGTCTCTTTTCTTGTTTTGTTTTGTCTCGGTTTTTTATATTTTTCTCTTCTTTTCCCCTTTTCCCCTCTCCCCCTCTTCTCTCTTCATTTGCAGGGTTTTTTTAATTTCACAACTATTACAGAGAGGGTTTTTAAAATGGGGGGAAGAATTGATTCCTCCCGCAAATATGTTTGAACTTTCTGGTGTTTATCAATTTTTGTTAAAAGGGGGCATAAAATTTTTTTTAAGGGTTATCTATTTTCCCCTTTTTTAAAAGGTCAGTAAGGAAATTTTGGGGAAACAAAAAATAAATGGGGGGATTTGGAAGGGAGTTGAAACAAAACTGTCAATTTTTGGAAATTTGGGTTTTGAAATTTTTTCCCCATTTATAAAATTTTTAAAATTTTTTTAGGGTTTTTTTTTTTTTTTATTTTTTTTTATTTATTTTTTTTTAATCGAGGATTTTTGGAATAAGCCCCTTGTGCCCTTTTTTTTTTTTTTTCATCCAGGTTTCCCGTTTTGTGTATGCGATTTTGTTGATTTTGGATTGTTTTCCACCGGAAAACAATGGCCCACTCTTCAGGAAAAACGGAAAAAGGGTTTTTTTTAACCTGGGGCCCCAAGGATGTTTTGCATGGGTTTGAACACGGGGCCCCGGTTTATAGTCTCACCCAAGCAAAAAATATCTTGAAGGGGTTTTTGTTTAGGGCCTCAGGGTTTGCCCGTTGGGCGTTTCCCCACGACCGGGCCCGGGGAAGATGAAGAAGAAGAAGAAGAAGAAAAAGAAGTAAAAAAAAAAGAAAAGAAAAAAAAGAAGAAGGAAGAAAAGGGGGGAAAAAATTTTGAAAAAAAAAAAAAAGAAAAGAAGAAAGAAGAATACCAACAACAAACCCCCCAAAATTTTTAAACCCCCCCCTTCCCCTACCCCTCTTCCCACTGCAGACAGAAAAAGGGCACAACAAAAACCTAATTTGGGTTTTTTTAAAAGCCCTTTAAAAACACAGTCATTAACGAACAAGGTGACCCGGCGTTTTTGACTTTAAGGGTAACGGAAAGAAGATGGGAACTGCAGTGGGCAGAGTTTTTGATTAGCCCCACATGAGGAGATGAGGAGGAGAGAGAGGGGAGATTTGGGAGGGGAGAGAGAGGTGGAAAAGGGGTTAGAAAGGAGAGGCGGAAAAGGAAAGGAGGGGAAAAAGAGAGAATAGAGGGGGAAAAGAAGGGAGAGGGAGGGTTAGTGAGGAGAGAGAGAAAAGAGGGAAAGATTATTTAGAGGGAAGGGGGGGGAAAGAGTGGAAGAGAGAGAAGTGAGAGAGAAAGGGGGAGAGGTTTAAATGGGGGAGAGAGGGGAGGGGTTTAGAGATTAGTGAGAGAAAAAAAAAGGGTGGTGAGAGAGAAAAAAGAGGGGTGGGAGGGGAGGGGGAAAGGGGTTGGGGGTGGGAAAAAAAAGGGGAGAGAGCTTTTTTTCGCTTTGAAACCAATTTTAAATTTTCATTTTCCCCCCATGAGAAGAAAGGGAGGAAAAAAAGAGGGGATGAAAAGAGAGGAATGAAGAGGAGGAGAGGAGAGACGGAAAAAGGGGAGAGAAAGGATGGGAGAAAGGTTTGAGCTTTTGGGCCAATTTTTTGTTTATTGCCAGAAGAGGAAAGAGGGAAAAGAGAGGGGGGGGAAAGGGGATGGAAAAAGAGGAAAAAATGAAATATGGGGAGAATGGGGAGGGAGTGAGAGATAGAGGGAAAAAGGAAAAGAGAGAGAGGAGAGGAGGGGGGTGGAGAGGGGGAGTTTAGAAAGAGGGAGAGAGGAGAAATTGGGGGAGAGGGGTGGGGTTTGGAAGAGAGAGGGAAAAAATAAAAGGGGGAGGAAGGGAAAAAAAAAAAAAATAAAAAAGAAGGAAAAGGAAAAGAAAGAAAAAAGGGAAATTTTATTTTAGAGAGAAAGATGAGAGGAGAGGGGGAATTTAGAAGAGAGGAAGGGGTTGGGGGAGAGGGGAGGGAAGGGGGAGGGGGGAAAAAAATGGGAAAAAGAGGGGAAAGGAGATTTAGAGAAGAGGAGAGATGGAAAATGGGTTTTAGGGGAGAGATGGATGAGAGGGGAAGGAGGGGGAGAATGGGGAACCCCCCCCCCCCCACCCCCCCAATTTACAATGGGGAAGAAATTTTTAATTTGTGGGAAAAAGGGGGTTTAAAAAACAAAAAAACAAAGTTGGCTTTTTTTACAAAAAAAGTGGGCCCCAGGGAACAAAAATTATAAAAACAAAAACTTTTATTTAATTAAAAATAAAAACAAAGGGGTTTTTTAAAAATCCCCCCCCCCCAAAAAATTAAAAAACCCCAAAACCCCCCAAAAAACCCCCCCAAAACCCCCCCCCCCTTTCCCCCCCCCCCCCCCCCCCCCCCCCCCCCCCCCCCCCCCACCCCCCCCCCCCCCACCCCCCCCCCCCTCCCCCCCCCCCCCCCCCCCCCCCCCCCCCCCCCCCCCCCCCCCCCCCCCCCCCCCCCCCCCCCCCCCTCCCCCCCCCCCCCCCCCCCCCCCCCCCCCCCCCCCCCCCCCACCCCCCCCCCCCCCCCCCCAAAGCAAAAAAAATAAAAGGGAAAACCATAAAATACCCCACCCCACCCCCCCCCCCAAAAAAAAACCCAAAACCCCCAAAAAAAACAAAAAAAACAAATAAAAAGAAGGAAAAAAACCCAAACCCAAAAAAAGATGATAAAAAAAAAAAAAGGGGAAAAAAAATAAATAAAACAACAAAAAACCCAAAAAAAGAAAAAGAACAAAAACCCCGAGCCAAAAAAAATAACAAACCAAATTTTTAAGTCATAAAGATTGACAAACTAAACATTTTCAAAAGGTTTTAACTTATTTACACTTTTAAATTTTAAATCAATTAATTTTAAAAAACAAGATCATTTCAAATAAAAATGAAAAATATTTTACCAAAACCCCAATTTAATTTTGTGGGAAAAAAAAAGAAATCGAAAAAAACAAAAAGAAAAAAACAAAACCAATTTTAAAAAAAGGAAAAAAACCCCCCCCCAAAACACTCCCCCTTTCCCCAAAACCCCCTTTTTCCCAAACAAACAACAACCCCCCCAAAAGTCCAGATTAAAAAAGGGTGGGCGCGGCGGGGCGCCACACA
Source organism: Rapana venosa (assembly GCA_028751875.1). Lineage (NCBI taxonomy): Eukaryota > Metazoa > Mollusca > Gastropoda > Neogastropoda > Muricidae > Rapana > Rapana venosa. The sequence goes on along the minus strand of CM054146.1, from coordinate 14,369,443 downwards.
ACACAATAACAAACTTTTCCAAAAACCTTAGACGTTTTTAGCCACACACCACAAACACACACACACCCCACAACCACACACACACACCACACAAAACAACCACACACAACACACTCTCCCCCTACAAATACACAACTCACCCCAAAAATCCACACACCCCAAAACCCCACACACAAAACCCCCCACCACACAAACCCAACACAAAACCAAAAACAAAAAATTTTTTTTTTTTAAAATTTCTGTTTTTGATTTGTTCATGTTAAGAAAAATTTTCCTTTGTTTATTACTTTTTTTTTTACACACACGGCGCGCATGGTGTAGGGGACGCCCCCCGCCCCCCCACTCCCCACAAAAAAAAGAGTAGATCTCTCTCTCTTTTTCTTTCCCCTTTTCCCCCTTTTCCTCCTCTTTTCTCTCTCTCTCTCTCTATCTACCCAAATTTAGGTTCCCCCTTTTTTAAAGGGTTTGTTGGTTAAAAATTTGTTTGGGAAGGAAAAAAAACGTTTTTTTAAATTTTAAGGGGCTTACTTTTTTTTTAACCACAACACACACAAAACACAAACCCCACACATCCCGGATAATATCCCTTCGAAAAACATTTCCTCCTTTCAAGGGTAATAGGAACCTTTTCTTTAAATTTTCAAAAAATTTTTTTTAACCATTAAAATTTTTTACAGACAAAAAACCCGGGGGAAAAAAACTTTTTTTTATTTTACGAAAAACAGGGAAAACCCCAAAAATTCAAAAAAAAATGACCAATCAAATAAACTATTTCAACAATAAAACCCCACGGCTGGGGTTTTTTTTCCGTCTCATCTGACAAAACTTTAATGGGGTCCCTTATACTCAATGACACAACTTTTACCCCCATACACACACATATAACCCACACAACTTTTCATGCATGCGCAAAAAAAACCTTTATTTAAATTAATTAGAATTGAAACAAAGTCCACGAAGTTAATTTAAAAATTTTCCCAAACAGAACATTGCAAATTTTAATTTAAAATTCCCCCTACCATTCTGCATTTTAAAAAAAAATTTCAACCCAAAAAAAATTAAATTTTTGGGAAAAAAAAACCTAAACATTTTTAACAAAACAAAACCCAAATTTTAACCCCCCAAACCCCCCCACCCCACACCCCAAACACAACCCCACACCCCCCCACACACCCCCCCCACACCAAATACCCCCCAACCCCAAACACCCCCCAAGCAACTAAATTAAAGCAAATATTAATTCATTTCAAATTAAAGAAAAAAAGATGCCCCTTTTTAAATGTGGTTATATGGTTTTTTTGGGAGAGGGGGAGAGGTTGAGGGGAAGGGAGGTGATGAAAAGGGGAGAGAAAGGGGGGGGGAGGGGGAGGGGGGAAAAGGGGGAGAAAAGAAGGGGGGGGAGGGGGGTGGGGGGAGGGGGAGGAAGGGGTGGAGGATTAAGGTGGAAAGGGGGGGAGGAGGGGGGAAGGGAGGGGGGGTGAGAGGGGGGGGGGAGAAGGAGGGGGGGAGGGGGAAAGGGGGAGGGGGAGGGAGGGGGAGAGGGGAGGGGGGGGAGGAGGAGGGGGAGGGAGAAAGGGGGAAAGGGGGGGGGGGTTTTTTTGGAGCGGGGAGGAAGGGGGAGGGAAAGGGGGGGAGGGAGGGAAAGGGGGGAGGGGGGGTGGAAGGGGGGGGGGGGAGGAGAGGGGGGGGGAGGAGAGGGGAAAGGGAGGGGGGGGGGGTGTGGGAAAGAGGAGGAGAAAAGAGAGGGAGGAATTTTAGGGGAGGAGGGAGGGAGAGGTTTTAGGGGGAAAGGGGGGGTGGGGGAAAAGGGAAGAAGAGGGGGGAGGTGGGAGAAGGGGGGGGGGCGGGAGAAGGGGGGGAAGGGGGGGGGGGGGGGGGGGGGGGGGGGGGGGGGGGGGGGGGGGGGGAGAGGGAAGGGGGAGGGAGTGGTGGGAGGAGAGAGGGAGGAGGGGAGGGGGGGAAGGGGAGGGGTTGAGGGAGAGAGAGGGTGGAAGGGGGGGGGGGGGGGAGGAGAAGAATGGGGGAGAGGGGGGTGGGGGGGGAGGTGAAAAAGGTTTATTGTGGAGATGGGAGATGGGTGGAGAGAATTTTGGGGAGGAGGAGAGAGGGTTTAATTGGTTTTAAAGCAAGGGGGGTATTTTTTCTTGGTTTTTAACAGATTTAATTGTGGTTTTTTTTTTTTGTGGATCAAGTGGGAAAGGGAAAAAAAAGCTTTTGAAAATTGGTTTTTTTAGTTTGGGTTTTTTTCTAAATGAGGGCAGGAAGGGCGGGTTTCCCCAGAAAAAGGGCCGAGTAAAGTTTTGCTAGATTTGAACAAATCTATTCTTGGGGTTGGGACTCATGGTTTTCGGTATTTTGGATTTGATTTAAATTTGGGAAATTGGGTTTTTTTTAAGGAAAGGGGGAAAAAAAATTCCCCCGTCATTATTTAAAACAATGAATTTCCCCCTTTGGGTTTTTAAATCCCCCTTTTGTCTTTTGGTTTTTAGGGGAAAAAATATTTAATGGGGTTTTTAAAACCAATTTAGTAAGGGAGTTTCTTTTAAAAAAAGAACCGGGGGTTTTAAAGGGGACGTTTTTTACGCCCTAATAAAAGGTTTTTTAGTTTTTTTCATTTTTAGAAACCCCCAGGGGGTTTTTTTAAGCATAATTTTATTGAGGGGGGGTTTAAACTTTTTTAAAAAAATAGTTTTTCCCTTCCCTTTAATGGAAAGTCAAGAAAATTTTTGAAATTTTGTCAGTTGGTTTTTTATTTTGGGGACCGGGTTTTTCACAGGGTGGGATATGTGATTTGGGACCAGTTGGGGGTTTTTCAATTGTTACTCCTAAAGGAAATTTTTGGGGGGTGAAGGGTTTGTTCTATTGTTTTAAATTTTTTAATTGGATTTGGGGGAAAATTTTTTTAGTTGATTTTTTCGTTTTGTCTGGGGATGGAGTGATAAGCAAAGGGATTTTTTTTTTTTTTGGGGGTTTGTTTTAGAAATTTATTTTTTCAGTCCATTTTTGACAAGATCTTTAGTGCTATTTTGCAATTTCTTGCAAGAGAGTTTAAAGCGCTTTGGTTGTAGGGATTGGTTTTTGTCGTCAGCAAAAAGTTCCCATTTAGGGTTTGATTTGAAAAGGATGGTCATTTTTTGGATAATGGGAAAAAAAGGGAAATTGGGCCCTAAGATGGGGTCCCTGTGGCTCCATAAAAATGGGTTTTTTAGGTTTTGGTGTTGGGTTGGGCTATTGAAACCCCATTGGTTTCCTGTTTGGAAGATAAGACGCAAGTAGTTCAAGGGGTATTTGTTGAGAGTTTATAAAGTTAGCTTTTTAATTTTAGAAGTCTTGGTCATTTTTATCAAATGCTTTTTTGAAAAATTTCCCAAAAAATTCTCCCAAAAATTTTTTGTAAATTTAAAGGTTTGACAGCCAATTGTCTACAAAACTTTGTTTTAAAGCCCTTTTGGCAAAGAAATGATTTTTTCTAAAAACCCGATTTTTTTTTAGTGAAAGTTTAAGGTTTTTAAAAATTTATATGATGGAATGGGGTTTATTCATATGTTTTTCCCAAAGGGTTTTGAAAAAGGGAAGATTTTTAAAAAGAGATTGGCCTTAATTTTAGGGAAACCCGAAGTGTCTTTCCGGGCTTGGGGGAAGGAATCCTTAAAACGTTAGGGATGGAGAGAGAGGGAGAGAGAGAGGGAAGTATGGGGGAAAAGAGAGAGAGAGAGAGAGAGGGGGAGGAGAGAGAGAAGAGAAAAGATGAGAGAGAGAGAAAGAGAGAGAGGAGTGAGAGAGGAGTGAGAGAGAGTGGAGAGAGAGTGAGAGAGAGTGAGGCAGACAGCAGAAGCAGATTTTCAGTCATTCAGACAGTAGAGGGGGGACACAACAGTGCAGACACAAGGAAAGAAACAGACAGTAAGAAGCAAGCAGGCGCGGTTGGTGTGGGGGTGGGGTTTTTGTGTTGTGGGGGGGGGGGGGGGGGGGGGGGGGTGAGTGATTGACGTATGAGGCGTTTTTGCGTTTGTTTTACTCCATTTGTGTTGTTTATAGATTTTATCGGGAAAAGTTTAAAGAATTACGGGTGTGATGATCTTTTTTCGCTTTGTAATCGGTTGGGTTTTTTGGATGGAAGATTAATTAAAAATACTTTTAAATGCAGTTTTAAAAATATTCGATTAATCCATAGAGAAATGTTGGTTCTTAGTTTAACGTTCCACTAATGTGATTAGGGGGGAATTTGTGGGGGTGGTGTGTGTGTGTTGTTTTGTTGTGCCGCGGCGCGCGCGTTTTTTGGGGAAGAGAGGATGGGGGGCGATTTGTGTACTGCTAATCGCGAAATTAACAACTTTTTCAAAAAAAGTAAAAAAAAAAAAAAAAATTTAAAGGGAAAAAAAGAAACCAGTTAAACCTAACTTTGCAATTAATATAACTAGTAAAATCTTTACGAAGAAATT
>CM054146.1:14357501-14360001 GCA_028751875.1 Rapana venosa | reverse complement strand
TCTGGGTGTTCGAAAGCACAAAGTATCTGCGGCTGAACGAAGGGAACGGGATGAAGTGTACAGGTGAAGACAGTTACATAGATAAGAGGGTGCAGATTTGTGGAGACATTTAAAACAGAGGGTAATGATTTTATACTCCAGTCTTTGTGAGACAGGCAACCAGTGAAGAGATCGCAGAAGAGGAGTGATGTGTTCAGATTCTTTCTTTCTTAGGACCAGTCGAGCTGCAGAGTTTTGTATAATAATAATAATAATAATATATGGAATTTATATAGCGCTGAATCTTGTGAAAAAACAAACAAATCGAAGCGCTTGCATTCAATCATTTACAGGCATGCAACTCTCCTTAAACATAATGAACAACAGATTTCAAAACCATGCGCGCGCACGCATGCACGCACGCACAAAGCACGCACACACACACAACACACACACACACACAAAACCACACACCACACACACCACACACACACACCACACACACACACACACACACACACACACACCCCACACAACACACACACACACACACACACACACACACAGTCGGAACAACACTTAGAAGGTGAAAGATGCTGTTGAAAAATAAGGGACAGATATTTGGGGGGGGGAAGTCTCAGGTAGGAAATAAGTGTGTTTTGAGGCTGGATTTGAAGGTATCAAGTGAAGGCTTTTGGCGAAGTGAAAGAGGGAGGTCATTCCAGGTGGATGGACCAGAAACAGAGAAAGAGCGACGGCCAACAGTGGTTTGTTTGAATCTGGGTGTTCGAAAGCACAAAGTATCTGCGGCTGAACGAAGGGAACGGGATGAAGTGTACAGGTGAAGACAGTTACAGAGATAAGGGGGTGCAGATTTGTGGAGACATTTGAAACAGAGGGTATTGATTTTATACTCCAGTCTTTGTGAGACAGGCAGCCAGTGAAGTGATCGCAGAAAAGGAGTGATGTGTTCAGATTCTTTCTTTCTTAGGACCAGTCGAGCTGCAGAGTTTTGTATGCGTTGAAGAGAGTGGATGGATGATGCTGGTAGGCCAGCCAAAAGAGAATTACAGTAGTCTAAACGTGAAAGAATGAGAGATGTGACAAGCTTGGAAGTTGCATCAGTGGACAGATACTTGCGAATCGCGCTTATGCGCCGTAATTGATAGTAGCAAGACTGGCAGGTCTGGGCGATGAATTTTTTCATAGAGAGTGTGTTGTCAAGAACTACTCCTAAATACTTCACAGAGTTGGACAAAGGAACTGACGTATTGCCGAATTCTATTGAAGTTTTTGCGATAGAGGAAAGTTTATGTTGGGTCCCTATAAGCATGGCTTCGGTTTTATCGGCATTAAGTTGTAACTTGTTCTGAGTCAATTGGTTTTGAATGTCTTGAAGGCAGTAGGACATATTTGTCAGGAGGGAAGGCAAGTTTTCAACAGTATCACTGCACTGAAGCTGAGTATCATCGGCATAGAAATGATGATCAATATGGTGGTTGTTTATTATATGTGAGAGTGGAGCAGTGTAGAGAGTAAAGAGAACAGGGCCCAGGACTGATCCCTGCGGGACTCCACATTCCATTTTGACAGTTTTATTGAATTTTGTTTACAATAACCTTCTGGAGCCTGTCTGTGAGGTTATGAAGAAACCAGGTGAGGGCTGTTGCGTTAATACCAAACGTATTTTGGAGGCGAGAAAGAAGAATTGAGTGATCTATGGTATCAAAGGCTGCAGATAAGTCAAGAAGAGTGAGGAGGGAGATTTTTTCCTGCATCAGAAGCAAGTAGAAGTGTATCTAAAGTGTGGACTAGGGTGGTTTCGGTGCTGTGGTTGGGGCGATAGGCAGATTGAAAAGTGGGAAGGAGATCATTGGAATGAAGGTGACTGTTGAGCTGTTTGAGAACGACTTTTTCTAGTACTTTAGAGACAAAGGGTAAGTTTGAGACAGGCCTATAATTCTTCAGAATGTTGGGATCGAGTATGTTCTTTCGAGCCAGAAGGCCCATAGAGCCGGAGCTTATCCCGGTTTCTGTAGCGTTAAGCGAACTGATGGTTTTTCACCACCCCTGTGACAGGACGCTAGTCTGTCGCCAGATACTTCCCCAGCAAAGCTGGTACCCACTTGTACACCTGGGTGGAGTGAGGAAAATAGGAGTAAAGTGTCTTTCCCAAGGACACAACACCGAGCCGAGCGGGGATCGAACCCGCGACCTCTGGATCACGAGTCGACCGCCTAAACCACTCGACCACGGTGCCTCCCTAAAAGTATGTTCTTTCGAGCCAGAAGGCCCATAGAGCCGGAGCTTATCCCGGTTTCTGTAGCGTTAAGCGAACTGATGGTTTGTCACCACCCCTGTGACAGGACGCTAGTCTGTCGCCAGATACTTCCCCAGCAGAACTGGTACCCACTTGTACACCTGGGTGGAGTGAGGAAAATAGGAGTAAAGTGTCTTTCCCAAGGACACAACACCCAGCCGAGCGGGGATCGAGGTCGTGCTTTTTCAGTAGAGGTGTGAC
>CM054146.1:14337501-14342501 GCA_028751875.1 Rapana venosa | reverse complement strand
CCAGTCAAAAAACCATGGGTCACACCTAACATCCTACAACTATGCGACAAGCGTAGAGAGTTGAAGAAAAAGAAAAATGAAACAAAAGAAAGAGCAGAACGATATAGGGCAGTCAACAAAAGAATCAGAAGTCCATGACAGAGGCAAAAGAGAAATGGATCGGTGAACAGTGCCAAACATTGAAGAGAACATCAAGAAAAACAATAGCAAGAAAGCATATCAGCTGGTGAAAGACCTGACTAGCACAAAACATGGGAAAAGGTTTAACAATCCAAGACAAAAATGGGAAGTGTCTCACTGACGACCAGGATATTCTGAACAGATGGACAGAATACTGCTCCGACCTGTATACTATAGAACCGCAGGAGATCCAGAAGTCCTTAATGTACCCGCAAGCAAAGACACAGACAGTCACCCTATCCTCCGAAAGAAGTGGAAAAAAGCAGTCAGATCGCTAAAAAAAGGGAAAGTCGCGGGGGCTGACAACTTTTCCACTGATTTGGGTTTTCAAGCTGGGGGGGAAAACCCCATGACCCCACGCCCTACTAAAAAATCTGCAACAAGATCGGGCCAGACAGGAAAATGGCCAACACCAGGGACACAGCACACATCTTCCCCCTCCCCAAAAAAGGGAAAAACTACAACAATCCAAATAATTCCCGGGCAAAATAAAGCCTCATATGCCACCCAAGCAAAGTCATGTTTCAAAATAATATTGAATAACTGAAGCCACAAGCAAAACCATCATTGCGGGGAAAACAACGGTTTCAGAGCAGGGCGCAGCAAAAACAAAACAATTTTAAACCTCAGAATACTATTAAAGGCGGCCCCCTTTCAACATCAAAAAGGGCCCTTTTAAACCACGTATTTATCGATTTTAAAAGGCATTTAAACAGGGTTGGCATGCGCTTTGTGGAAACCCATATTTGTACAGCATCAATGAAAACCCTAAACAAGTCATCAAACAGCTGTACAGCGAGGCCCCAACCAGTGCAGTGTACTACAACAACAACTTTTGAGAATTTTTTTCGAACAACATTTGGGAAAGGCAGGCGGGTCTACTCTCACCCACCTTTTCAACATTTTCCTTGAGAGAATCAGGCTGATGCACTGGAAAAACATGAAGGATCAGTCAGCATTGGTGGCAGAACGTCACAAACCCCCGCTTCGCAGATGACATTGATGGAATAGCGGGATCAAAAAAGGAGCTTGCCACCCCAACAAACACTTGAATAAGGCCCCCCCAAAAAATACGGCATGGAAATCATTTCAGAAAAGACCAAAAATGATGACTAATAAAACCAACGGCTTACACTGAAATCGGGTTAAGACCAAACGGGAAAAAGTTCAAACTTTAAGTACCGGGGGCCTTTTTATCAGACCAGGGGTCCAAACCAGAAGTGAAAGCAGGACTGCACAGAAAATGCCCCTTGTCAAAACCCAAACACCATCTTAGAATAAAAAAATCTTTACTTAACTCCAAATCAGACCCAATGCGCCCCTTGTCAAATCCATATTTCGTATGCCTTGAATCCCTGGACCCCCGACTGCAAAATTAGGGGAGAAAAGTACCGGCGGGTTTGGGGATGAGATGCTTTCGGAGACTCCTTGGCATCTCCTACAAAGACCAAAATAAGCCCAAAGAAAGCGGCAAACAGAAATTTCCCGCAAACCATTGGACCCCCATGAGGGAAACCCTTTTAACGACGTGAAAAAAAAGTAAACCAAATGGTATAATTAAAAAATAATAATAATAAAAAATAATAATAATAAAAAGATAATAATAATAATATATGGAATTTATATAGCGCTGAATCTGGTAAAAAACAAACAAATCGAAGCGCTTGCACTCAATCATTTACAGGCATGCAACTCTCCTTAAACATAATGAGCAACAGTATACGCAACAGTGAGTATGGGCATGTCACAAGATCCAAAGGACTTGCAAAGACAGTTTTACAAGGCACTGTCCAAGGAGGAAGAAGAAAAGGCAGACCAAGGAAGAGCTGGGAGGATAACATCAGCGAATGGACAGGCCTAGAACTCAACAAAACCCTGAGAAAGGCAGAACAGAGAGAGGAATGGAGGGAACTGGTTGTTGAGTCTTTGAGGGTGCCCCCACGGTCGTCAGACTACGGGACAGATAGATAGATAGATAGAACCCTTATCGGGTCACGGGCTGAATGAAAAACAAAATGTAAGCACCTATCTATAACCCTTGAAAAATAAAGATTCTTCTCTCTCTCTCTCTCCCTCCCCCCCCCCTCCTCTCTCTCTCTCTCTCCATCCCTCTCTTTCTTCCCTCTCCCCAAATAAAAGGCAATAAACAAACTGCTATTAAAGAAGCCAACCATGTAAACTCCCCCCCCTCCCCCACCACCCTTCCCTCTCTCCATCCACCCACCCACCCATTCATTTATTCTCCATCCCCATTTATCGGACACTGCACAACAAACTTGGAGTTGTCAGTTAACTTTAACTGGAGGGGCGTTACTTCTCTATCAGTGTCAGGCCTTCCTGACTTGGTGTGACTGCGAATTGTGTGTTTAAAAAAAAATGTTTTCATCCATTTGTTGTTGTTGTTGTTGTTGTGTTGTTTTGTTGGAGTTTTCGAGCCCTTACCTAACAGTGATTTATAATATTTTTTTAATGGTTTTATTTCGATTTTTACATTTTTTTAAAAATTCTTTTATATCGAGATAATGTTTTTGTTTTTTTTGGATTTGTTTCTTTTTTTTGTTGTTGTTTGTTGTTGTTGTGTGTTTTAAGTCGTCCATTGTTTGTTATTTTGTTTTCTCATTATTACGTAAACATCAATAGTTGTCGTCGTTGTCATGTCATCGTCAAAAATCGGTCATCGTCGTCGCATCATCATCCACATCATCACACGTCGTCGTCGTCGTCATCATCGTAAATCATCATCGTCGTCGCGTCATCACGTCCATCACAGCATCAACATCATCATCAGTCATAACCACAAATGCTACTTCGCTCTAACGGTATGTTCGTGTGTTTTTGTAAGAATACACCTACAGAGAGAGAGATGAAGAAGAGAAGAGAGAGAGAGAGAAGAGAGAGAGAGGAAGAGAGAGAGAAGAGAGAGAGGGAGAGAGAGAGAGAGAGAGAGAGAGAGACAGACAACAGACAGAAAGACAGACGATAACGGACAGACTGACAGACACACACAGACACACACAGAGACAGACAGACATTAGATAACAAACAGACTGACAGATAAGTCGACAGAGACACAGACACAGACAGATCAACAAACAGATAGATACACAGACAAACAAACGCAGCCCACAGACAGACACGGAAAAAGCGGGGCAACAGACAAAACGTAATGCACTCCTGAATCTCAAAACACCCGATCAAAATTCTGGAACAAACCCAACCCCCCCCCCCCCCACCTCCCCCCTATACCCCCAGCCCCTCCAACTACCCCCCCCCCCCCGCCTCCCCCCCCCCCCCCCCCCCCCCCCACAATTCCCCTCCTCGATTACAAAGATTTTGTGGGGATTCTCTCTAACCAGTCGGTCATAATAAATAATATATATGTATATATATATATATATATATATATATTTATAATAAATATATAAAATCACAGTACATTTTTAGGGCCTGGGCTTTATCACAGTTCTTGGTTAAACCATCCATGCTGGGGGCAACAGCAATGTGAGAGGCTGTATGATCAGTGGATTTCTTTCCCACTCATGGAATTCCATTTCACAGCTTAGTCTTTAGTGATCGACTATGGCTCTCTGAATAGGAGGCTTGACTCGCACAGTCCTTATGTGCTGCAGCCCTGGGGGCTGGTTGGCCTTTGGAGAACATCTCCAACGCTGACTGTCCTTATGGCCACTTGGCCGAGAGAGTGGGGATGTACTGTGGGTAAGGCACCTCCACTACATAAAGTCCTTAGGATGAGACTATAAACCGAGGTCCTGTGTGCGAACGCACGCAGAACACCTTGCGCACACGTTAAAATCCGTCCATCTTTTCGAAAGAGTAGGCCATTGTGTGCCGGTGGGAATGGATGACAACATTTACAAAACTGCACACTCACACGGGGACTGGATGTAAGAAAAAAAAAGCACATGAGTATTTATTCCATTATCCTCGAAATAAATGAATAAAATAAAAGAATAAAATGAAAGAGAATAAAAATAGAATGGAATAAAATAAAATAAAATAGAAATAGAACTACAAATAAAATAATCAAACTTCTTCCCAATTTCCGCAAGAGCAGCTGCCTCCTCTGCTGTTCTATTTTTTTTTTAGAGGTCATTGTAGAGCCCGACCGACAAAACCTATAAAGCCAATAATAGTTTTACTCCACCCTTCCCCTCCTCCTTCCCCCCTCCTCGTCCCCCTTCCCTAGCTCTTCCCTCCCTCTTTCCCCCCCAACATACATCCTGACTTTCACCCACAACACACACTCACGTGCACTTAGTGTACGCTTACATACGCATACATGCATTGCATACAAGTTTGCAGATATTTACAAAAGGAAGTTATTATGTGTATGTTTGTGCCAACTCAAGCCATAATATTTACGTGTTTATGAGTGCATAAACAGAGCGAGAGGGAAAGGGGGAGAGAGAGAGAGAGAGAGAGAGAGAGAGAAAAGGAAAAGAGAGACAGAGAGACAGAGAGACAGAGAGAAGAGAGAACAGACAACAGACAGACAGAGAGAGGGGGGAGGGAGGGGTGGAGAGAGAGAGAGAGAGAGAGAGAAGAGAGAGAGAGAGAAGAGAGAGAGAGAGACAGACACAGACAGACAGACAGACAGACAGACAGACAGACAGACACAGAGAAGGGGGGGAGGGATGGGGAGAAAAGAGAGAGAGAGAGAAGAGAAGAGAGAGAGAGAGAGAGAGAGAGAGAGAGAGAGAGAGAAACTGTTCAAATAAAAGATATATTCCAGAAACAAAGATTTGTAGTGCATGTTTTATTCTATCTAGTCTTTTGTTCGACAGGGAGGGGGGGGGGGG
>CM054146.1:14322501-14330001 GCA_028751875.1 Rapana venosa | reverse complement strand
GAAGATTTAAAGGCTTCTCCGGATGTCTTAAAATATATTGGTACTGAATCGAAAAGTTTTGTTTACCGTTTTTGTGGGTATGTGTGCCTGTGAGTGAAAGATTGAAAGAGTGAATGAGTGACAGTGTGTGTGTGTGAGTGCATGCGTGCGCGTAAGCGTGCATGCGTGTGTGTGAGTGCGTGCGTGCGCGTGTGTGTGCGTGTGAGTGAGTGCGTGTGCGTGTATGTGTGCAAGTATACCCCTAAGGTTTGCCCAAGATGTAGCAGAGTTTAAGACCACTTAGGTTGTCTTTTAAGGTATTGGTACTGATCCGTAACGGTTTTGTTTACCGTTTTTATGAGTATGTTTTGTGTGCATATGTGTGTGTGTGTGTGTGTGTGTGTGTGTGTGTGTGTGTGTGTGTGTGTGTGTGTGTGTGTGTGTGTGTGTGTGTGATAGGAGGGGAGGTTGAAGGAGTGAATGAGTGAGTGACAATGTACGTCCGAGTGTGCGTACGTGCGTGTGTATGTGTATGTGTGTGTGCGCGTGCGTGTGTGTGTGTGTGTGTGCGTGTGTGTGAAAGAGTGAATGAATGAGTGCCAGTGTGTGTGCGTGTGTGTGTGTGTGCGCGCGCGCACGCGCACATGCGCGCACTTATGCTCGTGTGTATATGTGCATGTGCGCGTGCAGGTATGTGTATGTGTAGGTGTGTGTACATTTGTGTGTATATGTGTGTGTGTGTGTATGTGTGTGTGTGTATGTGTGCGTACGTGTGTATGTGTGTGTATGTTCGATTTCATTTTACGTCTCTTCACAAGTTGTGATATTAGGTGTGTGTATGTGTTTGTGCGTATGTGTGTATGTGTTTGTGCGTATGTGTTTGTATGCGTGTGTGTGCACGCACGCGTGACGCGCATGTTCTATGGAGGAAACAAGGAAATGAAGGACACGATTGTATGTAGCCATACAACATGAAATTCCATGATAACCAAACACACATTACCAACACAAGTAAGTTTTCAACTTAAAATTAAAAAAACCCAACCATATGATATAAATTTCAACAACTTAATTTCTAAGCCCCCTCCTCCCCCCCCCCCCCTCCCCCCCCCCCAGCCATAAAAAAACCGTCAGGAATGTCACATACCTCTCTTAATTCTGGCAATATTCCGGCACCCCAGTGTGACACAAAGCTAACTGACAGACAGACAGACAAACAGACTGACAGACAGACAGACAGACAGACATGCTGCAGGGTCAGGAGGTACAGAGGTGAAAACCTGCAGGAAGGCATCCTCAACTCTTTATCAAACTAAGCCATGCAAACCTCAACCCCCCATTCTGTAGACACTCCTCTTGCCTCTTTCCTTTATCTTCTGTCTGTCTGTCTGTCTGCTTGCCTGCCTGTCTGTCTGCCTGTCTGTCTGTCTGTCTCGTGCTCTCTCTCTCTCTCTCTCCTCTCTCTCTCTCTCTCTCTCTCTCTCTCTCCTCTCTCTCTCTCTCTCTCTCTCTCTATCTATCTCTCTCCGGGACCAGACGAGATGAGACAGCTGACAAGACCTCTTTCAACTGCGCTGCGTGAAATATTTAAAATTTACAGTCAATATGCCAGTTACTGGACTCCCAGTGACTGTTGAAAAGACCCTAGCTGTCCTTCATTCAGAAAACTCCACCTCCAGCTGGAAAATCACTGGCCAAGGGGACTCCACAGTTTTTGTGTTGAGGTTCAAGCCAGCCAGTGAAATGTCAACAAACATGGATGACCCTATGGTGAACCAACACACCCAAGTTCAGTACTACAGACGGAAGCCTCCTAGCCAGATACGGTGCGACCAGCAGAGAGCGAAGCAGCAGCAGCAGCAGCAACAATGACAGCAGCAACCACAGTTAGAACAGGTCAGAGAAGGAGGAGATAGAACTCTTGATGTAAACAAACTGTTTGTGTCTAACACGTTGCACATCACACAGGATAGTTTTGATCAACAGGCCTCCAAAACCTGAACCACAGTGACACAGACAGTGAGTGTGGTGCTGAAGGAGCATAATTATCAAACTGATCTTCTGTGTGAAGTTAACCTACAACCACCGCACATAGAACCTGATCCTCCACAGGCTGATCGCTGGGTTTGAGGCAAGTTCAGTGAAAAACTATGTAGCAACAGTGACTGATCGTTCTGTGCAGGATCATCTGCGAAGAAAAGACAGAAACAAACTGTTCAGAAGAGTGGTGTTGCACAGATCAGATGATGCCGATGTTCTTCTGTGTGAATCTGATGACATTGTGCTAGAGTTTTCCTGTGATGAGCAATCTGGGGGCTGGGTATATTGGTATGTCAAACAGGAAAAGGAAAAACATTTTAGCTGAAGAATGTGTCAGGCTTGCCAACTTGCCCAAAGAAAAGCATGTCCATAACAGGAAGTACGCAGAGACAGAAGCACCTGCTTTGCGACAGTTGCATGCTCTCCACGACATCATCTATTTTTACCTTGGCTGAATTTGATCAGGATCGCTGCTGCTGCGGAATACAGTTTTCAGTGAAAGTTCGCTCTGTGAAATTCGGTCGTTTAACATAATCAAAATAAATAAGGCTTTGCCCTTGCTGTGGTTCCCATGTCAATGATAGACGTCCGTGTGGAAGCCCATGTAATTTCAGCGCTTGCTGTATGGCCTGTATAGCTTAACAGCAATAAAATTCAATGCAATTCAATTCAATTCAATTCTCTTTCTCTCTCTCCTCTCTCTCTCTCTCTCTCTCTCTCTCTCTCTCTACTCTCTCCTCTCTACTCTCTCTCTCTCTCTCTCGCTCCTCTCCTCGCTCGTCTGTCTTCTCTGTCTATCTATCCCTTCTGTCTGTATGTCTGTCTGCCTTCGTATCTGCCTTCTGTCTCTCTGTCTGTCTGTCTTGGCCTCGGTCTCTGTCTCTCTGTCTGTCTCTCCCTCCTTCCCCCTCTCTCTTCAGTCACAAATGAAAATGAATGCTGCCTTAGGGACTCTTACCCTACTTTCAGCATCCTTATGCGCGGTAAGGCTCTAATCTATTCGAGGCAGTCAGGTTGACCTGGGGGAACAGAGATACCCCCAGTGCATCTCTTGAGAGATAGGCCACCATGGATCCTCTGTTTGTCTGTCCGTCTGTCGGTCTGTCTGTCTGTCAGTCTATCTGTCTGCCCGTCTTTTGATCTGTCTGATGGTCTGTCTGTCTGTCGATCTGTCTCTGTTGGTCTGTCTCTTATTGTCAATCTCTGTGTGTATATCTGTTGGATGGTAACTCGTCGTGCATCCTCAGTCTATCTGTCTCTTTGTACATCTCTCTTTGTCCCGTCTCTGTCTCTTTGTCTCTCTGTGTATGTCTCTCATCTTCATCTCTTCTACTCTCTCTCTCTCTCTCTCTCTCTCTCTCTCTCTCTCTCTCTCTCTCTCTCTCTCTCTCTCTCTCTCTCTCTCTCTCTCTCTCTCTCTCTCTCTCGCTCTCTCTTCCTTCTGTCTTGCGTGCCGGTGGGAACAGATAACAAAATTTACAAAATCGCATACACACGGGGACTGGATGTGAAAAAGCACATGGGTGCTTATCCATTATCCTCGATATAAAAGAACAAATAATAAATAAATGAATAAATGAATAAATGTCTAATCGCCTTCTCTGTCTCTGTGTCTCTGTCTGTCTGTCTGTCTGTCTGTCTGTCTCTTCTTCTCTTCTCTCTCTCTCCTCTCCTCCTCTCTCTCTCTCTCTCCTCTCTCTCTCTCTTCTGTCTCTCCACAACTGAGAATGGCTGCTTCCTCAGCCAATATTAATCTGCTTCCAGCACACTTACGCACAGTAAGGATCTAATCTGTTGGAAAGGAGTCAGGTTGACCTGAGGGAGCGGAAACATCCACAGTGCATCTCTGAGAGATAGGCCACCATGGGTCTTCCGTCTTTCTGTCTGTCTGCCTGACTGTTGGTCTGTCTATCTGTCTGTCTGTCTGTCTGCCTGTCTGTTGGTCTGTCTGTCTTGTCTGTGTGTGTCTGTCTATCAGTCTGTTGGCCTGTTTCTTATTGTTTATCATGGTGGTATTTCTGTCAGCTGGTAACTCACCATGGATCTTCTGTCTATCTGTCTCTATGTCTCTCTTTGTCTCTTGTCTCTGTCACTTTGTCTCTATTTTGCTTTGTCTCTAATATCTTTCTTATGTTCTTCTGTTTTATTTCTTTCTGCTGTCTCCTCTTCTCTCTCTCTCTCTCTTCCTTTCTCTCCTCTCTCTTTCATCTCTCTCCTTTGCTCTTCTCTCTCTCTTGCTCTGTCTGTCTGTCCTCTATCTGTCTGTCTGTCTGTCTGTCCATCTATCTGTCTGTCTCTCTCCACTCCTTTCCTTCCATTGCTTCCAGCTTATCTTTAAATCTCGCCCCCACCCTTTCTTCCTGTCTTAGCATAGCAGTAAAGGATTACAATTCTGACACGGAGAGTGACAGCAAGCCGCTTCGCATGCATATACTTACGATCATTGTGAACAAAACATTTGCGTGGGAAACAATGAAACTGTGGCCCATGTGAAACACAGTAAACAATGGACTTATGCAGCACTCCTGAAACTGGGCATTTTTGACACTTTCGATTTGCCGTAGATAAGTCATGCACTGGGCTGGAGGAGAAACACCCCCTCCCCCCCCCCCCTCCCCACCTAACCTTCCCCACTCCTTCTTCTTCCCTACCCCCTTTCCTTTCATCCCCACCCTTACTTCCATCCTCACCTTAACCTACCCCTCTCCACCTACCCCCCAACCTATGCCTCCCCTGACCTACCCGTATACCCTTCCCCCACCCCCATCTCTTCTAACCTATCCCTATTTCCTTCCCCCTCTTCTCCCCCTCCCATCAACCCTAACTCTTCTTCTTCTCCCCCAACCTACCTCTCTTCCCTCCCGCCCCCCCACCCCCTTCCTAACCTCTCCCGTTCCTGTACAACCATACAATACCCATCAACATTACCAATGCATTCCATACTGCATTGCAAGCAAAGTAACAAAAACAAACAATGCAATACAATGCAATCCGATGCAATGCAATGCAATACCAATACAATGCAATACAATGCAATAGCAATCAAATACAATACAATGTAACAAATACAATGCAATGCAAAGCAAAGCAAAACAAAGGAAAGCAAAGCAATGCAATGCAAAGCAAAGCAATACAAAGCAAAGCAATGCAATGCAAAGCAAAGCAATGCAATGCAAAGCAATGCAATGCAATGCAATGCAATGCAATGCAAAGCAAATCAAAGCAAAGCAAAGCAATGCAATGCAATGCAAAGCAAAGCCATACAATGTAATAAAATACAATGCAATGCAATACAGTACAATACAAAACAATACAATACAACACAAGACCTAGAGATCACGAAAATCCCTACATTAAAATTCACCAGCCCACTGATGCCAAGATTCAAACCCACGATTTCATGGGCCCACAGGATGGAGGTCCAGCATTTTATCCACTCAGCTAAGGTGTCTGGTCTGTCGCCGAAAAAATACACGAGCAAATCTGTTCTTTTTCCATTCCTTGCCTAGACTTGTTGAGACTTTGCATAAGGGACCGTTTTGTTCACCATGAAGGTAGCCACATTCCGACTTCGGGGATGTATGCTGGGTATGTTTTTGTTTCCATAACCATCACCATAGCTGGCAATGAATTAAGTGATCTTTAACATGCATATTTTATATTCTTGCCTGTGTATATACACAAAGGGAAATCAACACTGGCAGGTCTGCATTTGGAGTTGACTTGGCAGATTGTAAAACCCACCTTTAATTCTCTAGCCCGCATGCGAGATTGGATCCCACGACTCATGGACCCAAGGGATTGAGTTGAATAGTCTTTAACTCTTGGCTATAGATTTGTCCACAGGGCAAATAAGCTCATCTAAAGCTTGCAAATGGTAATTGAAATTATTAATTTCTCTTGTGGCCAGGATTCGGGTATAAACCACAGTCTCTGAATGCTGCTGCATGCAAGACAACCATGGCAGGTGCAGCAGCTTTTCAGGAGTAAAGACAATGCATCTGTTGAAGAATTAACCAACCTTAACCACAGAAAAAAGAAGTGTCATGGCTTGCATTCGAAAAAATAGAGAGCGTGGTTAGTAAGTGGATAGGTGGTTGTTTGCACATCTTGACTTCAGAACAGTCCCCCAGTTTACCCAGCTGTAAATGAGTGCCTGCCCTCTTTAGGGTCAGGGAAAGTAGAGCAGGAGGGAGAGAAGACTTAAAATGGTATGAAAATGGGAAAAAATGAGATGGGTGCCGCTCTCAGTATGCTGCCTCTAAGAGAAGCTGAGATGACTGATGCCTCGCTCTCCAATGACTGCATAGTTTGTGGGAACACCTTTACCTTTACCTTAAGGATACAATTATACTAAATAAAACGCCATAAGATAATTCCACCAACGCTCTCCTGTATCGGAATCAAACGCAGAAGAAATTGTATAGACCACATACTAGGAATAAATCCAAGAATTTAGAAAGGCAGACCTCAACACAGTTGTTATCAGAAACCACGGTGGTGCATTTGCAGATTATAGCAACTGTTCCGATAGACTAGACAGTTAACACCACGGCAGTGCACTAAGAGTGCCAGGAATGAACCAGGTTGTTACAAGTCTGTCACTGGGACCTCAGAGGTGTAAAATAAATGATTTTACCTGGTAGCTGAGCAGCCAGGAATAGCTCATAATCAACGTCCACCCTGCAAGAATACCGCCAGGGTGCATGCTTGGGACCGTCTGTGTCTGTCTCACCCCAAGAGATACTGAACCAGCCATGCTGAGGTGCAGGAGTCCACATCCTGACTTATCAGAGATCGGCCCAGGTCATAAGCTTTGTAAGTTATTGATGTCAGCTAAGATACCCTAGGACGGGATAGCCTAGTGGTTAGAACATTGCTCTTGCAATTTGACGACCGGGTTCGATTCCCGTTCAAGGGGATATTTTCCCCTGGAGTTAGCGTCAGTGCCGACTCCACTCTCCCCAAAAGTCCTTCGGATGAGACTATAAATCGAGGCCTCGTGTGCGAACGCACGCAGAACATCTTGTGCACACGTTAAATCCTGTTCCGCTTTTCGTAAGAGTAGGCCATTGTGTGCCGTTGGGAACAGATGACCGAATTTACAAAACCGCATACACACGGGGACTGGGTGTAAAAAAGCACATGAGTGCTTATTTCATTATCCTCGATATAAAAGAATAAAAGAAATAAATAAAAAGTAAAATAAATAAGAGCCAAGGCGGATATGACAATGTTGTTATAACATGTTATGTTGAGATTGTTTTCAGCCATAACAAAGCTCTTAGCACAACGACATGCACTCTTCTTTAAAGGAGACAACAAATCTTCTGAAATTCGAGTATAGCTGCACATGTTTCTAGGTACAAGAAAAGAGTCATACTTGCGAACATGTCAACCTGTTTGTACTTTTAATCTCTCAGGGATTTTCAGGAAGGATGAATGAGTATATTCTAGGTGAGCACCCGCCCCCCCCCCCCC
>CM054146.1:14307501-14320001 GCA_028751875.1 Rapana venosa | reverse complement strand
TGTTAGATTAATAGAATTAGAATAGAATCATTTTAGTCCCTTATTTCTGCATTTTTGTACAATTAGCTGGTACATGTTGAAACCCGTTAACACTTGAAACTTTTATGAAATTATGTTTTCTTTCAACACTGCTAGCAATATCACAGGCACAGGCTATTCATACTTAGAGAACATCCAGCATCATTGAATTGTCCCTCTCTTCCTAAGGGAAATAGACTATAAATAGAAAGTGTGACCTAAATCTTTAAAAAAAATATTGAAAGACAGAAATTGAAGTCTTTGTCAGCACTTTTGAACCTGCACTAACATAGTGAAAAAACACAAAGGAAACCAGCAACACGTCAAAATGATATCAGAAACAGTCCAGACTGTTAAATAATTCTCCCTCTGAACTCAGACAAGAAAAACAATTAAATGGGTAGGGGGTCTGGCATCTAAGCAGCCAGAAATAGCTCATAATCAACGTCCCCTTTGTAAACACTCGGCCATAGTGCAGTCTGACCTACCCGTGTCCATTTAACCTCAGGAGATAAACAATGACCATGCAGAGGTCAAGGAGTTTGGGTCTCAATCTACCATGCCACCGCTCTCCCTATGTGTACGCACTGGGGCCAGCCCCGAATTGATGTCTGAACCCTTCTTATCATGGACATGCTGTTCCCTGTCCGCCCAGCCACAAAGGCCTGGGATGGAGGATAAGGGTCAGAGAGTAAATTGTTTTGGTGAACTAGCACCCCAGTTCCATGCTATTTGTGATCCTGGAGGGCGGGATAGCCTGGTGGTTAGAGTGATGCGCTCGTGATCTGCTGACCTGGGTTTGAATCTCGTTCAAGAGGATTTGTCCTCTGGAGTTAACATCAGTGCCGCCCACACTGCCCCAAAAAGTCCTTCTGTTGAGACTATAAACCGAGGTCCTGTGTGTGAACACATGAGGAACATCTTGTGTACACGTTAAAACCGTTCCGCTTTTCAGAATTGTAGGTCACTGTGTGTCAGTGGGAACAGATGAGAAAATTTATAAAACTGCATACACCCGGAGACTTGATGTAAAAATGCACATGAGTGCGTATTCCATTATCCTCGAAATATAAGATTAAATAAGTAAATGAAATAATCCACCACGAAATGTGTTGTATTACATCTGACCCACATTTCCGCTAGAAGCCATTTTAGGCAGGCATTTCATTTTAGGCAGGTATTTTAAAAGCACGTTTTAAACACACACAATTCCTCATCCTGACCATGTATTTGGAAACAAACTTCTTCAATTTCTCATTTTGTCACCTCCTAATCATTTAAAATGTGTAATAAGTTTTCATAGAATTATCGGATTTTTTTATCTGTTTTTTAAAATTCTTTGAACAGAAAATTGCCAATCAAAAACATGCTAACAGTTCAAGACTGACCTCAGGTGCTATGTGACTCAGTATATGGTGGAGAGGGTCACATTTCGCTTCACAGCAGACCTGTGTAATGGGAGCTGTTCTTTGTCTTGGTGAATGGAAGCACACTTGTGGTAATGAACTTACAAGAAAGGGGAAGGCCATTGTATTAAAAGGTGATTAGCTGCTACATGAACGTTACAAAGAGTTCTGAAAGTCAATTGGTGGTTTCATTTAATTATGCTATACGAAGTATCTTTAAGGTTGATTGTCTTTTTTTTAATGAATCCTGCGCAAGCGTCATACAATTTGACTGGTTGCTATTTGAACTGTTTACAAAAATGTTTTGGGGTTTGATTGACTTTTCGAGGCTTGGAATGTAATGAAATATAAAACCAGCAGATGGAAATCATTACACTCAGTTGTTTAAATCTGGTAAAATTTACCACTAACTGAGCTTAGATATCAGACTGCTTAAAAACCTTTCTTGAAGATGAAGGGTTGTTTTCAATCCCCTGGTTTTTCTACTTCTTCTCAATATCCTACGGTTTTGTACGAAGCACTTTTTGTTCGACTGAAAAGTAAATAAAAACAGTAGAATTTATTGTTAATGGTCACAATGACGTTTGAATACTAGATATCTGTATTTCTTTTTCTCCTTCAACATCACATACACATTTTTTAGATCTAATTTAACATTATGGTTTTAACCAACTTTTTAAAAAATATTCCATCGCCGTTTATTGTATTGAATTTTGCTGAATTATAGTCTATTGTATTCCATTTCATTGCATCATATTTTATTTGCAATTTTTGACATTGTATTTTATTATAATTCATTGTATTGCATACCGTAGCTTAACACTGCGAGGCCAAGCATTGCATTTTCTGTGGGATGACTCAGACACTCCACATCCTCTCCACGGCCCATGGGAAAGCAGACAATACCAGGCAAAACACAGTCCCCTTAAAGTCTTGACGTTCTCATAAATCCCCCCAGCTTTTCTAGCTGTCTCTCAAGCTTTATGAATAAAGATGCTACCGTACAAAATGCTGTATTATACGTCCACACCTTGACCTATGGAGATGACACGGTTGGAAGGATACAAATACTTTGATAGTATTCGTACGTTGCCAACCCCCCTCCTCCCTCTCCTCCAATTATGCAGAGTACCAGGCCAGCCTTTCTCTCTGACACCTACAGCCCTAAACTGTGTTTCTATTGTGTCATCCTCACTGCCTGTTTCATCTCCCCAACCGCCCCCTCCCTCCCGTGGGGGAGCTAGGGGCCTCTCAGTATCGATAGATGGTTAAAACATTGCGCTTGCAATCTGATGACCCGGGTTCGATTCCCGTTCAAGGGGACATTTTCCCCTGGAGTTAACATCAGTGCAGACTCCACTATTCCCAACATTCCTTCAAATGAGAACATAAACCGAGGCCCCGTGTGCGAACGCACGCAGAACATCTTGTGGACAAGTTAAATCCTGTTCCGCTTTTCGTAAGTGTAGGCCATTGTGTGCTGGTGGGAATAGATGACAAAATATACAAAACTGCACAGACACGGGGAGTGGATGTAAAAAAGCACGTAAGTGCTTATTCTATTATCCTCGATATAAAAAGAATAAGATAGATTTGTTTAAAAAAGATAGCATCCCCACCTTCTGGAAAGTCCGTGTTAGGAATTTCCTCTTTTTTGTTTTGTTCCTCTCTTTGTTTTTTCCTTACACATTTTCTTCCTGTACCTCTCTCTCTCTCTCTCTCTCTCTCTCCTCTCTCTCTCTCTCTCTCTCTCTCTCTCTCTCTCTCTCTCCTCTCTCTCTCTCTCTCTCTCTCTCTCTCTCTCTCTCTTACTTACTGTAATCCACAAATAGAAAAAATACATACATATGCTATAAAACGTTTCTTAAATGTCCCAATCCATTCGTCAAATACTACACTATATGGAGAAACGGGAAGATATCCTTTAAACATCAGAACGTCTGTTAAGTGTATTAAGTACTGGCTAAAACTACTGAAACTTCCAGGGTCACGTTTATGTAGGCAGTCTTATGACATGATGGTTATACAAATGGAGCTGGGTAAGAAGAATTGGGCATATCAAGTTAAAAAGTTTTTATCAGAACATGGTTTTGGAATCGTGTGGTTGTCTCAGGAAGTAGGTAGCGAGCATGGGTTTATTTCTGAATTGAAAGACAGACTCATTTGTTCATTTAAACAAAATTGGCACTCGGACATGGAAAGTAAAGATAAATACTGCTGGTTTTTTTTCGTTTAAGTGTGCTTTTCAAGCTGAAAAGTATCTTCGAATAGTCACTGACAAATGGCATCGATTAATTTATGCAAGATTTCGACTAAGAACACTCGGCTTCAATGCAAACAAAAGATGCTTTCAACCTGAGACGTCCACACAGTTCCCATGCCCTATGTGTGGTCATATTCTTGATGATGAAGTGCATTTCCTGTTTCATTGTCAATCATATGTTTCCATACGTGAAAACTGTGGTGTTCTCAATCTAGAAGCTTTCCGAAGGAAAGATATTTTTTCTATCTTATCGTCCGATGATGATATTGTGATCAAATCGGTTGCAAAGTTTATTGCTGAAGCACTGAAATTAAGACAATTACAGCTAAGTTCCAATTAGCTTAACATTTGTGACTAAACTAAAGTAACATTTATATTATGTAAACTCCAGCATTTTGTGACACACCTAAAGAAACATTTATAATTACGCTGTAGTCTCCAGCAAGAATATTTTTTGAAAACTTCACATACAATGTCAATGGATGGTCTAATATAGCATTCTAGAATGTTCTTTTCATTATTTTAGCTATTGCTTATTGGTTCCTATTGTTCATCCTTGTTATTACTTTGTGTTCAGTTTGAAACTGAGTTTACGTCAGAGCTTAAAGTCGTATCCGTTCATAGAGAGCTCATTTTTGGTTTTTTGTTTTCATTACGTTAAATGCATCATGTGGTTTTTCTTGTATTTATTTGTATTTACAAAAGAAAGTCGTGTATAACCCCCCTTGTCAATAGGCCACTTTGGGCAATGACAGTAAATTGGTCAAAGCGTCAAAAGCGTCTCTCTCTCTCTCTCTCTCTCTCTCTCTCTCTCTCTCTCTCTCTCTCTCTCTCTCTCTCTCTCTCTCTCTCTCTCTCTCTCTCTCTCTCTCTCTTCTCTCTCTATCTTCTGCCTTCTTGGTCCATTCTCCTTGTGTGGTTTTTTTCTTTTTCCTAGAAAAGCTTAAAAGATAACAATTTACTCCCACACTGAAGTCGAATGTGCCGGGTCTGACTTGTCAGGCGCTTAACGGCAGCGCTTCGCATTTTCGCGCATATGACAGACAACAATAGTTGCTGTCTGAACGTTCAACGAAGCAGAGACCTTCTCGAACTTCTTCAAATTCATTTTTGATGCTTTTCAGATAGTCTTTTAAAAAACACCCAAACGTTGTGTGATTCACAGTTTATACAATAAACTATGCAGCTCGCCTAGTTCTCAGAAAGAAAAAAATCTGAGCACATTACTCCTCTCTTGCGATCTCTCCACTGGTTGCCTGTGCCATAGAGAGTAAACTATAAGATCAGTACCCTCTGTTACAAATGCCTCCATAAAACAGCACTTTCCTACCTCTGTGATTGTATTCACCTGTACACTCCTTTTCTTCCCCCCGCTCTGCTGCAGATGCCTTGTGCTTACGAATACCTAGATTCAACCAGTCGACCTTTGGCCTTCGCTCTTTCTCTGTTTCTGGTCCATCGATCTGGAATGACCTCCCTCTCTCCCTTCGCAAAAAGCCTTCTTATGACGCTTTTAAATCCGGCCTCAAGACACATTTATTTCAAACCTAAGATTGTCCCCTCTTGTTCCATTTCATTGTTGTCCCTGCCCTCAAAAGCCAAAACCCCATCACCCTGCCGAGTGTACAACCTTTATGTGAGTGCGTGAGTGTGCGTGTATGTGCGTGCGTGCGTGCGTGCGTGAGTGTATCATTTGAATTTGTAAAAAGAACCTATTAATTGTAACTGGCTGCATGTGAATGGGTATGATGAATGAAAGCACTTTGATTTGTTTTTTTTGTTTTTTTATATAGCTCTATATAAATTCCATGTATTATTATTATTATTATTATTATTATTATTATTATTATTATTATTAATGAGTTATATACTAAATAGGAAATACGAATCCTTGCTTACATACATGTTGACTTGTGCATAATATGTACCCAAAACAATACTACCTTTGCTTGTATTTTAACATTAAGACATACGTGCTTGAATAATTGAGGAAGCAAATCATTCTATGTCACCTAACATCTTGAAGGCAATGTGCTGTTTCATTTATGAGTGGCGACAATACAGGATACATACATTTAATCTTGTTCAAAATGAGGTGTGTTTTTTTTTTATTGCATAACTATTACACAAACCACAAAACTGAATACACAACAAAAAATAAAAGCAACAGTACAAAGAATATCTGTGTAATATGGACAGAATATAGATCTATACTGTACATCAAACATAAAAATGAAGGCGAAAGTATTCCCCAGACCCCCCAAAAAGTATATATCGAAAAAAACACAAACAAAAACACAAAACAAATAACAAGCCCCCCAAAATCCGAAAAATAACAAGTAAGACAAAATAAATATAAAAAGGTAAAGGTGTCCCATAACATGCGAGGTCGTAGGGGAGCGAGGCGTCAGAGACCTCACTTCTCTAGGGGCCAGCATATTGAGGGCTGCGCCCATCTCCTCTCCCTCGCTGCTTAACCTTCCCTGACCCTAAAGAGGGCAGGTACCTATTTACAGCTGGGTGAACTAAGGGAGCTGTACTGAAGTCAAAGCGCGCAAAGAGTCACCCGTCCAACTGGTAACCACATTCGATGCTGCTTAACCTTGGCATGGAAAGCAAACACACTAATGTGAGTGTACACAGGTAAACATTTAGCAAAATGTATTATCATATCTCTCAAATCATAGCAGGTGATAGACAATTTTTACGAAAAATACTGTGTAAGCCTACATGAGATACAATCATGGGCATGTGTGTGTGTGCATGCACACAGGAGCAAGTAAGTGAGCAAGCATTGGTGCTGTGTGTGTGTTTGTGCATACGTGCATGCGCACGCTGTGTGTGTGTATTTTATTTATTCATTTATTGTTTTATTTCGAGGATAATGGAATAAGCACTCATGTGCGGTTTTTTTTTTATTACATCCAGTCCCTGTGTGTATGCAGCTTTGTCCATTTTTTTCATCTGTTCCCACCGGCACACAATGGCCTACTCTTCCGAAAAAGCTGAACAGGTTTTAACATGCGCAAGATGTTCTGCATGTTTCTGTGGTGTGTGTGTGTGTGTGTGTGTGTTTGTTTGTATGTTTGTGTGTGTGTGTGTGTGTGTGTGTGTGTGTGTGTGTGTGTGTGTGTGTGTGTGCATGCCATACACGCGCACTCCAAAATTACAGTCTGCTTTTTTCTTATTTTCAATCTGTGTCAACTGCATAACAACAACAACAACAACAAACTTTGGTTAAAAGTGCAACCTTCTTTGAATACATGACTTTCCTTTTCTGACAGCCTAGGCACACAAAATCAACCCTCTCACCATCTTACAGAGAGAGAGAGAGAGAGAGAGAGAGAGAGAGAGAGAGAGAAGAGAGAGAGAGAGAGAGAGAGAGAGAGAGAGAGAGAGAGAGAGAGGAGGGAGGGAGGGAGAGAGACCCAAACACAATTTTATTTCACAGGGTAATAGATTAAAAAAAACAAGACTTTTTTTCATCCAGCCCTTAGCCCAGTTTGATGTTGGTGGTGTGAGTGGTGGTGGTGGTGGTGGTATGGTTATGGTAATGGGGGTGGTGTTAGGTGCAAGCCTACCTACCCCCCCACTTTCCAGAGAGAGGGAAGAGAGAGAGAGAGAGACAGAGAGACAGAGACAGAGACAGAGGGAGAAAGAGAGCTGCAATTTACACCAGCACAGTATCTGTATAACATACACACAGACATGCAAACTGCGTGGGTAGTGGGAGAGAAGAAAAAAACAAAGCCTTCTTTATTTTTGTCCCCTTCCTAGTTAGGTTTCGGAGTCGCAGAATACAGGAAAATCGTGAATGTTGCTTCTGTTACAGTTCTTGCATGCACCAAATTAGGGGGGGGGGGATGGGGTGATGGTAGTGGTGCTGATGGGATGGTAGCACTGGTGGGTGATGGTGGTGGTGGTGGGGGTGTTTATAGGCAGCCTGCCACCATAAGCTATTCCACATATAAGAAAATGCCAAAGTGCAACTCTTATACTGCAAAATCCATATAATACCAAACTCTTGTTGTTGATTGTTTTATTGCTGTTATTCCATCATACTTTGGTCCACATCAACATTCATTCATGGGCTGAGGAGATAGGAAATCAAATCCAGAGTACATCTGAAGTATTTCTGGCCTATTGAGTTTACAGAGGGTCAGGGATCTGCTAAGTGGTTTTCTGATATGTAGTGTAGTGTAGTGTATGCGTGCGTGCTTGCATGTGTGTGTTTGTTTGTGTGTGTGCATGCGTGCTTATGCTTTGTGTGTGTGTGTGTGCACGTGCACAGACTCTGTGTGTGTGTTTGTGCATGTGTGCATGCACGCCTGTATGTGTGCGTTTGTATGTGTGTGTGTGCATGCCACACACACACATGCACTCTAAAATTACAGTTTGTGCTTTTCTTCTGATTTTCAGCGTCAACTGCATAACAACAAACCTTGGCTTAAAGTGCAACCTTCTTTGATTTCATGACCTTCCTTTTCTAACAGCCTAGGCACAAACAAAATCAAACCCCTCACCATCTTACAGAGCGAGAGAGAGAGAGAGAGAGAGAGAGTGATGCAATTTACACCAGCACAGTATCTGTATAACATACACACAGACATCCGAACTGCCTGGGTAGTGGGAGAGAGAAAAAAACACAAACCCTTCTATATTTCTGCCCCCTTCCAAGTTAGGTTTCGGAGTGCAGAATGGTGAATGTTGCTTCTGTTACAGTTCTTGCATGCACCAAATTAGGGAGGGGGGGGGGGGGGTGATGGTAGTGGTGCTGATGGGATGGTAGCACTGGTGGATGATGGTGGTGGTGGTGGGGGTGTTTATAGGCAGCCTGCCACATTAAGCTATTCTATATATAGAAAGATACCAAAGTGCAACTCTTATACTGCAAAATCCATATAATACCAAACTCTTGTTGTTGATTGTTTTATTACCGTTATTCCATCATACTTTAGTCCACATCAACATTTGTGGACTGAGGAGATAGGAAACCAAATCCAGAGTACATCTGAAGCATTTCTGGCCTGTTGAGTTTACAGAGGGTCAGGGATCTGCTAAGTGGTTTTCTGATATGTCGTGTAGTGTAGTGTGGTGTGGTGTAGTGTAGTGTAGTGTAGTGTAGTATAGTGTAGTTTAGTTAGTATAGTGTAGTTTAGTGTATGTGTGCGTGCATGCGTGTGTGCGTGTGTGTGTGTGTGTTGTGTGTGTGTGTGCATGCGTGCTTATGCTTTGTGTGTGTGTGCACGTGTACAGACTCTGTGTGTGTTTGTGCATGTGTGTATGCACGCCTGTATGTGTGCGTTTGTATGTGTGTGTGCATGCCACACACACACGCACTCCAAAATTACAGTCTGTGCTTTTCTTCTGATTTTCAATCAGTGTCAACTGTATAACAACAACAACAACAACAACAACAAACCTTGGTTAAAAGTGCAACCTTCTTTGATTACATGACCTTCCTTTCCTGACAGCCTAGGCACAAACAAAATGAAACCCCCCACGATCTTACAGAACTCGAACTCGAACTTTTTATTGAGAGTAAATGGATGCGCTCAGGGCTTTATTACACCATGCTCTCAAAAATAACCCACAACAACAAAGAAAAGAGAGCGAGAGAGAGCACACGTGAGAGAGAGAGAGAGAGAGAGAGAGAGAGAGAGAGAGAGAGAGAGCAACGGGTGAGAGAGAGAGAGAGAGAGAGAGAGAGAGAGAGACAGCAAACTTAATTTTATTTCACCAGGGTAATAGATTAAGTAACAAGACTTTTTTCATCCAGCCCTCAGCCCAGTTTAATGTTGTTGGTGGGAGTGGTATTGTTGTCGTTATGATGGTGGTGTTAGGTGCAACCCCCCCCCCCCCCCCTCCACCACCAGAGGGAAGAGCGAGAGAGCGAGAGAGAGAGAGAGAGAGAGAGAGAGAGAGAGAGAGAGAGAGAGAGAAGAGAGAGAGAGAGAGAGAGAGAGAGAGAGCGAGCTGCAATTTACACCAGCACAGTATCTGTATAGCATACACACAGACATGCAAACTGCGTGGGTAGTGGAGAGAGAGAAAAAAACAAAACCCTTCTATATTTTTTCTGCCCCCTTCCTAGTTAGATTTCGGAGTCGCAGAATACAGGCCAAATCGTGAATGTTGCTTCTGTTACAGTTCTTGCATGCACCAATTTGGGGGGGGGTGGGGGGGGGAGGGGGGGGGGGTGATGGCAGTGGTGCTGATGGATGGTAGCACTGGTGGGTGATGGTGGTGGTGGCTGTGGTGATGTGTGGCGGTTTGATGTTGTTGGTGGGAGTGGTGGTGGTAGTGGTGGTATGGTTGTGGTGATGGTGGTGATGTTACGTGCAAACCTCCCTCCCACAGGCTATTGTATTAAGCCAAAAATGCTAACGTACAATATCTTAAACATAAAAAATGACATGAAACCAAACTACTGTTCTTGTTGGTTGTTTTTATCTTCTTATTTGTCTTTAAACGCTCAGACAGCAACTATTGGCGTCTGTTATATGAGCAAGAATGCGTCACGCTTCCGCTAAGCGCCTCACAAGTCAGGCCCAGCACTTCCGACTTCGGCAAAAGAGAGAATTGTTATCTTTTTAGTCTTTCTGGAATTAAAAAAAAGCAGGAGAAAGGACCAAGAATGCAAAAATACAACAACAACCAAACAAGAAGGAGATGACAGGAAGAAAAGGTACAAGACAGAAACAAAGAGAGTGATAGAAAAGAGGACTTTTTAGCACAGAATTTCCAGGGACAGAAAGCAGAACGTAAGCGGTGGGGGGTCTCTCTCTCTCTCTCTCTCTCTCTCTCTCTCTCTCTCACTCTCTCTCTCTCTCTCTCTCTCTCTCTCTCTCTCTCCACACACACACACACACTCTCTGTCTCTCTGTCTCTGTCTCTGTCTCTCTCCTCTCTCTCTCACCTTTTATCGTCCTGCTTATAATCATAGTATATCATGATGAAGGATTCATATTTTATATTTTCAATACTTTATTGGACTTGCCTCTGTACTTAAGTTTTAATGAGTGCCCTATTTCAATATCTTATAATTATGTGTAACAAGTATGTGTACCATTTGACAATGTGTAGATGTTTATCATTATGACTTATTAAGTTTGGTTGTGTTATTTTTCTTGGCTTTGTTGTTGCTCTTGTTCTTGTTGTTGTTGTTTGTCTGTTTTTCTCTTTTTTATCATCTTTTGTTGGTTTGGTTTTTCCTTCTCTTTTGTTTGTTTGTTTGTTTTGGTTAGGGTTTTTTGGGGGGTGGGGGTAGGGGTGGGGTATTCTTAGGATTTTCTTTTAATTGCTTGCTTTGGGGGGAGGGTTGCTGGGGGGGGGGGGGTGTTTTGAAAAGGGTTATTTCCCCTTGTTTTTATTGTGAGACTGTATAAGTATTGGGTTATTATTATTAAGATGTATCCCTAACGGGCGGGGACTGGATGTAAAAAAGCACATGTGTGCTTATTCATTATCCTCGAAATAAAAGAATTTGTCATTTGTCATTGTCATTGTCATTGTCTCTCCCTCCCTCCCTCTCCCTCCCTCTCTCTCTCTCTCTCTCATCTCTCTCTCTCTCTCTCTTCATCTCTCTCTCATCTCTCTCTCTCTCTCTCTCTCTCTCTCTCTCTCTCTCTCTCTCTCTCTCTCTGGTAACTTGCGAGCAAGACCTGTAAAAATGTCCAGAAGGTGGGGATGCTATCTATACTGACAGCTCCCCCCACCCCCATCCCGGCATCTTCACGTAGGAGTTGGTTA
Organism: Rapana venosa; assembly: GCA_028751875.1. NCBI lineage: Eukaryota > Metazoa > Mollusca > Gastropoda > Neogastropoda > Muricidae > Rapana > Rapana venosa. The sequence continues at coordinate 14,308,562 of CM054146.1, read as the reverse complement.
GTTTATAATAATAAATAATAATAATAATGTATGGAATTTATATAGCGCTGAATCTTGTAAAGCAGCAAATCAAAGCGCTCAAATTATTTTAAATATCGAGGATAATGGAATAAAAACTCATGAGCTTTTTTTTACATCCAGTCCCCGTGTGTTTGCGGTTTTGTAAATTTTGTCATCTGGCCCACTCTTTCGAAAAGTGGAACAGGATTTAACGTGTGCGCAAGATGTTCTGCATGCGTTCGCACACGGGGCCTCGGTTTATCGTCTCATCTGAAGGACATTGACATTCAGTTCGATTTTTTGGGGTCAAACTAGGAAGATAGGGCGAGGCTAGGAATCGAACCTAGAACCTCACGGTTTACTTGTTGGCAGGCAAACGTCTTAACCATCCTGCCACCTTCCTTCCTCCCTTATTCCACCATACTGTAGACCATGTCAACGACGTTCAGTAGGCTGCGGACACAGGGAATCAAATCCAGAGTACATCTGAAGCGTTTCTGGACTATTGAGTTTACAGAGGGTCAGGGATCTGGTAAGTGGATTTCTGATTTATTTATTTATTTATTTATTTATTTTATGTATACCACTTTAAGTCACGAGATTTCTCTGCGTGAAATTCGGGCTGCTCTCCCCGGGGAGAGCACGTCGCCACAAGAGCAGCGCCACCCTTTTCTATTTTGTTTGTTTGTCTGCAACTGTATTTCATTCCCTATCAGAGTGGCTTTTTTCTAAGAATTTTGCCAGGGACAACTCTCTTGTTGCCGTGGGTTCTTTTACGTGCGCTGCATAATTTTCTGTAACACACGGGACCTCGGTTTATCGTCTCATCCGAAAGACTAGCGCCCAGACCGCCACTCATGGTCTAATGGATGGGGGAAAAGTTTCGGGCCCAGACGGGATACGAACCTCGCACACTTCCGACCCGGACTTTTCGCTTTCTAGGCAGGCGCGTTACCTCTAGACCACCGATCCACCGATTAGTGTAGTGTAGTGTGGTGTAGTGTAGTGTAGTGTGTTGTGTTGTGTTGTGTAGTGTAGTGTGGTGTAGTGTGGTGTAGTGT
>CM054146.1:14295001-14300001 GCA_028751875.1 Rapana venosa | reverse complement strand
TGTCATCGGCAAACCGCAAGTTATTGAGGGGTCTGCCGCCAATGGAGATGGTAGAGTGGAAGTCATGGAGGGTCTCTCTCATAATGTTTTCCAAGAACAGATTAAACAGGACTGGAGATAACAGGCATCCTTGTCGGACCCCAACTGTGGTTTTGAAGTAGTCTCCGACCTGATTGTTCAGAAGGACTGCACTGCTTGCGGTGTTGTATAGTGCTTGATTGGTTTGCACTAGTCCTTCAATGCCAAACATTCTGAGTACCTGCCACAGGCCTTCGTGCCATACTCTGTCGAAAGCCTTCTTAAAGTCGATAAAGTTGTGGAACAGGTCTCTCTGATGTTGAAGATGTTTTTCCATCAGGATGTGGCACTTAAAAATCTGCTCGATTGTGCTCCTGCCTGCCCTGAACCCAGCTTGTTCCTCTGCAAGGTGTTCTTCTGCCTCCTTCTTGAGTCGATTCAAAATAACTTTGAGCATGATCTTGCTGGCGTGGCTGATGAGGCTGATTGTTCTATAGTTTTGGCATTGACGTAAATTCCCCTTCTTGGGCAGAGGTATGATGAGTGATTGTGTCCATTCTGTTGGCCACTGTTTTGTCTCCCAAATCCTCTGACAGATAGCTGTAACATGTGTGATAACTGTTTCGCCACCATGCTTGAGCAGCTCTGCTGTTATGTTGTCTGCTCCTGGGGACTTTCCCACTGGTAAACTGCGGATGGCTTCTTCCACTTCTTCCCTCAGTATAGGTAATGGCGAGGGTATTCTTGATGTTGCTGCTTCTTCTTCTATTATGCTCTTGTCAGGTTGGATTGGGTAGTTGTATAGTTCTTGACAATACTCAGACCACCTGTTCAATGCAGCTGAGCTTTCTGTGAGGAGGTTTCCGGAGCTGTCTTCAATGACTGATGATTTGGTTTGAAGTGGTTTTGTGAGTTTCTTCAAGGTGTCGTATGCCTTTTTACTGTTGCCCACTTTCATGCTTTGTCCAATCTCATCACATTGATCACTGATCCACTTCTCCCTGGCCTTTAACATTGACTTCTTCACAAGATTGTTGGCCTCCCGGTATTCTTTAGGGTTGGAAGACCTGGTTGGTTTCAGTGCTCTTCTTGTATCGCAGAGGTCCAAGATGTCATTGGTAGTCCATGGCTGGTGTTTATTCCTCTGACGACCGAGTACCTCCTCTGCTGTTTCTCGGACTGCCTCATTAAAGTTGTTGGTGTGGTCATTGATGTCATTGTCCAGGAGGGTTATTGCCGCAAAACGTCCGCCAAGCTTAGCTTGGAAGATCTCCTCGACATCTGGATCTTTCAGTTTGTCCACGTCAAATTTGATACGTGGGTTTGCAGGCTGTTTATTTTTCTTCAGCTTCATTTTGAATACCAGCAGCACAAGGTCGTGGTCGCTGCCTATGTCAGCTCCAGGGTAGGTTCTTGTTCTGGCTCTGTTGATGCTGGATTTGAAGCGCCGTGGTGTTAAGATGAAATCTATTTGGTTATGGATCTTGCCGTTTGGCGCATGCCAGGTTGTCCTCCTTGACTGCTTGTGGGGATAGAGGGTATTGGCAATGTTACCAGCAAACTCCAGCAGACGTAGTCCCCTGTCGTTGGTCTCTCCAGTTCCAAACTGACCAACTGTTCCGGCCCATTAGTTGTAAGAGTCAGGACCTACTTTGGGGTTAAAATCCCCTTGAATGATGATGGTGTCTTTCTTGGGTATCTTCATAATGGTCTCTTCAAGTTCTTCGTAAAATTCTTCTACTTCTTCATCTGCATGGTCAGATGATGGTGCATAGATTTGTATGATGGTGATGTTCTTGGGCCTGGCCGACACCCGGATGCTGATAATCCTGCTGGAAGCCGGTGTACAGCTGATAATGCACCCCACTACTTCCTTTCTGACAATAAATGCCACTCCATGTTGGTGATGTTTCTCTTGACCACTGTACCAGATCTTGTTGCCTTCTTCAGTCATTGTCTCACAAAATCCTGTCCATCTCACTTCTCCTAGTCCAATAATGTCCCATTTATAGCGGCTAAGCTCATACTCTAGTTCTTTGATTTTTCCGCACTGGTAGAGTGTACGAACGTTCCATGTTCCAATAGTGATCTGTTCCCTAGGGAGCTTAAGTAATGTTTTAACTCCAGTAGCTAACTTGTCACTTCTACCCTGGTGTTGATCAATGGAAAGCGCGGCCGTTGGTAATCCGGGCCTCGACCGATCCGGTATCATATTGGCTTTGTACTTGTCTCTCATGTCTTTTCTGTGGGCTTAGGATATTCCTTGGTGGCGCCAATCTCCTCTCCAAGTCTCCATATGTTTTTTCTATTGGGGTTTTCTTCCCCACATGCGACAGGTTGTACTGGGTTACATGGATACCAGTAGCAGTAACAGAAAACTTCTCTGACTGACCTGACCAACGCTGGTTAAGGAAGATAATATTATTTATTATTATTATTTATCTATTCTTTACTCTTTTATTTCGAGGATAATGGAATAAGAACTCATGTAGTTTTTTCCCATCCAGTCCCCGTGTGTATGCAGTTTTGTCAATGTTGTCATCTGTTCCCATCGGCACACAAATGGCCTACTCTCCCGAAAAGCGGAACGGGTTTTAACGTGTGCGCAAGAAATTCTGCGCGCGTTCGCACACGGAACCTCGGTTTATAGTCTCAAACGAAGGACGAGGGAGGAATATATTAAATGGCTAGATGATGAATCAATCAGTATTTGGCTGGTTAGTAAGTTCGTTGGTTGGTTGATTGGCTAATTAGTTCGTCAGCTGGTCGGTTGACTGAATAGTAAGTTAGGTGATTGGTTAGTTGGTTGGTTGGTTGGGTAGGTGGGTGGTGGGTGGTTGGTTGATTGGGTGAGTGGTTGGTTTGGGTAGGTGGGTGGTTGTTATTGGTTGGTGGTTGGGTGGTTGGGTGGTTGGGTGGGTGGGTGGGTGGGTGGTTGGGTGGGTGGGTTGGTGGGTGGTTGGGTGTGGTTGGGTGGGTGGTTGGGGGGTGGGTGGGTGGTGGTTGGTTGGTTGATTGGGTGTGTGGTTGGGTGGGTGGGTGGGTGGTTTGGCTTAGTTGGTTGGGTGGTGGTGGGTTGGTTGGGATGGGTGGTTGGTTGGTTGGGTGGGTGGGTGGGTGGGTGGTGGGTGGTTGGTTGGTTGGTTGGTGGTGGGTGGGTCGGTTGGTTGGTTTGGTGGTTGGTTTGTTGGTTGGTTGGGTGGTTGGGTGGGTGGTGGGTGGTTAGTTGGGTTGGGCGTGTGGTTGGTTGGGTGGTTGGTTGGGTGGTTGGGTGGGTGGTTCGGCTGGTTGGTTTGGTGGTTGGTTTGGTTTGGTGGTTGGTTGGTTGGGTGGTTGGTTGGGTGGGTGGGTGGTGGGTGGTTAGTTGGTTGGGCGTGTGGTTGGTTGGGTGGTTGGTTGGTTGGGTGGTGGGTGGTTAGTTGGTTGGGTGGGTGGTTGGTTGGCTGGTTGGGTGGTTGGTTGGGTGGTTGGGTGGGTGGGTGGTTGGGTGGTTGGTTGGTTGGTTGGGTGGTTGGTTGGGTGGTTGGTTGGTTGGGTGGTGTTGGTTGGGTGGTTGGGTGGTGTGGATGGTGGGTTAGTTGGTTGGGCGTGTTGTTGGTTGGGTGGTTGGTTGGTTGGGTGGGTGGGTAGGTGGGTGGTTGGGTGGGTGGTCGGTTGGTTGGTTTGGTGGTTGGTTGGTGGGTGGTTGGTTTGTTGGTTGATTGACTGGTTGGCTGGTTTGGTTGGTTCTTTGGATGGTTTGCTAACTTCTTGTTTTTCTTTTGGCAGGAGAGGGTGGTTGATTGGATAGGTCGATAATCATTTGAAGAGTTGACTGGTTTGCTGGATGGCTGGTTGGATAGTTGGTTGGTTGGTTGACTGGTTGGTTCGTTTGTTGGTTGGTTGGTTTGTTGGTTTGTTCGTTAACTTTCTGGGTTTTTTTTGTTTTTTGCTTTGTGTAAATTGTCTTGAATAGTGTGTTGACTGGATTAGTTACTTTGTTTGGTTGTCTGGTTGGTTGACTGGTTAGTTGGTTGGTTGGTTGGTTGGTTGGTTAGTTGGTTGATTTACTGGTTGACTGGTTGGTTGGTTGGCTGGTTGGTTGGTTGGTTCGCTGGTTAGTTGATTGGTTGGTTCATTGGTTGATTGGTTTCTTGTTTGACTGATTGGTTGGTTGGTTGACTGATTGGTTGGTTGGTTGACTGATTGGCTGGTTGGTCGGTTTACTTTTAAAAAAAAGAAATCTCCTTGCGTAAACAGCTGGCTAACAGAAGGAATACCTTCTCCTCTTCTTCAAATTCTTCTTTTTTTTTTTTAGGTCGACATCGACAATGTCAATGTCAGTAGTTTGTATTGCGCATGTTATGCTGGTTCAAAGCTTAAAATTTACACAATGAACTGCGCTATCGACACCAATAATAACATGCCTTGTTGACATTGACGCAGTGATACAAACCCATCCCCTTGTCCTGTTTCCTCTCGCAGGCTGCCCACTCACACACACACACACACACACACGCGCGCGCGCGCGCGTGCACGCACGCACGCACCCACGCACACACGCACGCATGCGCGCGCGCACGCACACAAACGCACGCACGCGTGCACGCACACACCCACGCATGCACGCAAGCATGCACGCGCGCGCACACACACTTCTCCCTAAGATGATGTTGTTGTTGTTGGTGGTGGTGGTGGTGGAGGTGGTGGTGGTGGTGGTGAAGATGATGATGGTTGGTAGTAGTAATGGTGGTGGTGGTAATGGGTTTCTTATCATCATCATCATCGTCATCGTCGTCGTCGTCGTCGTCGTCCCGTCGTCTTTATTATCATCATCATCGTCCTCATCGTCATTATCATCATCATCGTCGTCGTCGTCGTCATCATCACTATCATCGCTAACACTAGTTGCTTCCCCATCTCTTCTTTGTCTCTCTCTCTCTCTGTCTCTGTCTGCCTGCCTGCCTGTCTCTCTCTGTCTCTGTTTTGGGTTTCCAGCTGTC
>CM054146.1:14290448-14294501 GCA_028751875.1 Rapana venosa | reverse complement strand
CAACAAAAAAAAACAACAACAACAAAAACACAACAAAACAAAACGTTTTTTACAAAAAACACCACACACGGCCGCGCGCCCACACACACATACACCGCACACACGCACGAAACCCCCCCCCCCCCCCCACACACACACACAAACACACGCACAAACACACCACAAACGCAAAATGAAACGCATACTACACCAAACACACCACAACACACACCACACCCACACACGCAACGACTACACCCACACCACCACACAACACCGCGCACACACAAAACCAAACACCACACACACAACACACACACACACACACACACGCGCGCGCGCGCGCGCGCGCGCGCGCGTACTTAAGAAGGGTAACGAAGAAAGAGATGCCTGTTGAAAGTAGGAACAGATAAGAGGTGTTACCACTTGGGAAAATCCTAGGTCGGGAATAAATGGGTCTTTCGACTGGATTTGAAAGTATCAAATGTAGGCTTTTGGCGAAGTGAGAGAGGGAAGGCATTCCAGATGGAACGGACCAGAACATGGAGAAAGAAGAGACTGGCCAGCAGTGGATTGTTGGAATCTGGGTATTTGGAAGAATAAAGTATCTGCTGTGTGGATGTCGAAACCTTTTGGATCGGGTATTGGTGGGAGAAGGTCGTTGGGAGAAGAGAGAGGGTGGAACTTGTGGAGGTCGCCACCCAAGGTGGATGTCTAACTCAGTCTCGCTCCACGATTAGGCCATTAACTTCAGTCAGGGGGGGGGGGGGGGGGTTCTAGGTGGTGTCCTGCGTATGATGACTCTGAACAGGCACCACCGAACACCACTGAAGCGACTCATGAGCAGTGCAGGGCTCCTCTAGTGGGTGGCCCCACGGCGGCCTAAATCTCCTAAACTTTCCACTCATGAAAACTTGACATGTCGACGACCCTATAATTATCTGGCTGGGTCTGAGTGATTGGAATGAGCGCCGTAGAAAACAGCAGGACAAGGGAAGTCCTCATTAACGAGGAAGCGAAACCAAGCAGAAAACCAAACCATAATAGTATGGTTATAATATTGAGCAGGAAGAAAGGTGGCAGGATGGTTAAGACGTTTGCCTGCCAACAAGTAAACCGTGAGGTTCTGGGTTCGATTTCCAGCCTCGCCCTTTCTTCCCAGTTTGACCCAAAAAATCGAACTGAATGTCAAAGTCCTTCGGATGAGACTATAAACCGAGGCCCCGTGTGCTAACGCATGTAGAACATCTTGCGCACACGTTAAATCCTGTTCCGCTTTTCAAAAGAGTAGGCCATTGTGTGCCGGTGGGAACAGATGCCAAAATTTACAGAACCGCATACACACGGGGACTGGATGTAAAAAAGCACATGAGTGCTTATTCCATTATCCTCGATATAAAAAAAAAGTCATCTGAGCGCTTTGATTTGTTGCTTTACAAGATTCAGCGCTATATAAATTCCATACATTATTATTTATTATTATTATTATTTATTATTATTATTGTTATTATTATTCTACTTCGTTGAACGCTCAAACAGCAACACAAGTTGTGCACTATATGAGCGAAAATGCGTCACGCTGCTGTTAAGCGTCTGACAAGTCAGGCCCAGCACATCCGACTTCGGCATAAGAGAGATTTGTAAGTCTTTCTGGGGTAAAAAAAAAAAAAAAAAAAGGCAGATGAATGGACCAAGAAGGTAGGAAATAGACAAGAAGACAGGAAGAAAAGCACCAAGGCAGAAATAAAGAGAGTGAAAGAAAAGAGGAAATGTCTAGCACAGAATTTGCAGACTGTGGGGATGCTATTTTATACTGACAGGCTCCCGGTATCCCCACGGGGTAAACCGAACCGTATAAAACAAAACAAGACATCAAGAACAGCCACAACCCGTCGATCAAAACATCAACCACCACCAAAACCAACTAACCAAACGAACAACAGCAGCAACAGCAGCAGCAACAGCAGCAGCACAATCATCAACAACAACGACGACGACGACAACAACAACAGCAACGACAACAACGAAAAACAACAACCACCAAAACCAACTAACTAAACAAATAGCGGCAGCAGCAGCAGCAACAACAACAAAATCACCCACGTCAAGCTTTAAAGTACATCTCAGCTGTTCGTCTCATTACACGATCTAGTCAAACTATTTTTCACAACTCCTAATACGTAATATGATTTGCTGGCTTCTGATTGACTATACAGAGTCTCTGATTGTCAACTGCTCAATGTAATGTACTATATTATATTATTTTATATTGTATGATAAAATATTGTATTATAATATATTATATCATATCATAATGATTATATTATATTATATTATATTATATCATATCATATTATATCATAATATGTTATGTTATGTTATAGAATATCATGTCATATCATATCATATCATATCACATAATATATTCTATTCTATTCTGTTGCATTGTATTGTATTGGATTGTACTGTATTGTATTGTAATTACTGTACTGTATTGTACTGTTCTGTACTGTATTGTACTGTATTGTCTTTTTTGTGTTGTATTCTACTGTACTGTATTGTATTGTGTTGTATGGTAAACCATTTTCAATCACAGCGGAATTCTGTCGATCCGTGAAATTCGCGCCACTCTCCCCGGAGAGGGTCTATCGCCTCAGGAGCAGCGCCATCACACTATTTTCAATATCAACGTGTATAAATAAATATGGATGGGAGTCTAGAGGTAACGCGCCTGCCTAGAATGTGAAAAGTCCGGGTTCGAAGTGAGCGGTGGTTTGATCCAAGTTTGGGCCAGCAACTTTTCCCCCCATCCATTAGACCACGAGTGGTGGTCCGGGTGCTAGTCTTGCGGATGAGACGATCAACCGAGGTCCTGTGTGTTATTTTTATTCAGCACTCGTAAAAGAACCCACGGCAACGAAAAGATTGTCCCTGTCAAAATTCTGTAAAAAAAAAGAAAGAAAAAAAAAGAAGTCACTCTGATAGAGAAACAAATACAAATGCAGACAGGAAAAGAAAAACAAACAATCGGTGGCGCTGTTCTTGTGGCGACGTGCTCTCTCTCCGGTGAGAGCAGCCTGATTTTTACGTGTAGAAATCTGCCGTGACTTAAAGTGGTATACAATACAATACAATACAATACAATACAATACAATATTTGCTTATTCATAAGATGAACTAGAGTGGCTTTGTTCACACAATTTTACAAAGGAAAACTCTCTTGTTGCCGTTGTTTCCTTTAAGCGCGCTAAATGTGGATTGCATACGGAACCTCGATTTATGGTCTCATTCGAAAGACTAGCACCCAGACTACCCTTTAAGGTCTTGTGGATGGAGGGAAACTTGAGGTTCATATCAGGGTCAAATCGGCGACTTGTTGCTATTTTAGGCAGCTGCATCATCTGTTGACCGCGGATCCACCTGTAATTATAATTACATTAATTAAAGCTTTCGATACCGTTTCAAGGAATGGATTACCTTCAGGGCAGAGAAATTAATTTTGTCTAATTGAAGAGATCGCTGATTGTGTTAAGGCAGATTATAGTCGGTGACCTCGTAATTAACATGCCTCAAGTTCAGTTCTGCTTCTGTGGGTCGATCGTTATCATCATCATCATCATCATCATCATCAGCAGCAGCAGCAGCAGCAGCAGCAGCAGCAGCAGCCAGCAGCAGCAGCAGCAGCAGCAGCAGCAGCAGCAGCAGCAGCAGGCAGTAGCACGATCATCATCATCATTACCTATTTCTTCTTCCTTCTCCTCTTCATCTTCGTCATCGATTTCGTCGTAATTTTCCTCTTCCTCCTCCTCACCCTCATAGACATCGTCGACGTCAACATCGTCTCTTCCTCCTCCTTCTTCGTCGTCGTCAACATCTTCATTGTCATCGTCATCATCACCATTACCACCACCACCACCACCACCACCACCACCACCACCACCACCACCACCACCACCACCACCACCACCACCACCATCATCATCATCATCATCATCATCATCATCATCACCATCATCGTCGTCGTCGTCATCATCATAATCGTTATCATCGTCATCACCATTTCCTTCTTCTTCT
>CM054146.1:14275448-14287948 GCA_028751875.1 Rapana venosa | reverse complement strand
CCGGTGGGAACAGATGACCGAATTTACAAAAACCGCATACACACGGGGACTGGAGAGAAAAAAGTACATAAGTATTTATTCCATTATCCTCGATATAAAAGAATAAATGAATAAAGTATCTACATCTGTACCGTATCTCTCTCTCTCTTTCTCTCTGTCTATATGTCTCTACCCCTATGTCTATGCCAGGTGTCTGTCTCTCTGTCTGTCAATCTATATGCTACGCCGACTTGACCGTTTCTGAACTTTTAACTAACCAGACTTATCAGTTCTGTTGCCTATCATTTTCAGCTCGACTAGCTAAGGTTCTTTTTGTTGTGAAAACCGCAGTACACGGTATTTTTAAGTCAGTCATACCTTCGGATGAGACTAGAAACCGAGGCCCCGTGTGCGAACGCATGCAGAACATCTTGCGCACACGTTAAATCCTGTTCCGCTTTTCGGAAGAGTAGGCCACTGTGTGCCGGTGGGAACAGATGGCAAAATTTACAAAACCGCATACACACGGGGACTAGATGTAAAATAAAAAAAAGCACATGAGTGCTTATTCCATTATCCTCGATATAAAATATAAAATAAAATAAAAATCCAAAAAAAAATCTGAGCGCTTTGATTTGTTGCTTTACAATCTGACAAGTAGCCTAAAAGGTAAAGGTGTTCCATAACCTATGTGGTTGTAAGGTGGCGAGGCGTCAGAGACCTCAGCTTCTCCAGGGGCCAGCATCTTGACAGTGGCGCCCATCTCCTCTTCCTCGCTGCTTTACCTTCCCTGACCCTAAAGAGGGCAGGTACCCATTTACAGCTGGGTGAACTGGGGGAACTGTACTGAAGCCAAAGCTCGCAAACGGTCACCCATCCAGTTGGTAACCACGCTCGTAACATTGGCTGGGGGGAAAGCGAGTGCTCCGACCACTGAGCTATCCCGTCCCCGTCAGTACAAGAACCTTAAATCATGACACACCAAAGAAATCCTCTTCTTAACCGATTTTTCTTTTTACACAAAGAAACGTCAGTCGTTCCAGGGTTTTCCTGAGCATATCGATGACGCAGATCATTCACTGACAGTCGCAGATCGAAGACATCATTATTTTTGTTGTCAATGTTGCTGGGTTGTACTCGACGACCCCCCCCCCCCCCCCCCCCTCCCTCCCCCTCCCAATACACTCACTGTACGTGTCAACATGGTCGGTGTTCCGTTTCGCCCTTGCTGCTTCGCTGATTGATTTGCTGGGAGTCCATTCTTTCACAGAGAAAGGGGCACCGTTATTCTCAGTTTGTGTCGGATCGGGTTCGTACTCGTATTTCAAGGCCTGAACTACCAAGTAATCTATCTGTAAGCCACCGGCAAATAAACAACCGACTTTTTTCTTCTTCTCTTTCACAGAGTAAGAGACACCATTATTCTCAGTTTGTGTCGGATCGGGTTTTGTACTCGTATTTCAAGGCCTGAACTACCAAGTAATCTATCTGTAAGCCACCGGCAAAATTATAAACAACCGACTATTTTTTCTTCTTCTCTTTTCGACCAGAATAACCGGGTTTTCAATGTTAATTTTACGAATGATGATGATGATGATGATGATGATGATGATGATGATGATGATGATGAGGTAATCTATAAGCCACTGACAATTACACAACCGACTTTTAAAAAAATTCTTATTTTTGGCCAGAATAACCGGGTTTTCAATATTAATTTTACTAATGCTGCTGCTGCTGATGGTGATGATAATGCTGCTGCTGCTGCTGCTGCTGATGATGATGATGATGATGATGAACTAAACTGTAAGCCACTAACGAACAACCGACTTTTGCTTCTTTTTGGCCAGAATAACCGGGTTTTATGTTGATTTTTAAAATGATGATGACGAAGATAAACATAATGCTGCTGCTGCTGCTGCTGCTGATGATGATGATATTGATTACACACACATACACATACACACACACACTCTCTCTCTCTCATCCACACCCCATCTACCCCAACCCACCCCCACCCCATCCCCCGCAACACACTCACATCAGTACCAGTTCTTCAATCTCTCTTTTCCAGATTCTCCTATTTCACCATCATCATCGTCATCGTCATCATTATCATAATCAAGTATCATTAATAATAATAATAATAATAATAATAATAATAATAATAATAATGATAATAATAATAATCATAATAATAATGTATGGAATTTATATAGCGCTGAATCTTGTAAAGCAACAAATCAAAGCGCTCAGATGACTTTTCTTTTTTTATAACAGAAAGACATACATAACAAAAATCCTATCCCTAAATAACGCCTATGCGTGTGTATGCTGTTCCCACATCGGCAGAGAAATTCATCCCTCATCACTTTGAAAAAAACAACCCAAAACCCCCAAAAAGCCCCAAACCGATCCTCCTCTTTTTATAACAGCCAGGTGCTTCTGTCATCTGATGCCCCCCTGTTATTATTTATTTATTTGTGCATTTATTTATGTATTTATTTCTTTATTTATACCACTTTAAGTCACGAGATTTCTCTGCGTGAAATTCGGGCTGCTCTCCCCCGGGAGAGCGCGTCGCCACAAGAGCAGCGCCACCCTTTTTTTTCTTCTTTTGTTTCGGTCTGCAACTGTATTTGTTTCTCTATCAGAGTGGCTTTTTTCTACAGAATTTTGCCAGGGACAACTCTCTCGTTGCCGTGGGTTCTTTTACGTACGCTGAATAATGATGTGTAACATACGGGACCTCGGTTTATCGTCTCATCCGAAAGACTAGCGCCCAGACCACCACTCATGGTCTAATGGATGGGGGCGGGGAGGTGGGGGGCGAAAGTTTCGGGCCCAAACAGGATTCGAACCACCGCACACTTCCGACCCGGACTTTTTGCTTTTTACTAGACAGGCGCGTTACCTCTAGACCACCGATCCACTGACACGAATGACAAAAAGCGAAATGAGCATGAAGCCATCACGATTCTGACATCTTCTTCCATGTTGTCTGAGATCCCTGTTAGTTCATCAGCCAGACACAGGCTAGGCTTACGTGATGCAGCCTTTCACCTTTGAGGGTTAGTTTTTCGTTGTGGTTTGATTTGTGGGGGTTTTTGTTTGTTTTTTAAGTTTGGTTTGCTTGGGGTTTTTTTCTTCGTTGTTTGTTTGTTTGTTTGCTTGTTTGTTTTATAAATTGAATTCTCGTTCCTTGGTTAGAAACCCCGAGGTATACCAATGGTGAGATGTTTGCCTATGCGACCGTTTTGGCCTACCCTTAAAGTAGCCGCATTCCGTCTTCGGGGACGTGTTCTGATCATCATTGTTGTTGGCGAGGGGGCGCTATAGCTAGAGCTGAGTGGTTGAGAGCCTTTGACTTTCATCCCAGGAACCTTGGCAGCGGAAACGTTTTGGTGAATCAATTTAGGTTGAGGAGTGTTTTGTTGTTGTTGTTTTTTTTACAATCGAGTATTTTGTTGTTGTTGTTTTGTTGTTGTTGTTGTTTTACAATCTTCTAAATCAACTTAAAATAGAAACCTGCAAGTGCCTTATATCCTGTCGTGTATGGAAGCACGCACCTTAAAGATCAAATTACGCTTGTTAAAGATCTCGCAATTCTACTTTCGCTCAGAACAGTTACCGCTGAACACCACCAAAAGTGACTCAGCAGCAGTGCAGGGCCCCTCAGGCTGGTGGCCCCACGGCGGCCTGATATTGATGAGCTCCTTGTAGACTTCCGACCCTGGGGATGAAGACATAACGAATCTGGGTATGGCTGGGGCGGGGAGATTGGGATGAGCAGTGTGGGAACAGCAGGACAGGGGACGTCACAAAAGATGAGACATAGAAAAAAATGACGAAATTTCTGACAGCTTTTATTAACGGGTAGCCTAGCAGTCAGCTCTGGAAACCTCCTCACAGAAAGCTCAGCTGCATTGAACAGGTGGTCTGAGTATTGTCAAGAACTGTATAACTACCCAATCCAACCTGACAAGAGCATAATAGAAGAGGAAGCAGCAACATCAAGAGTACTCTCGCCATTACCTATACTGAGGGAAGAAGTGGAAGAAGCCATCCGCAGTTTACCAGTAGGAAAGTCCCCAGGAGCAGACAACATACCAGCAGAGCTGCGCAAGCATGGTGGCGAAACAGTTATCACACATGTTACAGCTATCTGTCAGAAGATTTGGGAGACAAAACAGTGGCCAACAGAATGGACACAATCACTCATCATACCTCTGCCCAAGAAGAGGAATTTACGCCAATGCCAAAACTATAGAACAATCAGCCTCATCAGCCACGCCAGCAAGATCATGCTCAAAGTTATTTTGAATCGACTCAAGAAGGAGGCAAAAGAACACCTTGCAGAGGAACAAGCTGGGTTCAGGGCAGGCAGGAGCACTATCAAACAGATTTTTAACTGCCACATCCTGATGGAAAAACATCTTCAACATCAGAGAGACCTGTTCCACAACTTCATCGACTTCAAGAAGGCTTTCGACAGAGTATGGCACGAAGGCTTGTGGCAGGTCCTCAGAATGTTTGGCATTGAAGAAGGACTAGTGCAAACCATTCAAGCACTATACAACACCGCAAGCAGTGCAGTCCTTCTGAACAATCAGGTCGGAGACTACTTCAAAACCACAGTTGGGGTCCGACAAGGATGCCTGTTATCTCCAGTCCTGTTTAATCTGTTCTTGGAAAACATTATGAGAGAGACCCATGACTTCCACTCTACCATCTCCATTGGCGGCAGACCCCTCAACATCTTCCATGACAAAACTCACCACCATATGGAAAAGTAAAGAGATCAGTTTCCCAATCAAACTAAAGCTCTACAAAGCCCTAATTCACACTATCCTGCTGTACGGAAGTGAAACCTGGACATTGACTGCTGAAACAGCAAAGCGAATCCAGTCATTTGAAATAAAATGCCATAGAAAACTGCTGGGCATATCCTGGAGAGAACGAAAGACCAATGAATTTGTCAAGAGCCAAATAACACGGCTGGCAGGTCCACAGGAATCCCTTCTCACCATCGTCAAGAAGAAAAGGCTGACATGCTTCGGCCACGTCACCCGCCACAACACTCTGCCACAAACAGTACTGCAGAGAACACTCGAAGGTGGCAGAAAGAGGGGAAGACAGAACAAGTCATGGATGGACAACATCAGAGAATGGACCAGGATGAATGACTCGGCACTACTGCGCAGAGCCGAGGACCGAGATGGATGGAGGAGGCTTACCACGGCATCGTCTCTCGTGTCTCCTCCACGACCGCCAAGGTCACGAGACTGATGATGATGATGATGATGATGGATGCGAGTTTGAGAGTGTTGCTCAAATTACCTAACCAACACTGCAGGTGTCTGTATCTCTCAGGCCCTGTTGACGCCGGGATAATTATTATGATATTAAGCGTAGATTACAACCCTGTCAAGTGGTCTCAAAGCATATGCACTTCTTACAGCAGCATCATTACGTCATCCTCATTGTCATTAGCCATCATGCAATAACAAAATGTTTACCTCTGATCCGTGGTCCCCGTTGCTGTGGTCTTATGATGACCTCAGAGTTTGTTTTTGACATACACTTCTGTGCCTGTGGTGAGTTTGTGTCAAAGCCCTTGGGGTTGGAGGTTCATGTCGTTGGAGGGACGTTGTGATGGTTGCCACCTCGGGTGGGCAACTCACTCAGTCTGGCTCTGCGACTGAGCTGATACTGTCGCTAGTATAGGGCTTAGTGGGTGGTGTCCTGCGTATGTTAGCTCAGAGCATGCACCAAACACTGAACATCACCAAAGTGACCCAGCAGTAGTGCAGGGCCCTTCTGGTTGGTGGCCCCACGACGGCCTGATAGTGATGGGCTCCCTGTGGACTTCCGACCCTGGGGATGAAGCATAAGGAATCTGGATATGGCTGTGGCGGGGAGATTGAAATGAGCAGCGTGGAAACAGCAGGACAGGAGAACATCGCAGAAGATGAGGCAGCAACAACAAGAAAAAGAAAAAAGAAAAGACTGATGTCAGCATGACCAGTTTTCCAATGACGAGAAAATTTATCGAGGCGGAAATACTTGAGACAAAATTAAATCGAGTGTCTTGCGCAGACACTTGAGAGATATGAACACGCACATAATTATGCGTGTAAGCGTGAATTCGTACGCGCGTGCGCGCGCGCAAACACACACACACATTATTATTTTTTTTTAGATAGATGGCTTGATGGAAAAAAGAAGTAACTGCACTGCTTATTCGATGTAACATCTGAAAAAAACACTTTGACTTTGACACACATGCACGCGCACGCACGCGCGCGCGCACAACACACCACACACACACACACACACACACACACACACACACACACACACATTTGCACGCCTACATTTCATACTTTTCTTCCATATTTTTTTTCCCAACTCCAAGAGATGAAACAACATTCGATTACGAATTTGGCGATACTGAAATATCAAAGTATGTGTGTGGGGGTGGTGGGTGGGGAGGGGGGAGCCGAGGGAGGGGAGTGGTGATGGCGACAAGGGTTGGAGGGGAGGGAGGGGAGGAAAGATGGGAGAGAGTGTAGAGAGGGGTGGTGGGGGCGGGCGCAAAGCCAACCAATGGATCGATGGGTGGGGAATGCGATTGGGGTTTGTTGGGGTGTTTGGGCTAGTTGGGGTGCGGAGTTGGGGGTAGGAGAGAAAGAGTGTTCGAGCAAACAGATAAATGCAGGATTGGCAGAGGTTGGAAGTGTGGAGAGAGAGAGAACTGGGTAAGAGAAAAAACAGACAAAAGCATCAGAAATAAACATGAATTAAGAGGTAGAGTATCACATTACAAAGAGAGAGAGAGAGAGAGAAGAGAGAGAGAGAGAGAGAGAGAGAGAGAGAGAGAGAGAGAGAGATTTATTGTTTTCATTCTTTTATTTCGAGGATAATGGAATAAGCACTTGGACAGTGGTGTATGCAGTTTTGTCAATTTTGTCCATCCGTTCCCACCGGACACAATGGCCTACTCTTCCGATAAGCGGAACGAGTTTTAACGTGTGGCAACTATCAATTCAAGTATTACACACACACACAACACACACACACACACACACACACACACACACACACACACACACACACACACACACACACACACACACACACACACAAAAGACCGACAGACAGACAGAGAGAGAGAGAAGAGACAGACAGACAGACAGAGACAGACAGACAGATAGAAACACACATAAGAGAGAAAGAAGAGAAACGACAGACAGACAGACAGACAGACAGACGACAGACGCAACAGACACCACATAAAAAACGACAGACAACAGACAGACGACCACACACACACACACACACCACACACAACAACACACACAACACACACAAACACACACACACACACACACACACACACACAAACACCATAACACACACACACACACACCACTAACACACACACACACACACACACACAAATACAGCCTGATAACGATTGTATGAAGCGCACACCTGCTTTGAGTCTGCCTGAGAAGGCTGCACCCTATAATAATAATAAGAAGAAGAAGAAGAAGAAGAAGAAGAAGAATGATGATGATGATGATGTATCCCGGCATTAAACCAGGCCCGAGAGATACAGACACCTGCAGTGCTAATCAAGTACTTTTGAGCAACGCTGTCAACACTGGATCCGTAAAGTTGGATGAAAATCGACGATAATTATTATGATCCCAGTGTTCTCCCCCAAAAAAGCCTGTTGCAAACACTCAGCGTTAGGGATCGGCCAGAGTCTGAGATCAAAACGTTTTTGAATGAGGGAAAAACTCTGTGTTACCTCCTTGATTATGATAGATGTTCGTTCATGTTCGCTTCATTAAAGAGTGAAGGAGGACGTTGAGGGATGAGAAAACACAGGAAGAAGAAGAAGAAGAAGAAGAAGAAGAAGAAGAAGAAGAAAAAGAAGAAGAAGAAGAACATTGCGAAGAAGAAGAAGAAGAAAGCAAAAAGAGCAAAGAAGAACATTTGCGAAGAAGAAGAGAAAGAAGAATTGCAAGAAGAACGAAGAAGAATGCAAAGAAGAATTGCGAAGAAAAGAAGAATGAGAGAAGAAGAAATTGCGAAGAAGAAAGAAGATGCAAAGAAGAAGAAGAAGAAGAAGGCGAAGAAGAAGAAGAAGAATGCGAAGAAGAGAAAGAAGAATTGGAAAGACGAAGAAGAAGATTGCAAAGAAGAAAGAAGAATTGCGAAGAAGAATTGCGAAGAAGAAGAATTGCGAAGAAGAATTGAGAAGAAGAATGATGATGATGACGAAGAAGAAGATGGTGATGCGAAGACGAAAAAGAATGGCAAAGAAGAATTGAAGAACTGCGAAGAAGAAGAATTGCAAAGAAGAAGAAGAATTGCGAAGAAGAATTGCGAAGAAGAAGAATTGCGAAGAAGAATTGAGAAGAAGAAGATGATGATGATGATGATGAAGAAGAAGATGGTGATAATGGTGATGATGAAAAAGGAGGAAGATGAGGTGGAGAGGAGAGGAAAAGAGCAAGATGAATGTAAAGAAAAAGAGGAATGTGAAGAAAGAGAGGAAGGAAGAGGAGGAAGGAAAGAAGAAGAAGGAGAATGCAAAATTAATAAAAAGAATGAAACGAAGGAGAAGTGCGAAGAAGAAGAAGAATGCGAAGGATACGAAGAATGCGAAGAATACAAAGAAGAATGTGAAGTGGAAGAAGAATGCAAAGAATAATGCCCAAAGAAGAATGCAAAGAAGAAGAAAAAAAGAATGCACAGAATGCAACGAAAAAGAACTGCAAAGAAGAAGAAGAATGCAAAGAAGAATGCAAAGAAGAAGAAGAAATATGGTGGTGGTGATGATGAGAATGATGATGATGATGATGAGGAGGAGGAGGAGGAGGAGGAGGATCAACAACAACAACAGCAGCAGCAGCAGCAGCAACAACAACAACAACAACAACAAAATCCACAACCACATCTTTCAATACCCTCAACGCCAATTAATTAAGAAAACCCTATTGACCGCAATATTTTACCATATGGGGCCTTTCTTGCAGTAGAACCATCATCTCCCAAGCTCTCTCCCTCTCCCCCGCCCTCCTCCTCCCCTCCTCTCTCCCCTTTCTCTCTCTCTCTCTATCTCTCTCTCCTCTCTCCCCCCCTCCTCTCTCTCTCTCCTCTTCTCTCTCTCCCTCTCCCCCCCCCCCTCCCCCTCTCTCTCTCCCTCTCCCCCCCTCCCTCTCTCTCTCTCTCCCTCTCCCCCCCCCTCTCTCTCTCCCCTCTCCCCCTCCTCTCTCTCACTCTCTCTCTCCCCTCCCCCCCCTCCTCTCCCCCCTCCCTCTCTCTCTTCTGTCTGTTTGTCTATCTCTCTCTCTTCTCTCTCTCTCTCTCTCTCTCTCTCTCTCTCTCTCTCTCTCTCTCCTCTCCTCTCTCTCTCTCTCCTCTCTCTCTCTCCCTCTCTCCCCCCTCCTCTCTCTCTCTCTCTCTCCTCTCTCTCTCTCCCTCACCCCCCTCCTCTCTCTCTCCCTCTCCCCCCTCCTCCTCTCTCTCTCTCCCTCTCCCCCCCTCTCTCTCTCCCCCCCCCCTCCTCTCACTCTCCCCTCCTCTCCCCCCCTCCTCTTCCCCCCTTCCTTCCCCCTCCTCTCTCTCTCTCTCTCTCTCTCTCTCTCTCTCTCTCTCTCTCTCTCTCTCTCTCTCTCTCTCTCTGTCTCTCTCCCTGTCCCTATGGCTGTCAGCGCTTGACAAGCAGAGAGCCTCAAGTGATAAGAATTTCTCATTCCCGCCATCCGCTTGTCAGGCAAGTTCTCTCCGAACATTTCACCTCGGGGTCATGGCGAACGTGCTTCAAAAACCGCGTGGACTCCTGATACTTATTGACTGAATTTGCAGACGTGTAGGCTTTAGGGAAGTTGTTGGAGGTTTGTGTGTGTGTGTGTGTGGGGTGTGTTTTTAATTTTAACATTTTTTTTTTGGGGGGGGAAGGTTGTTTTTCTACGAAAATTGCTTTGTTTCTGCGTGTGTGTTTTGTTTTATCATGACTGGCGAGGGTTTTGAAGATGTTGTGTGGGTATGCTGTGTGTGTGTGGGGTTTGTGTGGTGTGTGTGTGTGGAAGGGTGTGTGTGGGGGGGGGGGGGATGGGGTGTGTGTGTGTGTGTGTGTGGATTATATATATGTGTGGGGGGGGGGGGGGGAGGGGGGTTTGACGGGATATGTATGTGTGTTGGGGAGGAAAGAGAGAGAGACAATGACAATGACAATAACAAATTCTTTTATTTCGAGGATAATGAATAAGCACAAATGTGCTTTTTTTTTTACCCAGTCCCCGCCCTTAGGAATATATATAAGAGAGAGAGACAGACAGAGACAGAGAGAGAGACAGAGAGAGTGTGTGTGTGTTGGGGTGGAATTGAACCTAAGACTGTTCGAGTTTTTTGTACACCTGCTGAGCGAGAGAGAGAGCGACAGACAGACAGACAGACAAACAGAGAGAGAGACAGATAGATAATGAATGAATGAATGATCTTTATTTTTGCAAAGGTAACAGATGACGCAGAGAGAGAGAGGAGGAGAGAAGAGAGAGAAGAGAGAGAGAGGGAGAGAGAGAGAGGAGGAGAGAGAGAGAGAGAGAGAGAGAGAGAAGAGAGAGAGAGAGAATGACAATGACACATTCTACATTTCGAGGAAAATTTGAAAAAGCACCCATGTGCTTTTATACATCCAGTCCCAGAGAGAGAGAGAGAGAGAGGAGAGGGGAGAGAGAGAGAGAGGAGAGGGGAAGGGGAGAGAGAGAGAGACAAGGGACAATGACAATGACAATGACACATTCTAGATTTCGGGGAAATAAGGAATAAGCACCCATTACATTTTTACATCCGGGCCCCCAGAGAGAGAGAGAGGGGAGAGAGAAAAGAAGGGGGAGGGAGAGAGAGAGGGGGAGAGAGAGGAAGAGAGGGGAGAGAGAGAGAGAGAGAGAAGAAAAGAGGAGAGGGGAGAGAGAGAAAAGAGAGAGAGGAAGAGGGGAGAGAGAGAGAGAATGACAATGACAATGACAATGACATTGACACAGTCTAGATTTCGGGGATAATGAATAAGCACCCATGTGCTTTTTTACATCTATCCCACAGAGAGAGAGAGAGAGAGAGAGGAGAGAGAGAGAAAAGGGAGAGAGAGAGACAGAGAGGAGAGAGACAGAGAGAGAGAGAGAGAGAGGGAGAGGAGAGAGAGAGAGAGAGGGGAGAGAGGGGGAGAGAGAGAATGACAATGGAAAATGACAATGACACATTCTAGTTTTTCGAGGATAAGGAATAAGCCCCCCATGGTACATTTTTACCCCAGTCCCAAGAGAGAGAGAGAGAGCGGGAAGAGAGGAAAAGAGAGGAGAGAGAGAGAGAATGCTCTCCCAGACTGTTTTTTAAAAGACAGACAGACAGACAGAGAGAGAGAGACAGAGACAGAGACAGATCGCTCTCCCGGACACTTTGGAAGAAAGATGTTTCCAGATAATTAAAAAAAAAAAGTTTTAAAGCCTCCTGAGATTTTACGTGGGTAGTTGCAACGCAACATGTATTGCGTCATTTTTGCAAGTTCGTGCCAGTAAAACTTCACTTATCACTGGTTACCTTCCTTTTCAGTCGGGGTTTTTTCCCCCTTCCTTCTTCCTTCCAGATTAATATAAAATCTCAATTTTTCTCCGAACTTTTGCACATAATAAGAGTGCTGAAGAATGGATTTTAGGGAGAGGGATGGTGGTGGTTGGGGATGGAGGTGGTGGGGGTGGGGTGGGGGGTTCTACTGAAAATAGAAAAAAAACAACTTGTTCTTTAGTTAAATGAGTACTGAACTATAAATAGACGGTATAGGATTACGAGGGTGTCTTGTGATTTTGGGGACGGGATAGCTCAGTGGTCGGAGCACTCGCTTTCCCCCAGCCAAGTTAAGCAGCGTTGAGCGTGGTTACCACTTGGATGGGTGACCGTTTGCGCGCCTTGGCTTCAGTACAGTTCCCCCAGTTCACCCAACTGTAAATGGGTACCTGCCCTCTTTAGGGTCAGGGAAGGTAAAGCAGCGAGGGAGAGGAGATGGGCGCCGCCCTCAATATGCTGGCCCTAGAGAAGTGAGGTCTCTGACGCCTCGCTCCCCTACGACCTTATAGGTTATGGGAGTCCTTTACCCCCCTCCTTTACCTTGTGATTTTGAGGCGTTTTTAGAGATTCGGGTAGGTTCGTGTGTGTGTGTGTGTGTGTGTGTGTGTGTGTGTGTGTGCGTGTGTGTGTGTTGTTTTCGATTTTACATCTGTTCACTCTCAGTGATAATTATTAGACATGTGTGTGTGTGTGTGTGTGTGTGTGTGTAGGTGTGTGCGTAGGTGTGTGTGTAGGTGAGTGTGTAAGTATGGGGGTGGGGGGAGGGGAAAATGCAGATTTATAGGCCGATAGTAAAATCTTGTAATTTGTCTTGATGTCTTTGATACTGGTGTTTGAGAATTCGTAAAGAAAACAAACCCCACCGTGTCAAAGCAAAAAAC
>CM054146.1:14240448-14272948 GCA_028751875.1 Rapana venosa | reverse complement strand
GAGTGCTTATTCCATTATCCTCGATATAAAAGAATAAATAAATAAATAAATAAAATAAAATAAAATAAAATAAAATAAAATAAAACACACACACACACTTTATTCAATATCTGTTGAACCCTCTCCCTTAAAAAAACCAATCCCAACAACAACCCACAACAACAAAAAACAAACAAAAAACAAACTAGAAACCAGCTTCAAAAGTGATAAAGAGAACAGGGTTGGGAGTGTCATGAAAGGGGGACACAGACAAAGTAAAAAAAAAACGAAACCAAACAAACAACAAACCCCAAAACAAAACATTCCCCCCCCCAAAAAAAAACCAAACCCAAACAAACAAACAAACAAAAAACAAAACAAAAACCCAACCCCACAAAGAAACCATCAAAAAAAACCAAACCCAAGCCACTAAAAACAAAACAAAAGACAAAAAAAAAAAAAAAAAAAAAAACAAGAAACAAGAGAACTGAATTTGTCTGGGTCAAAATCAAATTGTATCCCGCCGCTGTCTCCCTGCATCTGTGTGCTTGTTTGTTTCCCCAAAACACACATATATAAATCTTCAGTATTTTTAATTAGACCTAATAATTGTTATGGTTTTCACACTTTCTGAGGTGTTTTGTTTGGTTGTTTCTTTGTTTGTTGGCTTGATTTGAGCCAATTATCTACATATTATGCTGATTTCAACACTACCAGATTAACCGTTTTTTGGTGGGGTTTTTTTTTGTACAAAAGAAGAAAATGGGTAGGCCTAATGAGGCAGCCCAACACAGTACAGACTAGGCTACTGCATTCATGATGAAATCATTGTTCAGTTATTCCAGCCCCTGAATGTAGGCCTACTGACTGACATGTCGTGCTCTA
Source organism: Rapana venosa (assembly GCA_028751875.1). Lineage (NCBI taxonomy): Eukaryota > Metazoa > Mollusca > Gastropoda > Neogastropoda > Muricidae > Rapana > Rapana venosa. The sequence continues at coordinate 14,272,084 of CM054146.1, read as the reverse complement.
CACATAGCAGAACCACATTAAACAAAAAAAAAGACATGGGGGGAAAAACCAGGCGAAACTTCACACACACACACTCTCTCTCTCTCTCTCTCTCTCTCTCTCTCTCTCTCTCGCTATGTCTCTATCTGTCTCTCTCTTATGGATAGGTTTGGAATGAAGACAGAGTGTGTTGAGTAATATGAGCTGGCAATTGACGAATCTTTAATTTGTGGTACACCGCAACAAGAGAGTTGTCCCTGACAAAATTGTACAGAATAAAAGCCACTCCGATAGCGAAAGATTTAAACACATGCAGACAGGGAGAACTGGGGGGGGGGGGGGGGGGGGGGGTGGGGGGCGCTTCTCTTGTATTGAAGTACTCTCCCCCCAAGGGAGAGCAGCCCGAATTTCACGCAGAGAAATCTGCCGCGACTTGTGAGAGAGTATAAAATAAGTGGCATACAATACAATACAATACAAAACAAAACAAAACGATGCAAATACTGAAACAAACGCTCAGTCATCTGCTGTCTTTCATTTCATTTCATATTGTTTATAGCCCAACCGACCATAATCGCTATATCAGGGCTGTCTATCTATCTATCTATCTGTCCCCTAGTCTGACGACCGTGGGGGCACCCTCAAAGACTCAACAACCAGTTCCCTCCATTCCTCTCTCTGTTCTGCCTTTCTCAGGGTTTCGTTGAGTTCTAGGCCTGTCCATTCGCTGATGTTATCCTCCCAGCTCTTCCTTGGTCTGCCTCTTCTTCTTCCTCCCTGGACAGTGCCTTGTAAAACTGTCTTTGCAAGTCCTTTGGATCTTGTGACATGCCCATACCATTTAAGTTTACGTTTTTTCACGATCGTTAGAAGGTTCTCATAGGGTCCAATGGTTTGCTGGATTCTGTTATGCACGCTTTCGTTGCTTATGTGGTCTTTGTAGGAGATGCCAAGGAGTCTCCGAAAGCATCTCATCTCCACCGCCTGTACTTTCTCTCCTAAATCTGCTGTCAGGGTCCATGATTCACAGGCATACAGAAATATGGATATGACAAGGGAGACGCATTAGTCTGATCTTGGAGATAAGTGAGATATTTTTATCTCTCCAGATGGTGTTTAGTTTTGACAAAGCTGTTATTGTCTGTGCAGTCCTGCATACTACTTCTGGCTTGGATCCTGGTCTGATACAATGGCTCCAGGTACTTGAAGCTTTGAACTGTTTCCAGCTTCTGGTCATTAACCCTGATATCAGTGCTAATGCCGTTGTGTTATTAGTCATCAGTTTGGTCTTCTCTGCACTGATTTCCATGCCGTATGTTTTGGAGGCCTTATTCAAGTGTTCTGTTAGGCTGGCAAGCTCTTTTTCTGATCCTGCTATTCCATCAATGTCATCTGCGAAGCGGAGGTTTGTGATCGTTCTGCCACCAATGCTGATGATCCTTCATGATGTTCCAGTGCATCAGCCATGATTCTCTCAAGGAAGATGTTGAAAAGAGTGGGTGAGAGTAGACAGCCCTGCCTTACTCCAACTGTTCGAAACCATTCTCCAATGTTGTTGTTGTAGTACACTGCACTGGTGGCCTCGCTGTACAGCTGTTTGATGACTCTGATCAGGTTTGCATTGATGCTGTACAAATTCATGGTTGCCCACAAAGCTGCATGCCACACCCTGTCAAATGCCTTCTTAAAATCGATAAATACGTGGTAAAGGTCTTGTTGATGTTAAGGTACCGCTCACATAGTATTCTGAGGTTGAATATCTGTTCTGTTGTGCTGCGCCTGCTCTGAAACCTGCTTGTTCCTCAGCAATGATGGTCTCTGCTTGTGGCTTCAGTCTATTCAATATTATCTGCAGCATGACCTTGCTTGGGTGGCATATGAGGCTGATTGTGCGGTAATTATGGCATTGTTGTAGATTTCCTTTCTTGGGGAGGGTGATGATGAGTGACTGTGTCCATGGTGTTGGCCATTTTCCTGTCTGCCAGATCTTGTTGCAGATTCTTAGTAGGGCGCTGATCATGGCTTCCCCTCCAGCTTGAACCAACTCAGCTGGAATGTTGTCAGCCCCTGCTGACTTTCCCTTTTTCAGCGATCTGACTGCTGTTTCCACTTCTTCTCGGAGGATAGGGTGACTGTCTGTGTCTTTGCTTGCTGGTACATTAAGGACATCTGGATCTCCTGCGGTTCTATAGTTATACAGGTCGGAGCAGTATTCTGTCCATCTGTTCAGAATATCCTGGTCGTCAGTGAGACACTTCCCATTTTTGTCTTGGATTGTTAAACCTTTTCCCTGTTTTGTGCTAGTCAGGTCTTTCACCAGCTGATATGCTTTCTTGCTATTGTTTTTCTTGATGTTCTCTTCAATGTCTTGGCACCGATCCATTTCTCTTTTGCCTCCGTCATGGACTTCCTGATTCTTTTGTTGACTGCCCTATATTGTTCTGCTCTTTCTTTTGTTTCGTTTTTCTTTTTCTTCAACTCTCTACGCTTGTCGCATAGTTGTAGGATGTTAGGTGTGACCCATGGTTTTTTGACTGGTCGGTGTTTGCCAAGAAGCTCGCTTGGTGTTTCAGTCACTGCTGTATTGAAACTATTCGTCAGTGTATCTATGTCTGAGTCTATCACAGTGAGTGCTGCAAACTTTCCACCTATCCTTGCTTGAAAAATTTCTAATACCTCTGGGTCCTTCAGCTTCTCGAGGTCAAATTTGATCCTGATGTTGTTCCGCTTGTGGATTTTCTTTAGACGTAGTCGGAAAGTCATCATCACAAGATCATGATCACTCCCTATGTGTCTGCTCCTGGAAAACTTCGTGTCTGTGCGATGTTAACGCTAGACTGAAACCGTCTTTTCACCATGATGTAATCTATTTGGTTGTGGTGTTCTCCATTTGGGCTATGCCATGTCCATTTTCTGGATTTCTTGTGTGGGCCAAGTGTATTCACTAGCTGGAGGTGGTTGTTACTGGCAAACTCCAGGAGTCTCAAGCCTCTTTCATTTGATTGGTTATTACAATGTGGCCCCAATCTTTCCATGCATCTTCTCCTACCTTGGCGTTCCAGTCACCTTGCACAACGAGGATGTCTTTCTTGGGAGTTTGATTCAGAACCTCTTGTAGCTGGTCATAAAATTCTTCTATGGCTTCATCTGTGCAGTCTGATGTAGGGGCGTATGCCTGTACTACAGTTATGTTAAAGGGGGTTGCTCTCAGGCGGATGGTAATAAGTCTGCTGGACACAGGCTGACAGCTCATGACGGTGTTCACGATGTCTTTGTGAACGAGAAACCCCACGCCGTGTTCATGTTTATCCTGTTTTCCACTGTAGTATAATTTGTGATCTTCCTGGATCGTTGTTTCTCCCATGTTTTTCCACCTGACTTCGCAGAGCCCAAGGATGTGCCATTGATATCTGGACATCTCATGTGTCAGTTCTTCCACTTTGCCTGCAGCTCTTAGTGTCCGTACATTCCATGTGCTAATGATGGTGTTGTTTCTGGCACGGATTTTGTTGTGTTTTTCATCAGTAGCATACTTTCGACCTCTGTCCTGATGAGCAACCCGGGCGACGACCGATCCGGTATGGAAATTCTGGCTGTCTTTGTCATTGGTGTATCTTGGGCAAATCAAGATACTGAAACAAACGCTCAGTCATCCGCTGTCTTTCATTTCATTTCATATTGTTTATAGCCCAACCGACCATGATCGCTATATCAGGGCTGTCACTTTATTTTAATTACAGCAATTCCAATAACATTTACCTCAAGTTGAAAATCAAGACCATCGTGCTGACAAGCTGTCTTCAGTTTTCATCCAAAATTTGTTTTGGATAGCTTCTTAGTTGAAGAACAAAAACCGCAGTAAGATTTGTAACATTGTTTATGTTTTGAATATAATGATTGGATAAATTGTTATCATGGTAATAAGTTTTATATAAAAGGACGATTTGTGGAGAAATCAATATTTTCGAATGTTTTACAATATCTCTCTCTCTCTCTCTCTATATATATATATCTGTATGCATGCAAATCCTGGACATTGAATGCAGATCTACAAAGGAGGATCTAGGCTTGGAGATGAGATGCCCTAGAAGACTCCTTGGCATTTCATACACGGACCACATTACCAACGAAAAAGTCCGACAAACCATCACCCAACAAGTAAAACAGTACGAAGACCTGATGACCACAGTCAAGAAAATGAAGCTCAGATGGTACGGACATGTGACTAGATCAGATGGGCTCTCCAAAATCATACTGCAAGGAACAGTGCAGGGGAAGAGAAGGCGAGGCAGGCCGAAGACGAAAATTTTAATGGGCAGACATCACTGAATGGACCGGGAAGAGCCTCTCCACAGCCCAGGCACTTGCACACAACCACCGCAAATGGAACCAACTGGTGCAACGTTCGTAACTGCAGCTCCCCTAAGACCCCGGAGGGGGTTACGGGAGCAGATGATATATCTATCTATAATTTATATATCTCTCTCTCTGTATATATATATAAATATATATATATAAATATATATATGTGTGTGTGTGTGTGTGTGTGTGTGTATGTGTGTGTGTGTGACCATTTTGTCAAGTAGATTATTGCATAAATAAGATACAGATCTTACAGACGTTTTTCACTTAAGTTGTTTCTAGTTTATTTGTCTACCAGACCAGCAAAAACAATCTGACAACGAAGGGGCTCATAAGGCAGTCCTTTTTCCTAAAATAAAACTAAACTATAATGCAGGCATTCTGCCAAAATATTTATTATAGCTCCAGAAGGGATACCATTTTATGGTTCAAAGTAAAACTCCCATCTCAGGATTTTTGACCAGTGGTTTTACCTACCCCTTTTTGGCTATTTCGAGTTGACCTAGTGCTGTACAACACAGGAGACTGTTGAAGTCCTCCCTGGTACACAGGCTTGAGCCACCTCATTGACCAGTATCCTACATCTTTCCACACACCAGAGGCTCCTCTCTCTACAGTTTGTTGCCAAGATAACTCTCAGGGGTATTCTTTTTCTGGAGTGATGTGATATAATTATAGGCCTACACAGACAAATCAGTTGACCAGTTCATCAGGGTACAGATTGAGAGCAGAAGGAAAAGAGGCAGACCACCAGCATTCTACATTGCCAACATCACTGAGATCAGTGGTCTGCTGGAGATTGTAGGACTTAGTTGAGACAGAGACTAAAGATTGTGACCTCTGGTGGCATTGGGTAAAGCCCCTACTGATGACAACGGCTATGGAGACAGTTGATATAATTCTGAATTGAATGTATCTCAAGTAGTGATTTACACTCTCTGGAGCAAGATAACTTCATTTGATGCCATGGATCCTACAAATGCCTTCTTCACATTGAGAGATATCCTTTTTCTTTAATTTTCCTTATGAAGTGTTGAGTTGGCAAGTTTGGCAGTGACAGAGGAAAGACAAAGTTGATTTGAGGGATCTCATTTGAAATTGTGAAAGGCATCTCATTTGAAATTGATAAAGAAAAGTTTCTCAGAAATCTGAACTCAGTTGAATGACTGTTGCTGCATTACAAATCTTGTTTAAGTTTTAGTTTAGGTGCTCACCTGCAGTCCTGAAATGTAACCTAGCCATGTTTAGGATTTTGTTGTAAAGTGGTGAAATCTACGACAGATGGACTTCAGTGTCTAATATGCACAAGTTTTAGTGAGCTACAATAAAATAACTCATCCCTGTTGAAAGTGGATCAGTGGTCTGGAAGTCATGTACCTGCATAGATAAGTGCAGGTTTGATCCCTGCTTGTGGCCAACATTTTTCCCAATCCATTCATCCTCAGATGGGTGGTTGAGTGCTAGTCTTTCAGATGAGGCAATAAACGCAAGTCCTGGGTGCAACAGTTACATTCAGGCCATGAAAAAGAGCCCACAGCAGCATGAGTTGTTCCTGGCAAATTTCTGTAGAACCCCCCCCCCCCCCTCTTATAAGGAAGCAAATACATTTGCAAACAGGAACATTTGCATAAAGGAAATGAAAAAAAAAATAGTGGGTAGTACTGTTCATGTGGTGACGCACTTTGTCCAGGGAGAGCAGCTCAATAAATGGCAATTTCATGCAGAGAAATCTGCTGTGACTTAAAGTGGTATTTGAGACAATTCAAACCACAGGTAGTATAATTGAGCCCAGTATATTTCATTAGTCATAATTATTAGTCCCTCGACCCCTGCATTGTAATTATTATTTTTTCCATTTCCTGGCTGCCAAGATTCAGTCAGTCAGTCAAACTCCAATCAATCCATGACCCCTCAAGTTTCGAACAACACAGGCCCAGACCAAAAGGGTAGTTTTTGATGTCAGCAAAGTGTCATGCGTCAAGACCTACATTAAATTATGATGTTGCGCTTTGAAATATCTACATGGAGACTGTCACAACGCCTGCATCTTTATGTGACAAGCTCCTTGTATAACAACAGTTATCACCTGTTACAGGAGGAAAAGATCTGATGAAAGAGAAGGCTGCCTATAGCGTATGGCAAGGTATTTGAAAACAGTCAAACAGTTAATAGACATTAAGACAAGAACAAAAGAAGTTGGGTTTAGTTGTCCTAAGGCTAGTGGCCCCATCAAAAAGGGTAAGGGTAAACAATTTGTGAGCTCTTTATGCTATAGTTTTCTGACTATAGCCGGTGATTAACATATGGTAATCAATTTGTTATAGATTTACATCTGGAAGAAATATGTAGGCTTAGTTCAGATAAACAGTACAAATTAATATGCTTTGCATTCTCACAGCAATCCCCCAAATGACATCAGTGAGTTAAAACGGATTATAGATCATTCCTAAAGTGCAAAGCTGAGGAATGCTCAACATCAACAATCCTTCACCAGAGAGATTTCAATCATCAATCCTTGATACACGAGTGTAAACCAATCCTAGACCCTTGTGTTCAAACTATTGACCCCAGAGATTCAGTCATCAATCTCTCCTTCCTTCACCCTTCTGAGTTGTATGGAGACACTGATGTCTTGACAATTATCTGCCATCTGACTGTCCTCTCAATGTCAAGCTCATTAACTCTGTTGTTGTCTCTGCACCTCCACTTTTTTCTCTCTCCTTGCTGTCATGTCCTTTAGTCATCGTAAAGTCAGACTATTTGGTTATAAATCATTAAATGTGACTTTTGTTACCAGTGTTAGAAGGTACTGACCACACTAATCCAAGTTTTTGTGCAACCAATTGTCTTCAAAATGGCCACTTTCAACCATGAGTATCCCTGAAGTTGGAATGCGGTGACCTAAATGGTGATGAAACAGTAGCATATGCAAAAATCTCACCATTGGTGAACCTTGGAGCTCTAGCTGAGGAATGAAAAAAAAACACACCCAAGAAAAAAGTGTCTTTTTGCAACAATCTTTTGGCAAAGAGGTTTTTGACAGTTTGGAGAAGCAGAAGACATAAAAAAATACTGTCACTCAGCTATTCTTCAACACATTCTCACATACATTACACACTTAACATCATGCACACACACACACAGCCACCAAAATCAGTTTCTTGAACTCCAAGATAACATTGACTGTCAATGATTTATTTCCCAAACCCTCCCCAAACTGTCACCATTCTGATGACATGGACAGTGACAGGTATTCCCTTCCCCCTGGGCTGCAAGCAGTCTCTTTACTTGGCTGCCTCTGTTGCCTTCTTGTTGTGCTTGCGGGAGAACTTGAGATTCCTCAAGAACTTGGGGTCCACCTGCATGAACATACAACAAAAAAACTTTAATAGACATTAAGACAAGAACAAAAGAAGTTGGGTTTAGTTGTCCTAAGGCTAGTGGCCCCATCAAAAAGGGTAAGGGTAAACAATTTGTGAGCTCTTTATGCTTAGTTTTCTGACTATAGCCGGTGATTAACATATGGTAATCAATTTGTTATAGATTTACATCTGGAAGAAATATGTAGGCTTAGTTCAGATAAACAGTACAAATTAATATGCTTTGCATGTACATAAAAAAACTGTTTTAGTTACAGTTTACTGAAATCAAGTTCTTAAATGGTTCTGAGCTGTATGTCCTAGCATCAGCTGAAGAAATTTATTTGCCAGTCACCATCAGGAGACTTACTGTAAAATGAATTTGTTGAGTTATCAGCATCGATTACATTCTTCACTCTACCATCCCTCCAACTCACCTTTAGAATCCTTTTAAAAAAAGACAACATACATTCACAACATGAATGTAAAATGGTCTAACAACCTTGAAAAAATGACACTACACTAATGAGAAAGAACTGGAGAAAAGAGTTTTGTCAACACCAGCATGTCCATGACTCTGCCAACCTTTCCAATATTTTAAGTTAGGAGGTTTTACCACAAAAATCGGATATCTATCAATCACATTTCACATTCAAGTTTTGTCAGCTGAAAATTCAGAACTCACAATGACAACAATCAGATATTAGACACAGTTGTTTTGTCTCCTACAACTGTTTTCAATACGTCTCACTTCCACATAAATAAAATAACCCCTTTAAAAAAAAAAAAAAAAAAAAAACTGACAGCTTATCATTCACACGGATTGTTTCCATTTCCAAACCTTCCTTAGACGACGTTCTGCCGTGAACAGGACACAAAATCAAAAGCAAGAACAGGCTGTGCATTACTACAAGCAAATTCAATCCTTTATAATAAACATGCAAAGTTTATATCTCACAATCCTGATGCAGCTCTAAGCATGCACTGTGCCAGAACTAATCTGGCAGCTTATCTTGTCACAATCACATTAGTATCTTCCATTTAATCAAACTGAAAGCTCCTCTTCCATTTTTTTTCTTTCTTCCCATTCGAACTGTTGTAACACAGCATTCCACTCTGCCTTGAATGTAACTAGCAAAGCATTACGTTGTCCATGATTAATCCAAACTGAAACCTATGTATTCTTCATCAGCCATGGATCTGTCAAACACAAATAACTGCCTTGATTTGGAGCAATACGGACTTAGTTTGGAAGCGAAGAGATATCATGGCTATGAAAAGATGACATACATCCTGGATGTTGCATATACTTTTCCAAATGAACTGGACTGTGGGATGGGATACAATAACACTATTATAATAGAACAAAAGAAAAAGGAGGGTGAGAGGAGAAGAGATGAAGTGGGGAAGGTTGAGGAGGTTTGCTCTTAAACGACACAGGAACAGAAATAGGAAAAAAGAACGAAAACAATAACAATACAAAGGAGGGATTGGAAGATTGGGTTGGAGCATTTGGGGCTCTTGACTGCAAGGAAAGCAACAAACACAAACAAAATTTTAAAGCTAATACCCTTCATGAATGTTAAATAAGTATTGGACCTTGACCATTCGTGGCCTACAATATTTGTCTCAAGAAAGCTCACTTCTATAATTACAGGTTTTAAAACTTGATACTCAGCTTTCATTTTAACATCTTTCATGACAGTAATAAGCACTAACAATAGCTTAATCAATATGCTGAGCTTAGTTCACTAGGGTTTTATTATTTTGTATTTAAAAAGTAAGTCTTATAACTTTCAAGATAAATAGGCTAGAGCAGCAAAGTGAGGGTCAGCTGGTGGAACACGAGTGAGGTCGGAGATAGAGATGGAGGAAGAGAAAGGTCAGTTCTAGAGAAAGAAGAAAATAAGAGGAATGTGTGTGGGAGAGAAGAGAAGAGGGGAGAAGAGAGAGAGAGAGAGGAGGGGGGAGGGGGAGAGGGGAAAGAGAGCGAGAGAGAACAAACCTAAGCCACAAGACACCTCTGACATGCAGAGAAATCAATACTTACTCTGGTTATGATTCGTGTGGTTCTTGGACTTGGCCATGTTTCAGGTAGATAACTGCGTAACTCTGCAACAAACAGCAAAACGCTTCTGTAGATAAACGCCAGGAAGGCTGTAAGTGTAAACTGATTTTTATGATAAAACAGCTAGTGAGCTACAATTATGTTTACTTGCAGAACTGCCGAAAAGGATAGAGAAGGCTAGGTACATAAAAAAAAAAGTTTTTGGTGTGATAAATTACCAGGGTGTTCCCTCATAGGCAATAACTTTTTTTCTGCCATATCAACAAACAGGTTGTTTTCTAAATAACTTTTTTCTTTCCCTTCAGTTCAACTTGATGAAATTGAACATTCTTCTGATTTTCCTTACTATGAGGTAACCAGAATTGACTTTGGGGATATAAAGCTTGTTTTGTTTCAGAATTGAAAAAGTTTTCTCTAAAAATTGCTTAACAGTTTCAAACAATTTGATCTGTGTGAATTACAATAAGTGATGAACGCAGTGCAAAATTCAATGAAAAAATGGTTTAGAAAATACCCAAAGCCTTGCATATCATCAAAAAATTATCTCATAAAAACTGCTAACACAGACACATGAACTGATTCAGTTTTGACCAATGAAAAATCAAATTTCGTCAAAATTACATGCCACACATGAAACATCCAACATTAACAGCTTTAAAATCAATTTTCAAGTAATCAGAATTTTGCAGTATGTCATGAAATGTTTTCCCCTCCAAATGATAAGCAGTCAACTATCTTCAAATCACAACCATTAGTACAAAAGCCATAACACTGCAAACTATTCTCAAACAATCTTGTTTACATCTTTACAAGTTGTTCTCAAAAAGCAAAACACAAAAGAGAATTCTTAGAAAACAGAACAGGAGGAACAAACTTGAAACAACGCCAGGCCTGACCAATGATAAAAGCATTATTACATTTGAAGATCTAAGACCCCTTCAAAGAGAAGAGAAGAGAGAAGGAGAGGGGCAGAGAAGAAAGAGAGGCAGAGTGAGAAGAGAAAAGAATAGGGTAGATAAGACGAGAGAGAGAGAGAGAGAGAGAGAGAGAGAGAGAGAGGAGAGAGAGAGAGAGAGAGAGCTCCAGCCAGAAAGAGAGGAAGAGCAGCACCAGACAGCAGCAACTGAGCAAGTCAGTCACACACAAACAGAATGGGAGTGTCTAGTAGCGCTAGCCTATCCCTCCTTTCTCCCCAGCAGCCAGGCAGTCCTCTATAAGACCAACCCTGCAGCAGACAAACCCACACATTGTGCCAGAGAACTGTCTGACTGATGTTGGTGCTGGTAGCTGGGATGTGTGTGTATGCCTGTGGCTTTGGTCAATAACCTCATCAACTTCAAAGAACCTGTGCTGGATATAAATTTCACTGAGCATCTTTTACTGTCGCTATTTGTGTTCTGGCTTCTCTGAACATGAGGACAAGTAAACAATTCAAAAAAAGGAAACGGAAGAAAAACGTGATCAGCAACAACTAGCAGAAAACATTTTGAACCCAAAAAAACCCCAACTCTTGTGACAAGTGAATCCTTTTTCCCCATCTCGAAGTTTTTAACCGTGTTATCTGAGTGAAAAAAAAAAAAATCTGTAACCATCATTGAAATAGTTTTGCAGCATTTGCTGAACCGACAAAAATGCATTCCATGGACATTCAAGGCAACAACATCACAGTAACAGAGGAGATGATGCAGGAGGACTTCAGCAGCAGCAGCAGCAGCAATGAACAGGAGTCACACCTGGTGCTATACACTGCAGTCTCTCTGATGGCTGTCATCATCACTGTTGGAGGCATAGGTAGGTACTTATTTTCTCTGTTTTACCTTTAACTATTGCAATTATTTATTTGTTTTGTTTTTAGGGGGGATGTTTTTTTGTTTTGTTTTCTCAGCTAGAGCTCCAAGGTTTACTAAATATTTGTTTGACTGTGATGCTGGTAACTGTTGTACATTGAAATATTTCATTTCATAAGTTGAACACTGAAATAATTTATTTCAGAAGTATATATAGTTTTTCTTTTGTTTTATTATTGCAATATATTAGTTACTACACAGTCACACACACACTGATGTGGTACTAATAACCACTGAACTTTGAAATAATCTATTTCATTAGTATATAATTTGTCTTTTTTGGTTTTATTATTGCAATATCATGTTAGTTAACCACACACCCTTAAGAGTTAATTATAATATTCTATGCAACACACACACACAAAATCTGTACTCATTTTTCCTTTCTAATCAAGTCATGATCATTTTTCTGGAGCTGATTCAGCTCCCACCCATCCCTTCCTGCTAGCTTTTGGTTTTACCCATGGGGAAGGGGGGTATTGTCAAGAAATGAAGAGGGGGATGGGAAATTTTCTCTCCAGATAGATAAAAAGACAATGTAAACAAGTTTTTATTGTTTTGAGCTTAATCAAACTTGGCCTGGAAGAGGGAAAAAGTTTTTTGAGTGCAAGCATAGGATGCTGGAATGTTGGATTTTGCATTCCAGATAGAAAAAACAACACCCCCCCTCCCCCCACATTTTCATTGTTTTGAGCTTAAACTTGGCTTGGCAGAGGGAAAATGGTTTTTAAGCTCAAGCCTAGGATGCTGGAATGTTGAAACCCTTTGGCATGTAAGCGCTTTACACCAACTGCACTCTGGCTCTAAATAGACTGCACCCTCATTCTGTCAAGAGTTGTCATGATTCATCTGCTCTCCTCTCCATTTTGTCAAGTTCATGCATGTTGTGCAGTGTAACGCATTACGATCAATTTCTTTCCTTTCCGTTTGTTGTTTGTTTTTGTTTTTTAAAGAATGCTATGTAACTATGTTATCCGTTATTTAACCTTTCTGTGTTGTTTCTTGGCATTCCATGGACCTGGAGTTTTTGTTTCTTGCTGTTCTTACAAAGAAATAACTTCTGACGCAGAAGCAGAAACATAAAGCAGGATGTCTATTGCACACTGCCGTTTCACAACCACACATTACTATTCCTTATTCATGAAGTTACGGCTCACTTCTGCTCCTTTTGTTTTACTTTGCATGGAAGAGGTTCAAACTATAAAAAAAAGCCCAAAACATTAACCTAGTTTTAGTTGAGAAATACATTTCCCACGCTGCCTTTCAGTAGTCTTTACTCTTGCTTTAAAGCATTGTTCATATGCATTATCATTGTATGTGGTCTGTTAGCCCCTTCCCCTCTTCTGTGTGTGTGCACACATGCATGCATGTCATTTGAGAGAGAGAGAGAGAGAGAGAGAGAGAGAGAGAGAGAGAGAGAGAGAGAGAGAGAGAGAGAGAGAGAGAGAGATAGAGAGAGAGAGAGAGAGAGAGATAGTCAACTCTGTTAGCCTGTGGTTTATCTTTCCATTCATCTCCATCTCCGTGAAACCATCATGATGTATACCTTGAAGTTGAATTCTAATCATAGCTCTTCTGTATTGATTATATCTTTATTTGAAAATTCCTGTGTTCCATCCTTTGCTCTTCTCTTCAGTCAGTTGTCTTCCTAACCATTTTAAAAAGCCCTATGGCAACACTGACACCTCCCCCCCCCCCCCCCCCCCCAAGTGAAAAAGACAAACCAGAACCAAACACGGAAACATGACTGTGTGCAGGAAATGTGATGGTGATTTTGGCTGTGCGGACGACAAAGAGACTGCAGACGTCCTCCAACGCTTTCGTGGTCAACCTGAGTGTGTGTGACCTGGTGTTCGTCATGATCATCCTCCCCTTCAACATCTACACCTATCTGACGGATGGCTGGGATCTACCCCAGATCTTGTGCAGGATTATCGGCTTTCTTGGCTACACTCTTACAGGTAATTGAGAACATTTTTTTGTAGTAATGTCTAACAAATGGGTTACTAATGATTACTGACTGCATCCTTTTCCTATGTTGAATCTGGATCTGAGCATGAGAAATAAAAGAAAATGCTTCAACACACAAGCTCATCAAGACAACAGTCACTCATGCAAGAATGAAATGTGGATAGTGATACTATGTCAAGGGTCACTCAGTTAACCTCCTGAATTGACACAATGCATTACATGCAATTGTAGGATTCTATAAAGTGTAAGTACAGTACAGAGAATTTGGAAAAAAAAAAAAAAAAATCACTTCATACTGTATGCAAACCTACATGTATGATTTGAATGTGGTTCTACTTGAAACATAAAGGGGCTGGAGAAAAGCTATTACTTGAAATGATTTTTTTGGTAATATATATTTTGTGCTATCAGCTCTTTTCTTCTTTTCCTCTGCCATAGTAAATAGAATTCCCCTCACAGTTTAAGCAAAAAAACACCAAAAAACCCCAAACACAAATTTATATCTTTGGTAGGCTTTTCATGTACAACCTCTCGTGTTTAGCACGAAATTGCACCCCGTGTGTGATCATAATCTTGACACCCTCACTGCCCTCGGTTCCAGGTACGACCATCATCACCATCACCATGATTGCCTGGAACCGCTACAAGCTGGTGGTGGACCCCCAGAGCTACCAGCGGCTGTTCAACCGCCGGCCCCTGACGGTGATGCTCGTCCTGGCCTGGGTGATTCCCGCTGCCTGCCTGGTGCCCGCCCTGCTGGAGGTGTGGGGCCGCTTCGGCTACGTCACCATGATGGTCACCTGCAACCTCCTCCTGGACCACGACTCCCAGTCCTTCAAGCTCTTCCTGCTCATCATCCGCGCCGTCATCCCCACATTCCTCATCCTCTACTACTACATCAGCATCTACCGCACCACCAAAGCCTCGCACCGCCGGGTGATGAGCCGGCGCCTGGTGGCGCCCGCCACCAGCTCCATGGACCAGATGATTCAGCGGAAAGAGATGCACCTGACCAAGATGATGGCCACCATCTTCATCGTCTTTGCCCTCTCCTACTTCCCCTGCACCATATCCTCCATCGTGGACTGGAACACCGTGCTGTCCAAACGCTTCCACATGTTCTGCCTCATCACCATCTACGTGGGCAGTGCGGTCAACCCCCTCATCTACGGACTCATGAACTCCCAGTTCAGATGCGCCTATTACACCATCCTGCTCTGCCGCTGCTTCTCCTTCGCGGGGGACCTCCTGCCCACGTCCAGCCCATCTACTTTCAGGAAGGACCGCAGTCCAAAACCCAAAAAAAGGAAATCACAAAAAGGTGGTCAAGTCTCCAAGCAGCTGCCCAGTCTTCAGATGACTTCTCCGGCAGTCTATTCAAAATCTCCTGAGTACAGAGAGTGCTCTGATGACATGAACACTTCCTCAACTACGCCGTCTCCCAATATCAATGTCCACAGAAGGACATCCAAGGATGGCGACGGGTCTCCTCTTCTGTCTTGCCAGTGCAACGACAAATCTTTCATCAACACGATTTACAACCTGCACCGCACAGACACCGAGAAAACTTATCTGGGAAACTTTGATTCCAACACCTGTCAAGATCATGACCCTTCTCCTGTGTAAAGATGAGGTCATATCTTTGGTGATGTGTGATATATGGAGGCTGACCTCTTTGTAGGGTAAAAACATTAAACCCAAACCAAAAATCAACAGTCCTCTTTCACTGCGGTGTTATGAACTTATCAGGGATCCTTTTGATGTTCAAAAACAATAGAAGATTCATCTGTTGTATAAATACAGCAGGAATAGCACATCTGTGATGTAAAAATGATACACTGTTGATATTGTATAGAGCAGTCCTCGGACAAGCTAATGTAGTTTGAGGCATGTCCACCGATTTCCATTGTACAAAGACATATTGTAAACAAAATCACCTCTGAATAATATAATGACAGTATAGTGAATAACACAAACTATAGAGAGAGTTCCAGGTCTGTGATAGTTGAGTGTGTGACTGCTTTCAGATGCTCATGGCTGACTGGGTTGCTATTTCATTAAGAATGAGTTGTACAATATTACTCAGATGGATTTATTTGATAAGACTGGATTTGTTGTATCATTCAGAGAATCAGACTGATCTACAGTAATGTACATAAGTGATAAAGATTATTTGTTTCACTGACAGAACTGGTTCATTGATTTATAATTCACTCAAACTTCCTTTCTATTTTGTTTACAACAAACTGTTGTAAGTTTTTTAACTTTCATTTATTGACTGTTCTACTATCCCCTATTTTTGACATTTTTTAAAAAGACAAATTCTTTTTATGAATTTTATACTGATGCTTTGCACAAATGAAACAGAAAATAAACCTGAAGAAACTGAAACCAATGACGAAAGTCTATACATGTATTATTATCCTATTACTTTCCAGAACTTTGAAATGCAAACTATTGTTCCACAGTGTTGTTTGGTTGTTAACTTAGATTACTATGTCACTTCAGTTAGGATATAACTACCATATTCTTAAGTTTCCAGCCTGGAAATATAGAGTATACAAGTTTACCATGTCATCAATGAAAAACTGAAATGGTGTATATTTATACTGATCACTGAACAGTGTACATTCAATCAATATGAGGTGTTCACAAATTGTAACACCAAAAGGTGCACATAAACTTGATAAAGTAGTTCTAATATATATAATTGACTAACTGTTCAACTGGACAATACACCTAGAGTTAAAAAAACAATCCCCCCCCCCCCCCCCCCTTTTATCCACTGTGTTGTGTAGTATTAGGCATGTGATGCCAAGAATTAAAGATTTAGAACAAAGCCTCTGTGTGTGTGTGTGTATGTGTGCGCACGCACGTGTATGCATGTAAGTTGTAATTGAAGTATGCGTGTGTCTTTGTTGGGGGTTATTTTTGTTTTGCTGCCTATACTTTCCATACTGATATTTTACTATGCCAATATGCATAACTACATTTTCACATGATTCACAAAACAAAAGAATGATAGTTCAAGGGAACATAGGGGAAAGATACTGAACTACTGATAAGCAGACTTTCAGAAATTCCCGTATGCATACACGCACCCACATTCGAGTAAGCACTACAACACACCTATGTAGTTTTATATCTTTGTGAGCCAACATATAGTGGATCGGTGGTCTAGAGGTAACGCGCCTGTCTAGAAAGCGAAAAGTCCGGGTCGCAAGTGTGCGTGGTTCGTATCCCATCTGGGCCTGAAACTTTTCCCCCATCCATTAGACCATGAGTGGTGGTCTGGGTGCTAGTCTTTCGGATGAGACGATAAACCGAGGTCCCGTGTGTTACAGAAAATTATGCAGCGCACGAAAAAGAACCCACGGCAACAAGAGAGTTGTCCCTGGCAAAATTCTTAGAAAAAAGCCACTCTGATAGGGAAAGAAATACAGTTGCAGACAAAAAAAAAAAAAAAAAAAAGAAAAAAAAAAGGGGTGGCGCTGCTCTTGTGGCGACGTGCTCTCCCTGGGGAGAGCAGCCCGAATTTCACGCAGAGAAATCTCATGACTTAAAGTGGCATAAATAAATAAATAAAATAAAATAAATAAATATATAAAAAGCTGTCACTTGCTTTCTATTTTTAAAATCTAGAAAAGCAAGCTAATCTGTTAGGTCAAATTATTTAGTTTTAACCAAATGCTAAGCACATAAGACTCATAGTGCACTGAAGATTCACTGACTTAATTGAACTTGAATCTAAAAAAAGAATATTCACACTCGTACCCAGCCCATGTATGCACTCCTGTCTATGTCTTCAGATCCTACCCTAATTGTTGTCTGCAGACTGATGAAGTTCATGTACATACATTCTTTGGATTAAAAAAAAAAAGTCAACTCCTTGTTTAAATCCCTTTCTTGTGTTTGTCAACTACCCTCAGTTTAATGGACCACATCTGATTTACCAGCAAACAAATGCAGAGAAAATGAAGGTAAATGATATTTTAGTGACTGATTAATTCAATAATGACAGGGAGCAGAGAGTTCTGAAGTGATTGTCAAGAGTCACTCATGACCTGACAAATAATTCACCATTTAGTCCACCCATTTGAGGACACATCCACCCCCTCCAAACATCTTGTGCACATGACAAAACATGTTTCACTTCTTGGAAGAGTAGGCCATTGTGTGGCTGGCAGGAGGAACAGACAACAACATTTACAAAACTGCATGATATACACAGGAACTGGATGTAAAAAGGCTAAATAATGTTTATCCATTATCCTCAGAATAAAAGAAGGAAAAACAAAACTAAAACCCCAAAAGCCCCCACTCCCCAATACTCTTTTTAAAAAACCCCACTATACCTAAAAGCCTTTCAAATGAGCCAGTTTCACATGTTAATGTACACGTATCTTGTGCATAAGTTTTAAAAAAAAAGAAGCAACAACCTTTCATAAACGAATACACCAAACCAGTATGGCCAATGGAATGGATAATAGTATATACACACATACCCATCCAATCAGCACACCAGCAAAAGTCATAAGAGTACTGGGGCCATTCAATACTCCCAACTTGAGAGGATAAAGACCCAAGACCAGCTCAATTCACACTATGGCTATGTGCACATTAACTGAATAAGCCTGTCACGACTGTCACCCCCAAAGGATCAATCATTAACATGCTTGCCTCAGCCCTACAGATGATCTGTCTGCTTCCTAATCATCCTCTTTATTCACCACAGCCATGCAGACTTGCACACGTTTCTTTTTCTTTTCATATTGCCACAAACATGCATTAACCTTAAACATTAAAAAAACCAACCCCAAACCCTGAATTATTAAAGGTGCTTCATTTTAAAGGATTTTCGAAGAGGGTCCTATCACAGGCACTGACTTTATTTACACAGGAACAGTTAAAAAACTGAAAAAAAAATTCAACAACAAAACAGTACCTACCAATGCCTAAATGTTGTCTAAACCTTTTATTGTTTTAAGTTCATAAAAATCATAAAGCACCTTTACAAGGTTGTTTTTTTTAAAAAAAGTTGTTTTTTTCAATTTAAAAAGTCACCAGCTAAAGCATTTAAGGGCCTCCCCATGGTCATATCTAAAAAGAAAAAAACAAAACAACTTGTGATGACATCCAAAAATGATCTATTACAAAAACTGAAGTGAATCTGTAGGCCAAAGCATGAATTCATAAGTGGCCAAAGGGGCATAACTGCTTTAAAATCGAGGATTCTTACAACACAAAGGATTTTCTCCCTTTAATATACATGAGAGAAGGACTTTCTCAGTCAAACTGGCAGTGTTCAGTGTTTGATATGGATTCAAAATTTACATTACAGCTCCTTAGAAAACGTTGCAAAGTTGTGTGACTGTTACACCAGTGCTGGCAGTAGTCAGTACACTCATTTTAAATGCAGATAATAATAAAAAATGGAATTTATCCAGCGCTATATCTTGCAAATAAAAATCAGAGCGTTTGCATTCAATCCGCTCCTACACATGCAACCAACAATAACAATGATTAACAATATTTTAACAAATTCAAATGCACACACACACAGATTATACATTTCAGCAGGGTGATGGAATTTAGGATCACACAAACCATTCCATATCAAGACATTTAACAATTTTATATGGCCAGCAATACACCCCATTTTCACTTTCTTCTGTCTCTATCCTGATATGAATAAAATTTAGTACATTTTTTAAAACTGAAGCAATCCCTTTATTTTTGTTTCCATTGAAAAGTTGATGAGATCAGTTACTTTGGAAACTAACATAACAAAACTACAGCTGATCTGTGGCTACGTTTTATAAAGTATAGTCCAAGTCTTAGCATTTTAGGGCTTGCTAACATGCTTATGAATATAGAATCTCCTACTAAAAAATGTACCACCCCCCCCCCCCCCCACCCTTTAAAAAAAACCACACCAACAAAACAAAAAACCCACCACCACCAAATAACCGCTTTTTATGGTAAAATTATAAAAAATAAATAATAATAATAATATATGGAATTTATATAGCACTGAATCTTGTAAAAAACAAACAAATCGAAGCGCTTGCACTCAATCATTTACAGGCATGCAACTCTCCTTAAACATAATGAGCAACAGATTTCAAATCCATGCGCGCGCACTACGCACGCACGCACACACACACACACACACGGAACAACACTTAGAAGGTGAAAGATGCTGTTGAAAATTAGGGACAGATATGTGGGGGTTAAGTCTCAGGTAGGAAATAAGTGTGTTTTGAGGCTGGATTTGAAGGAATCAAGTGAAGGCTTTTGACGAAGTGAAAGAGGGAGGTC
Source organism: Rapana venosa (assembly GCA_028751875.1). Lineage (NCBI taxonomy): Eukaryota > Metazoa > Mollusca > Gastropoda > Neogastropoda > Muricidae > Rapana > Rapana venosa. The sequence continues at coordinate 14,252,177 of CM054146.1, read as the reverse complement.
ATTCCAGGTGGATGGACCAGAAACAGAGAAGGAGCGACGGCCAACAGTGGTTTGTTTGAATCTGGGTGTTCGAAAGCACAAAGTATCTGCGGCTGAACGAAGGGAACGGGATGGAGTGTACAGGTGAAGACAGTAACAGAGCTAAGAGGGTGCAGATTTGTGGAGACATTTGAAACAGAGGGTATTGATTTTATACTCCAGTCTTTGTGAGACAGGCAACCAGTGAAGAGATCGCAGAAGAGGAGTGATGTGTTCAGATTTTTTCTTTCTTAGGACCAGTCGAGCTGCAGAGTTTTGTATGCGTTGAAGAGAGTGGATAGATGATGCTGGTAGGCCAGCCAAAAGAGAATTACAGTAGTCTAAACGTGAAAGAATAAGAGATGTGACAAATGAGTATGAGTCACCAGTGACATTAATAAATGAAAATACCCCCCTCCGTCCCATTAAAAAAGCTATTTGTTACAGAACCACTTTACTCTGCATGCACACAATCACACACATTACACCTGTAGATCTGAAGTCTGGAGATAACGCCACCGTCTAGAACTAGATTCTAAAGATGCTGAAAAGCCAAGGGTTTTAATACTTTTATCCTCAATTGAACCCAAACTTTCCCTTGATCCACTTTATGCTGAAGGGTGGCATGGGTGCTAGTCTTTCTGATAAGACCATAAACCAAGGTCCTGTACATAATAGTATTAATTAATACACAAATTGCTCCAATGCACAACAGGGAGTTGTCCCAAACAAAATTCTGTAGAAAAAAAGCTCCCCCCCCAAAAAAACAACAACCCCAACAAACAACCATTAACAGGAAAACACTTTAAATAGTGATTTACTATTATAACAGAATAACTTATAAGACTGGTCAACAAACTTTGGTGGCACCGCTCTTCTCCTGGAGGGGTAAAAAAAAGCCGCCAGTGAGAAGAGCCCAAATTTCATGCCAAGAAAGCTATTGCGACCAAAGATAGTCATTTAAAACTGGTACACAGTACACGTGTGGGCATGCACATGCACGCGCACGTACACTTACACAGAACATGGCGCAAAAAAGATTAAAACCAATAGTGAAAAAACCCAAGCTTTTTTCTCTAGTAGAAACAAATCAAAAGCCATCAGCCATGTGTCTTCTTTGTACCTCCTCAAAGCAATTGGTATCATGTTCACATCATTAGGCCTATATAATTATATTTAACTTTAATACCTCCTCATTAGCAATTGGTATCATGTTCACATCATTAGGCCTATATAATTATATTTAACTTTAATACCTCCTCATTAGCAATTAGTATCATGTTCACATCATTAGGCCTATAGGCTATATATTTAACTTAAATTTAAAAAAAAAAGAAGAGAAAAGGTTCAAGCTTTCCTGGTATTTGCATGAAGATTTACAAAGACTGTCAAAAAGTGTAATGATTCCACTTAGGCCTCCATTCTAATTTTATCAGCCTTATCTTATTTTGGGTTCAGTGCAGTTCCCCCAGCTGTGAATGGGTACCTGCCCTCTTTAGGGTCAGGGAAGGTAAAGCAGCAAGGGAGAGGAGATGGGCACTGCCCTCAATATGCTGGCCCTAAAGAAGTGAGGTCTCTTGACGCCTCGCTCCCCTACGAGCTTATTTATAGGTTATGGGACTCATTTACCTTTATATCTTATTTTAACCTCTGTCGAGTCTGTCAGAGTCGGTGTCAAGACTTGGCAACTCTAACTGATTTTCTGTGAGCACCCAATTCATTAAACTCCTCTTTTGAAAAGCATGACACTATTCAGTCTACTGAGAGTATAACAAGTATTTCATAGGCCTATAGTATACTGCATACCACTGTCAGTGTTATACACTTCAGAAAATTAATATCAGGTCTTCTAAGACATCCATGCATGCATAACAGCATTAAAACTAAACATTTACCTCAAATCACTTCACAAAATTCTGCATGTAAATTGTAAAGTCTTATGAACTTATGAAGTTGTCTTCTGTTTATCTATTTGGTAGTGTTTTGTTGTTTTTTCCCAGTGACAAACATAATTTAAACAATCTGAATATGAAAGAAGATTGCTTAATGATTTGACTTTATCATGAATACAGAATAACTGATGTGTTCTCTGACTGAGTCATTCAAACTTGAGTTATTTCAATTCAGTCAATCATTTTCAAAATAAATCTCATTCAATCTTGAAACTGAAAGTCAATCTGATATTCAATCTATCCAACTAACACTGTGCAAGTAGCACGAGTCAAAAAAGCTCGAAAATAAAAATGCTGGCAGTGGCACAGTGCACCTTTTCTTTTGCAATCGTAACAAAATTCTCTTGAGACTGAACTCGGGTGAAAAGAGACGATCGCCTCGGATACTGATGTGGCATGGTTGGTGGTAGAAAATAAATGGTGGGCACTTCGCTAGGACGAATATTACACATTTGGTGTACTTAATTTCTAACGATAAGAACTACTTCCACGCTTTTTAATTCTTTATTACTTTCAGTTTCGGAGATAGCTGCCGATTTTGATCACTGATGATATCTGAACAAGTGTCGTGACCAGACCAACGATCAGACAAAATCACAGAACGAAAATAACAAGCTTGATCGACAAACCCAAATACATCGTAACCACCATCAGCAATTATAAAAATACAATTTAAGCACAAACTCTTCAATACTACAGGCAAAATAACGCCAAAATTGTATACAAATAAAAAACGATGATAAAAATATATACCTGATGATGAGTGAACACCCTGTCTCAATGCACAAGCACGAGCGATTTCAACCGGAAAAGGAAGTAGGCTACAAGGGACTAAGTATTTGCCGTATCAGAATCGGGCACATGAAAATGAAAGTGCCCAAATGAGAATAAATCTTTTTATGAACACTGACGTTGTTCTTGTTGTGTTGCTGTTTTTTTTTCTCTCTTCTGTTTGTTCAGCTTTTTTTGTTCTGGAATTATTTTCTGAAGTTTAGGGTTGAATTTTAAAGATTTTTTCGTGTTCTTGAATTTTTCATTTTATTCTTACTTTTCTCTTATTTTTCTCTTCCCGACAGCTTCTATCTCCAAAAAATCAAGATCAACGTCCTCCCTTTCAGTGGATGCTGGCCCACTGTATAATTTCATAGAACTGATAAGCATATTTCTGGTTCGGTACAGCATGTCATAACACTAATGCATTGAAAAACAAACAAACAAAACCCAAAACATACACCCCAAAATAATAATAATAGTAATAATAATAATAATAATAATAATAATAATAATACATGGAATTTATATAGCGCTATATCTTGCAAGAAAACAAATAAAAGCGCTTTCATTCATCCTACTCATTCGCATGCAGCCAGTTACAGTGAATAGATTTTTAAAACAAACACCCCCCCCCCCCCCCCCAAAAAAAAAAAAAAAAAAAAACCCACAAAAAACCCAAACAAAAACAACAAACAAGCAAACAAAAAGCAACAAACTCCAAACCAAACCAAAGAAAGACAAGAACAAAAATAAAACCGACAAAAACATTTTTTTTTCCCCCAATTTTGAGTTATACCCGGTTCTGATTTTTATGATGTACATCGAAAAAAAAAAAGGCTTGGCTGATCATGGGTCACTACTCTAGCCGTCTTCGTTTGGTGTCTGGATTATTGAATTGTGTCCCTTTGTGTAGAGGAAAACTTGGCTTTTCTCATCATCATCATCATCATTATTACTGCTGCTGCTGCTCCTCGTCGTCCTCCTCCTCCTACTACTACTACTGCTGCTGCTTCTGCTACTACTACTACTGCTACTACTACTACTGCATTCTTTTGTTGTGGAAAATTCACCTTTCCTGCTATCCCTATCATTGGATTTTCCCAATGACTTTATAGTAATAGTTTGTATGCATTTCTTTCTTTCTTTCTTTCTTTCTTTTTCTTTCTTTCTTTCTTTCTTTTTCTTTCTTTCTTTCTTTCTTTCTTTTACTTCATTCATTAATTGATTTATTTATTCAGTTATTCATTTTATTTATCGACTGATTTATTTATTTATTTATTTATCAATTTATTTTCATTCTAAAATTGTGTTCTGGCTGACAAATGGGTCTGGGAAACGAAAGAAGAACTGGTACTGTGTCCTGTTAAAATAAAGATAGTCATGCATTCAGAATCACAATTTCATTCATTCTAATCAATTTCTTTTTATGTGGATGATAATGAATAAGCACTTATGCGCTTTTCTATATGTAGTTCCCACTCGCATGTTTTTTTGTGTTTTTTTTTAAAGTTGTGTCATCCATTCCCAAACTGATGACTAATAACACCAACGGCATTAGCACTGATATCAGGGTTAATGACCAGAAGCTGGAAACAGTTCAAAGCTTCAAGTACCTGGGAGCCATTGTATCCGACCAGGGATCCAAGCCAGAAGTAGTATGCAGGACTGCACAGACAATAACAGCTTTGTCAAAACTAAACACCATCTGGAGAGATAAGAATATCTCACTTATCTCCAAGATCAGACTAATGCGCTCCCTTGTCATATCCATATTTCTGTATGCCTGTGAATCATGGACCCTGACTGCAGATTTGGAGAGAAGAGTACAGGCAGTGGAGATGAGATGCTTTCGGAGACTCCTTGGCATCTCCTACAAAGACCACATAAGCAACGAAAGCGTGCATAACAGAATCCAGCAAACCATTGGACCCTATGAGAACCTTCTAACGATCGTGAAAAAGCGTAAACTTAAGTGGTATGGGCATGTCACAAGATCCCAAGGAATTACAAAGACAGTTTTGCAAGGCACTGTCCAAGGAGGAAGAAGAAGAGGCAGACCAAGGAAGAGCTGGGAGGATAACATCAGTGAATGGACAGGCCTAGAACTCAACAAAACCCTGAGAAAGGCAGAACAGAGAGAAGAATGGAGGGAACTGGTTGCTGAGTCTTTGAGGGTGCCCCCACGGTCGTCAGACTACGGGACAGATAGATAGATAGATAGATAGTCATCCATTCCCACCAGAGCTGTATGACCTACTCTTCTGTAAGGCAGGACAGGTTTGGATGTGTGTGCGAGACATTTTGAATGGGGTCGCACACACTCGGTTTATAGTGTCAACGAAAGGACTTTCTGGGGGGGGGGGGGGGGGGGGGGGGGGGGGCTGCATTGATGTTGAAACCATGGGGAAAAAATCCCCTTGAACGTACAATGGCTCGAACCTGGGCCGTCAGATCGTGAGCGCAATGCTCTAACCACCAGGCTATCCTGTCTCCCAGTGTCTTGGTTAGTGTTATGAGATTGAATTGTTGAATTCAGTTTGGCCAAAAGCACATTAAGTTTGTGTCTTGCTTAGGTGCATACTGTTTCCATAGGCAATGAGTTTTGCTGGATGAATGAGAAAGAAAGATAAAGATAAAATACCCAACAATTTAAGCTAAGTGTGTGTGTGTGTGTGTGTGTGTGTGTGTGTGTGTGTGTGTGTGATTATTTTTAAAAATCCTTTTATTTCGAGGATAATGGAATAAGCGTTCATGTGCTTTTTTCACCCAGTCCCCGTGAGTATGCAGTTTTGTCAATGTTGTCATCTGGTTTCCACTGGCACACAATGGCCTACTCTTCCGAACAGCGGAACGGGTTTTAACTTGTGCGCAAGATGTTATGTGTGCGTTCGCACACGGGACCTTGGTTTATAGTCTCACCCGAAGAGTGTTGTGTGTTGTGTGTGTGTGTGTGTGTGTGTGTGTGTGTGTGTGTGTGTGTGTGTGTGTGTGTGTGTAATACAATCACTGGCCTATGTTATGTCTCATGCCTATTAGCTTTATTCAATGTCTCATTCATTCATCCATTTGATTGTTCATTCATTTGTTCGTTTGTTCAACCACTCATTCATTCATTTTCTTACTTCCTTTGCTCTGTATATACTAAAAAAACTTAACTGCTTGCTTACTTATCTACCTACCCACCCACTTACCTACCTACTTTTCTACTAACCCTACCTACTTATTCACTTATTGAGTTATTCAGGCTATACATTGCTCTAGTGTCATCTGTTGTATAACTATGTTCTGATGGCATGAAACTAGTATTTATTTATTTATTCTTTTATATCGAAGATAATGGAATAAGCACTCATGTGGTTTTTTTACATCCAGTCCCCGTGTGTATGCGGTTTTGTAAATATTTTGTCATCTGGATCCACAGGCACACAATGGCCTACTTTTCGGAAAAGCGGAACAGGATTTAACGTGTGCACAAGATGTTCTGCATGCATTCGAACATGGGGCCTCGGTTTATAGTCTCATTCGAAGGACTTGTATTGTAGTTGTTGCTGTTTATTGTTGTTCTAGTGTGCTAATGACAATTCGTTAAGATACCCCAACACATGATTTAAGGCAAGGTAAAGAAAATTACACAAAGACTGCAAAAACCCCAGTCTTAATAATGAGATTATTTTCGAAAATGTCACAAATGTTTCCACAGTACTGCCAAAAAAAAGTAGTAAAAACACCTCATGAACACATGCATTACCACACATCTTACTAATGGCTTAAATAAGAGGGCATGCCAAAAGCTTCACTATGGAACAACAGAGCCTGTATGTACTGTGCTTGGCTGTAGGCTGAAAATTGATTCTGGCAGGGCATCATTGATTGGCAGTTCTGCTGGCCATGTGAGAAACATAATCATAACACTGTGGAGAGTGTTACATCAGTATGGATTAGCTGCTGACTAAGGATGGTAGCCAATGGGACCAACAGAGCCAACAACACACATGGCACTTAATGAAGCCTTGACTGGTGGTGCCTTTAACCTTACTAACTCATGTTAATTTCGATTTTGTTTGCTCTCTTGTGAGAAAAAGGTATTATACTCGATGTTTAATTTTGGCTGTGAAGTTCAAGCAAAATGATATATCTTAATGTGCACCAGAAGGCACAGCTGCAAACATTACTAATTGTTGAGCTCCATTATTGCTCTAGTGTAAGCTGTTGTCCATGTGCTTCATGTGACCAGTGATGTATTTGTGTTTCTTGTTGTTGTAGTGTGGTAACAACAATTAGTTCAGATACCTCCAATACAGGATGTAAGGCAAGGTAAAGAAAATGACATCAATACTTCGATATAATGAATTTTTGATTATGATTTTTTTCTTTATAAATTCACAAATGTTTTAACAGTGCTGTCCCCCCCAAAAGTAATCAAAATACGGTCACAAACACATGCATTACTACTCATCTTACTAACAGCTTGTATAACGAGGGCATGCCAAAAGCTTTACAGGGGAACAACAGAGCCTGTGCTGTGCTTGGCTGTAGACTGACAATTGATTCTGGCAGGGCATCATTGATTGGCAGTTCTGCTGGCCATGCAGAAACGTAATCATAACACTGTGGAGAGTGTTACAGCATTGTGGATTGGCTGCTGACTGAGGACTGTGGCCAATGGGACAAACAGAGCCAACAACACACATGGCACTTAATGAAGGTCACTGGTGGTACCTTTAATCTTACTAACTCAGGTTAATTTTGATATGGTTGTTTTTCGTTCTGTTGTTAGTTTTTTTTTTTCTCTCTTGTAGAAAATGTTGTATACTATATATTTGGTTTTGACTGTGAACCTCAAGCAAAACAATATTTTAATGCTCACTTTTCAATTTCATTTCTTCATTACCTTCAACCTTCATTACCTTTCATTTCTTCATTACCTTCAACTTTACTGACTCACGTGAATTTTGACAAAATTATTTTTTACACTCTTGTAGAAAAAGTATGTATACAGGATTTAAGGCAAGGGAAAGAAAAAATGATGAAGCTGGTTGCAAAATCTTCAGTGGTGCCCCCACGTCTAGGGGACTGCCAGATAGGTGAAGGTGTGAAAGGAAATTATATCAAGACTGCAAGATAAAAAAGCATTCTTAATGATGATGATTTTGGATAAATTCACAAATGTTTCAATAGTACTGCCAAAAATAATCAAAATACCTCACAAACACATGCATTACTACTCATCTTACTAACAGCTTGTATAAGGAGGGCATGCTAAAAGCTTCACTATGGAACAACAGGGGCCTGTATGTGCTGTGCTTGGCTGTAGGCTGACAATTGATTCTGGCTGGGGTCATTGATTGGCAGTTCTGCTGGCCATGGAGAAACATAATCATGACACTGTGGAGAGTGTTACATCACTGTGGATTGGCTGCTGATAGGGGATTGTAGCCAATGGGACCAACAAAGCCAACAACACACATGGCTCTTAATGAAGCCTGACTGGGGTTTACCTTTAACTTTACTAACTCAGGTTAATTTTGATATTGTTGTTTTTTGTTCTGTTGTTGGTGTTTAAAACAAATTTGCTTTCTTGTAGAAAATGTTGTATACTATATATTTGATTTTGGCTGTGAACCTCAAGCAAAATAATATCTTAATGCTTACCTTTCATTTCTATTTCTTCAACCTTACTGACTGACTGATTTTTGACATAATTTTTTTTACACTTTGTAGAAAAAGTATGTATACTGGATGTTTGGTTTCTGCTGTGACCCTCAAGCATCTTTTTGGGGTCGATTTTTGTGGGTTACTTTTGACACCTCAAATCGAAATCAAAATTGAAATATCTTCTGCCTGCATTTTATGAACATCTTAGGAAATAACTGCCCTAGTATGGTATGTAGCATGCACTCTAAAATTGACAGCTGCAAACATTGATTGCCTGGGTTTATTATTGCTCTAGTGTAAGCTGCTGTGTACTATCCCTTAAGATGTGGGCAGTGATGTATTTTTTCCTGCTTATTGTTTTTGTAGTGTGGTAACAAAAATGAGTTAAGATACCCCAAACACAGGATTTAAGGCAAGGGAAAGAAAATGATGAAGCTGGTTGCAAAATCTTCAGTGGTGCCCCCATGTCTAGGGGACTACCAGATAGGTGAAGGTGTGAAAGGAAATTACATCAAGACTGCAAGAAAAAAATGCATTCTTAATGATGATGATTTTGGATAAATTCACAAATATTTCAATAGTACTGCCGAAAAAGTAATCAAAAACCTCACAAACACATGCATTTCTACACATCTTACCAATGGCTTAAATAAGAGGGCATGCCAAAAGCTTCACTATGGAACAACAGAGCCTGTATGTACTGTGCTTGGCTGTAGGCTGAAAATTGATTCTGGCTGGGTGTCATTGATTGGCAGTTCTGCTGGCCATGTGAGAAAGGTAATCATAGCACTGTGGAGAGTGTTACATCACTGTGGATTGGCTGCTAAATGAGGATGGTAGCCAATGGGACAAACAGAGCCAACAACACATAATTATGGCTCTTAATGAAGCCTTGACTGGTGGTGCCTTTAACCTTACTAACTCAGGTTAATTTTGATATTGTTGTTTATTATTCTGTTGTTGGTTTTATTTTTATTTTTGCTCTCTTTTAGAATATATATATATTATATATATATTATATATATATATATATATATATATATATATATATATATATATATATATATATATATATATTTGATTTTGGCTGTGAACCTCAAGCAGAACTATATCTTAATGCTCACCTTTCAATTCCATTTCTTTATTACCTTTAACCTTACTGACTCACTAGATTTTCACATTTTTTTACACTTGTGTAGAAAAAGTATGTATACTGGATGCTTGGTTTCTGCTATGACCCTCAAGCATCTTTTTGGGGTCGATTTTTGTGGGTTACTTTTGACACCTCAAATCGAAATCAAAATGTCTTTCCCCTGCATTCTATGAACATTTTAGGAAATAACTGCCCTAATATGGTATGTAGCATGCACTCTAATATGTGCAGCTGCAAACATTGATTGCCTGGGTTTATAATTGCTCTAGTGTAAGCTGCTGTGTATGTTCTCATAGGATGTGAACAGTAATGTATTTTTTTCCTGTTTGTTGTTGTTGTAGTGTGGTAACAACAATTGGTTAAGATACCCCAAACACAGGATTTAAGGCAAGGGGAAGAAAAAAGATGAAGCTGGTTGCAAAATCTTCAGTGGTGCCCCCACATCTAGAGGACTGCCAGACAGGTAAAGGTGTGAAAGGAAATTACATCAAGACTGCCAGGAAAAAAATGCATTCTTAATTATGATGTTTTTGGATAAATTCACGAATGTTTCAATAGTACTGCCCCCCAAAAAGTAATCAAAATACCTCCCAAACACATGCATTACTACTCATCTTACTAACAGCTTGTATAATGAGGGCATGCCAAAAGCTTCACTATGGAACAACAGAGTCTGTATGTGCTGTGTTTGGCTGTAGGCTAACAATTGATTCTGGCAGGGCATCATTGATTGGCAGTTCTGCTGGCCATGTGAGAAAGGTAATTATAACACTGTGGAGAGTCTTACATCAGCGTGGATTGGCTGCTGACTGTGGACTGTAGCCAATGGGACAACCAAAACCAACAACACACACTGCACTTAATGAATCCTTGACCAGTAAAGCCTTCAACGTTACTAATTCACGTAAATTTTTATAGTACTGTTTTTTGTGTGGATTTTTGTTTTTGTTTTTTGTTTTTGCTCTCTTGTAGAAAAGCTCTGTATACTGGATGTCAGATTTTGGTTGGGACCCTGAAACAACAACCAAATTATAATGCTGACCTCTGAATCCCATTTTCCCCTGTTTTTTTGCTAGTTATCCCATGTCTACCATGGTATAAGATTTTTTCGTATGTGACCATTTTTGCCATAATCCCCTTATATAAAAAGAGAGGAACAAGAAAAAACGTTAGACTTTTATATCACAGCTGTTAAAAATAACCCAAAGAAAGGGCATTGGTAGTTGTTGAGAAGGATAACAGTGTGTATATCAAATTTATTTATTTATTTATTCTTTTATATTGAAAATAATGGGACAAGCTTTTATGTATTTTTTACATCCAGTCCCCGTGTGTATGTGGTTTTTGTAAATTCTGTCATCTGTTCCCACCAGCACACAATGACCTAATCTTACAAAAAGCAGAACAGGATTTAACATGTGCGCAAGATGTTCTGCGTGTGTTCCGCAAACGGGGCCTCGGTTTATAGTCTCATTCGAAGGACTTTTGGGGAGAGTGGAGTCTGCACTGATGTTAACGCTTTTCAAGAGACAGGTTACTGGTGACGGTGGAACCCAAGTAAGTGAAACAATCAGCATCTTCAAGCACTGCCTCTCTAACACAGACAGGACTGACGGTGGTGCAGGAACATCCTGACCCCTTGACATTGGTATGTTTGATGCTGATCACCAGTACTGAACTCCTTGCAGGGGTGGGCAAAACAGGCTGATCAGCTGTTGCAGCTCTTCCTCAGTCTGAGAGGTCAGGGCCATGGTGTCTGCAAACAGCATCTCTCTCATAGAAACTGAGCAGACTTTGGTGTAGGTTTTCAGGTGGACCAGGTTTTCACAACCTTCCATCACTCCTGGTGTGTAGATGGACTTCTTTTTTGGAGTGTCTGAAGGCAGAGTGCAGCAGCATGGAAAAGAAAATGCTGAGCAAGGTTGGGGTGAAGACGCATCCTTGTTTCACACTACTCTTGATTGCAAAGGTCTGGAAGTTTCACCATCGTCGATGATAGTAGTAGTAGTAGTAGTAGTAGTAGTAGTAGTATAGTAGAAGAGTGGTAGTAATAGTAGTAGTTGTTGTAGTTGTAGTAGAAGAGTGGTAGTAGTAGTAGTAGTTGTTGTCGTAGTAGTAGTAATAGTGTAGTAGTAGTAGTAGTAGTTGTATTTGTAGTATAAAAGTGGTAGTAGTAG
>CM054146.1:14230448-14237948 GCA_028751875.1 Rapana venosa | reverse complement strand
TGAAAAGCCTACTTAAGACAGCTTTAAATCCAGCCTCAAAACGTACCTATTTAAAACCTAAGATTTTCCCCTCTTGTTTCATCTCATATCTGTCCCTGCCTTTAACAGCCAAAATTCCACCACCCTGCTGAAATGTACAACCTGTGTGTGTGTGTGTGTGTGTGTGTGTGTGTTTGTATGCGCGCGCGCGTGCGTGCGTGTGTGTGTGTACATTTGAATTTGTTAGAATATTGTTAATCATTGTTGGTTGCATGTGTAGGAGAGGATTGAATGGAAGCGCTTTGATTTGTAATTGCAAGATATAGCGCTCTATAAATTCCATTGATGATGATGATGATGATGATGATCATCATCATCATCATCATCATCATCATCATCATCATCATTATGAAACACGACACCAGTGTGTATGTATTTCTGTTTATCTTAATATTTCTTGTCAGCCATTCTTACCAGCACACCATGGTCTACTCTTCTAAAAGGCAAAACGGGTTTAATGTGTGCGCAAGATGTTCTGCATGCGGGGCCTCAGTTTATAGTCTCATCTGGAAGAGTATCAGTTTTGACTTCACTTGCTTTGACTTGACTTGACTTTCGGTAGTGAAGTCAGCACTGATGTTAACTCCGATGGAAAAATCCCCTTGAAGGGGTGTCTGGGAGGGGTTTGAACCTGGGCTGACCTATTGCAAACTTTGACCTGGGTGAGTTTATGAGTGGCTGAGGTATTGCTGATTTGTGGGGGTGCTTTTCTATCTTATGATAGGTGCCTGCTGCTGTTCGGATAGTGTGTTTGTGTGTGTGTGTGTGTGTGTTTTATATTATGTTTTATATCATGTTTACATGTTTATTGTTTTTATGTATGGCACGGTAATTTCTCTGTCTCTGAGATAAATAAAGTTTTTGAATTTGAATTTGAATTTGAAAACCCAATGCTCTAAACACTAGACCGGGTAGGGGAGGGGGGACGGGATAGCCTAGTGGTCAGAACATTGCGCTCGCAATCTGACGACCCGGGTTCGATTCCCGTTCAAGGGGATATTTTCCTCTGGAGTTAACATCAGTGCAGACTCCATTCTCCCCCCAAAGTCCTTCGGATGAGACTATAAACCGAGGCCCCGTGTGCGAACGCACGCAGAACATCTTGCGCACAAGTTAAATCCTGTTCCGCTTTTCGTAAGAGTAGGCCATTGTGTGCCGGTGGGAACAGATGACAGAATTCACAAATCCACATACACACGGGGACTGGATGTAAAAAAGCACACACGTGCTTATTCCATTATCCTCTATATAAAAGAATTAAAAACAAAAGACTATCCCCACCACATGTTTGAAAATGAAACAAGAAATAACATCCCAACACATAAAGAACGGTTGTTTGGACGATGCAGCTGGCCTCTCCCATTCCACACATACCGGTAGCAGTTTTGGCCAAGCCTGTGGATTGAGGATAAAGTAAATAACATTTTTGCTGGATTCAAGGTTGTGGCAGGCTTCCAATCACGCTTTGATGAAGTGACTCTTCCCTTATTTTCTTTTTCCATTTTTCGCAACCTCAGAAAATAAAAAGAGAGAGAAGTTTTGGAAGATAATTTATGCAGCTGTCTTTCCCTAATACGGCATTACGTTTGATGTTTCTGGCCCAAAGCAATGAGGCGAAGAAGAGAAGAGCTGAGCGGGTTTCTCGGCTCATTGCGGTAGCCAGCTTTCCGCCAATCTTGCCGAGAGGGGGAAAAAGAGAGAAAAGGCTGGTGGAGAAAAGGCTGTCAGACTGATTTCCCTGCGGCCAAAAGAAGAACTCTGCTGTATTGTATTAGCCATGACAGATTGCCCCGTGTTGAAATTTGAGTTGCTGTCCCTGGAGAGAGCTGTTGTGACATTGTGGTGTCATACCTCTACCTCCCTCCTCCGGCTCCCCCTCTCATCACCCCCCCTCCTCCTCCTCTTTCCTCCGAATATGATTTGATGAAGTGGCTTTTAAAAATGTTTGTCAGGGAATTTTTTTTCTAGTGCCCTACATAGGTTTTTGAATGTGTGCTAAATGCATGTTGCACACAAGGCAGTTTATTATTATGTTATCCAGAAACTGTCACACCCACACCCTACAATTATGGTCTAGTGGATGAAGTAACACTCCAACCTAGGTGGATTCGAACCTGCGATCTCTCGATTGCTTGGCGGTGGCGTAACCTTCAGACCACCGATCTTCCTCATGCACGTCATCCAAAACATAGGCATACATTCAAATAAGCAAGAGATATTGTTTATGAGATTTGATTCCAAATAGTGAGGTCGGTCTTTTCAAGAAATTAAAAACAAAACAGCCTAGGTTGTTTGTTTTGTTTTAAATCTGTGCCTGGACACAGATAAGTTGACTTCTATGTCATGTTGTGAAGAACTACAAGACGATAATTTTGGTTTCTGTCGGGATTCTGAGAGATCTTTGGTTTAGACACATTCATTTCTGAGAAAGACCACGTGAATGTATAGCACAATACATCACCACCACCACCAAACTTATACCTTAAATCGTGCTGATTCATAATACAATCATTTCAAGTGCTTTTCAGTCATAAAGATGTCCCCCCCCCCCCCCAACCCTGAAGAAAAGTCTAAACGATTCTGTGTAGGCTATATGATGCACTACACATTTTTGGTTTTTATGGTTTTTTCTTCTTTTTTATGATGGTTATACTGGATTCCTCTTCCTTCTTTCTTAGCTTATGTATATGTGGATCGGTGGTCTAGAGGTAACGCTCCTGTCTAGAAAGCGAAAAGTCCGGGTCGGAAGTGTGCGGTGGTTCGTATCCCGTTTGGACCCGAAACTTTTTCCCCATCCATTAGGTCATGAGTGGTGGTCTGGGCGCTAGTCTTTCGGATGAGACCATAAACCGAGGTCCCGTGTGTTGCACATAATTATTTAGCGCACGTAAAAGAACCCACGGCAACAAGAGAGTTGTCCCTGGCAAAATTATGTAGAAAAAAGCCCTCTGATAAGGAAACAAATACTGTTGCAGACAGGAAAAAAGAAAAAAAAAATGGTAGCGCTGCTCTTGTGGCGACGTGCTCTCCCCGGGGAGAGCAGCCGGAATTTCACGCAGAGAAATCTGCGTGACTTAAAGTGGTATAAAAAAAAAAAAAAAATACTTTGCTGATATTTACTGTACATTTGCAGCTTCCCTCCCCCCTCCCACCTCTATAAAACGCCAAAGTAGCCGTAGACATTACTTTGATGAATAGGCCTACATAACTGAAGCATCGATATGTGTACTAATAACAACATGTCAGCATCCTACATACTGTACAGGAATATGTTGTATTGATGGAGATGTACATGCTTTATGACAAATAATCGGCAACACAAGGGACCAAAAAAAGAGATTCTGTTTATAGGACGTACTACAAATCTCTGGGGACTGTCGGCGGAAGACGAAGGGATCAGCATGAATGCTTTTTCGCCTTTCTCTCTGTCCTACCTTTCTGGGCTGCAAAGCAAGACGTGCAAATCAGCATGAATGTACCATTACTCCTTCCGTTTCCGGTCTCTTCCTTCCGGTCCCCCCTCTTCCTCCCCCACTATTGAGTCGGTTTTGCTTATTTTCGTCTGCTCTAGCTCATTCGTCTGTATATTGCCGAGAATATTTGGCTGGACGGATATATAAGTAAAACGCTTTTATAATTATTTCCTTTCTTTGGTTTAGTTTTGTTCATTAATTTGGTTTCTTCTTGGTTTCTTCTGCTCGTCCAAAATTTTCTTTATATTTTTGAATGAATAAAATGGCTATATTCTTTTAAAAATTGTGTTTGATTCTTTTTGTGTAACTGCTCTCTTTATCGAGAAAAGAGGAGGGGTGGTAGGGGTAGTGGATGGTAGTTTATTACTGAGTTGGACCATACCTTTTGTGCTCTGAGAGTATCTGAGTGTGCAGGGCATTAGTCACCATTAAGGTGTTTGTTTGACTGCGGGTTTTTTTCCACCCAGAAGTTAACAACGGCTTCGTCATCATCACTCACCTGCAAGTCCTCCAGGTAACACTAGGAAACCGAAAACCTTTATGCAAACGTATGCATAACACCTTGTGCACACACAGTAATGGAGACTCCATCCATCTTTGGACTGTAGAACAAACCAGGTTTCGATTAGGTTTAGCTTGTCTAAGGCAACACCACCTTAAAGTTGGGGTCAATGACCGCTCAGGAAAATACAGTAGAAATGAATGAAGTCACGTTAAGCTTTTGTGTAGGTGGGGGATGAGGGGTGGAGGGGGGTGGGGGGGGGGGGGTTGTGGGAGGAGGCATGATGTGATTATGCAGTGATATAAGTCTACGTAAGTACGTCAGAGCCAACTAATTGTGGAATCCGTATTTGCAGAATGCTTCATTTAGAATGTCATGTCAAGTTAATGATCTTTATTGAGGGTAAAAGAGTAAACATATAAGCTTTTATTCATCAGGATCACACACACACACATTCACACACACACGCACATACATGCGCGCGCGCACGCACATATACACACAAATTCACACAGACACACACACACACAAAGCCTCATAAAGTACAGGAAACAACTTAAACAAATCACGTCAAAACAAAACACACAAAAAGAACGAAGCAATATAGCTGTCAACATATAATGCAAATCCAGAAAACTTTGAAACTCTGAAACTTTGATAGCAAAACCTAAAACAAAGTATCTATCAGCAAATATATGATCTCTTTCAGTTTTCCAATCTTGAGCATTATCAGACTGGATGGCATTTGAATTTATGATTTGGACAATATAGTATATAAATCCGGGGACGGGATAGTCTAGTGGTCAGAACATTGCGCTGGCAATCTGATGACCCGGGTTCGATTCCCGTTCAAGGGTATATATTCCCCTGGAGTTAACATCAGTGCAGACTCCACTCTCCCCAAAAGTCCTTCGATGAGACTATAAACCGAGGCCCCGTGTGCGAACGCACGCAGAACATCTTGCCACACGTTAAATCCTGTTCCGCTTTTCGTAAGAGTAGGCCATTGGGTGCCGGTGGGAACGGATGACAAAATTTACAAAACCGCATACACACGGGGACTGAATGAAAAAAAAGCACATAAGTGCTTATTCCATTATCCTTGATATAAAATAATAAATAAATAAATAAATAAATAAATAAAAGTTGGGTTCAATGACCCCTCAGGGAAATACAGTAGAAATCAATGAAGTCACGTTAAGCTTTTGTGTAGGTGGGGGATGAGGGGTGGGGGGTTGGGAGGAGGCATGATGTGATTATGCAGTGATATAAGTCTACGTAAGTACTACGTCAGAGCCAACTAATTGTAGACTCCCTATTTACAGAATGCTTCATTTAGAATGTCATGTCAAGTTAATGATCTTTATTGAGGGTAAAAGAGTAAACATATAAGCTTTTATTCATCGGGATCACACACACACATAAATTTACACACACACACACACACACACACACACACACACACACACACACACACACACACACACACACACACACACACACACACACACACACACACAAATTCACACAGACACACACGCGCGCGTGTATGCGTGCACACACACACATTCACAGATTCACACACACACACACACACACACACCACACACAACCACACACACACACACACACACACACACACACACACACACACACACACACACACACACACACACACACACACACAGCCTAATAAAGTACACGAAACAACTTAAGCAAATCACATCAAAACAAAACAAAAAACGAAGCAAAATAGCTGTCAACATATATGCAAGTCCATAAAAGGAACCTCTGAAACTTGATAACAAAACCTAAAAACGAAGTATCCATCAGCAAATAATTATATGATCTCTTTCAGTTTTCCAATATTCAGCATTATCAGACTGGATGGCATTTGAATATATGATTTGGATAGTATAGTATATAACTCCGGGGACGGGATAGCCTAGTTGTCAGAACATTGCGCCCGCAATCTGACGACCCGGGTTCGATTCCCGTTCAAGGGGATATTTTCTCCAGGAGTTAACATCAGCGCAGACTCCACTCTCCCCAAAAAGTCCTTCGGATGAGACTATAAACCGAGGCCCCGTGTGCGAACGCACGCAGAACATCTTGCGCACACGTTAAATCCTGTTCCGCTTTTCGTAAGAGTAGGCCATTGGGTGCCGGTGGGAACAGATGACAAAATTTACAAAACCGCATGCACACGGGGACTGGATGTAAAAAAGCATATAAGTGCTTATTCCATTATCCTCGATATAAAATAATAAAATAAAAATAAAATAAATAAAAAATAAAGTCGGGTGTGGGGGGAGGGGGGTGGCCTTGCGGTTATAGCGTTGCACTCGCAATTTGACGGGCCCAGTATCGAGCCCAGGTTCGAACCACAACCGAGACGCCTGTTCAAGGGGATTCGTTACCCGGGAGGTAACATCAGTGCTGACATCATTCTCCCGGAACGTCCCTTCAGACGGAACTATAAGCCGCGTGTGTAAACTAAACTATAAGATCTCGCAAGGATTGCTTTGCTGTGGCGAGTGAGACAGAATGGATAATTATTCTAGGTGACTTTCAGGGGTAAGGAACACGCAACGACATTAAGGCCACATAGGGAAAAAATAGATACACATGTTGACAGGAATTTGTCTTGTTTTGGTGTTTTTTTTTCTCCCCAAAAAATGAGTGGCGCTGCTCTTGTGGCAACGCACTCTACCTAGAGAGAGAACTCGAACTCGAACTCGAACTCAAATATTTTAATGAGGGTAAAGTGCAGTGATTGGCCTTTGCGCCGGATGGCAGCAGGGTGTGTCTCTCTGTATTTGAGTGTTGTTTTTGCGCTTTGATTTGTCTTTGCAAGATATAGCGCTATACAAGTTCCATTTATTGTTATTTTATTATTATTAAATGGATAAGCCAGAGGCTTCTATACACCAGGCCTGAGAGAGAGAGAGAGAGAGAGAGAGAGAGAGAGAGAGAGAGAGAGAGAGAGAGAGAGAGAAGAGAGAGAGAGAGAGAGCATCCAGAAATTCACACTGAGAAATCTGCCGTGAACGAGTGTGGAAAACAATACAATGCAATATAATACAATACATTACAGTACAGCATAATACAATATAACGCAATACAATGCAACACAATACAACAAAAAATACAATACAATGCAATATAATAAAATAAGTACATTACAACACAATCCAATCCAATCCAATCCAACACAACATGATACAAATACGACACAAAGCAATACAACTCAATACAGAACAATGCAATGCAGTGCAATATAACACAGCTCAACACAATACAGTACAATACATAACTATACAACACATCGATATTCATTTTATTTTATTTATCTTATTCTTAAATCACGGCAGATTTCTCTGCGTGAAATTCGGGCTCCTCTTCCCCGGGGAGAGCGCGTCACCGCAAGAGCAGCGCCACCCATTGCAATGCGATGCAATACGATACCATACAATGCAAAACCAT
>CM054146.1:14225448-14227948 GCA_028751875.1 Rapana venosa | reverse complement strand
TGTGTGGGTGGTGTGTGTTTGTGCCGCGCGCGCGCGTCTGCGAGGCATTGTTTTCCAGCAATTCTATGTCACAATGCATATTTTCCCTTTTTATTCATTTTTTTGAGGGCTGCATGTAGAAAAAACGGGATAATGCCAATCTTTACTCATGAAAAAAAACAATTGTTCAAAAAATTGTTCAATTTTCTCTCTCTCTCTCTCTCCCTTCTCTCTCTCTCTTATTATTATATATATATTTATGTATATCCTTTCACATTTTTCTCTCTCACTCTCTCTTTTTGGCACAATCTCTCTCTCTCCTCTCTCTCTCTCTCTCTCCCCTCTCCTTTTCTCTCTCTCTCTCTGGTATACCATACCCATTCTCTCCCCACCCTTCCCTCTCTCTCTCTCTGTGCACATTACTCATTCTCTCCCACCCTTCCTCCTCTCTCTGTACACATTACTCATTCTCTCCCCCACCCTTCCCCTCTCCCTTGGTGCAATTACTCATTCTTCTCCCCCACCCTTCCTCTCTCTCTCTGTGCACATTACTCATTCTCTCCCCCACCCTTCCCTTCTCTCTCTCTGTGCACATTACTCATTCTCTCCCCACCCTTCCTCTCTCTCTCTGTGCACATTACTCATTCTCTCCCCACCCTTCCTCTCTCTCTGTGCACATTACTCATTCTCTCCCCCCCCCTTCCTCTCTCTCTGTGCACATTACTCATTCTCTCCCCCACCCTTCCTCTCTCTCTCTGTGCACATTACCCCATTCTCTCCTTCACCCTTCCTCTCTCCTCTGTGCACATTACTCATTCTCTCCTTTACCCTTCCTCTCTCTCTGTGCACATTACTCTTCTCTCCCCACCTCTCTCTCTCTGTGCACATTACTCATTCTCCCCCACCCTTCCTCTCTCTCTGTGCACATTACCATTCTCTCCCCCACCCTTCCTCTCTCTCTCTGTGCACATTACTCATTCTCTCCCACCCTTCCTCTCTCTCTGTGCACATTACTATTCTCTCCCCCACCCTTCCTCTCTCTCTCTGTGCACATTACTCATTCTCTCCCCACCCTTCCTCTCTCTCCTATGTGTACATTTCTTTTTCTCTCCTCCACCTCTCTCTCTCTCTCTGTGTACATTACTTATTCTCTCCCCCCCCTTCCTCTCTCTCTCGTGTACATTACTCATTCTCTCCCCACCCTTCCCTTCTCTCTCTGTGCACATTACTCATTCTCTCCCCCACCCTTCCCCCTCTCTCTGTGCACATTACTCATTTCTCTCCCCACCCTTCCTCTCTCTCTGTGCACAATACTCATTCTCTCCCCACCCATCCTCTCTATCTGTGCACATTACTCATTCTCTCCCACCCTTCTCTCTCTCTGTGTGTGCACATTAAATCATCTCTCCCCACCCTTCCCCTCTCTCTCTCTGTGCACATTACTCATTCCTCCCCACCCCTTTCCCCTCTCTCTCTCGTATATTACTCATTCTCTCCCTACCCTTCCTTCTCTCTCTGTGCACATTACTCATTTCTCTCCCCCACCCTTCCTCTCTCTCTGTGCACATTACTCATTCTCTCCCCCACCCTTCCTCTCTCTCTGTGCACATTACTCATTCTCTCCCCACCCATCCTCTCTATCTGTGCACATTACTCATTTCTCTCCCCACCCTTCCTCTCTCTCTGTGTGTGCACATTACTCATTCTCTCCCACCCTTCCCCTCTCTCTCTCTGTGCACAAATTTCTCATTCTCTCCCCACCCTTCCCCTCTCTCTCTCTCTCTGTTTTATTACTCATTCTCTCCACCCCTCCTCTATCTCTCTCTCTCTGTGCACATTACTCATTCTCTCCCCCACCCTTCCTCTCTCTCTCTCTGCGCACAAATTTCTCATTTCTCTCCCCCACCCTTTCTCTTCTCTCTGTGCACATTACCATTTCTCCCCACCCTTCCTCTCTCTCTCTGTGCACATTACTTTATTCTCTCCTCCACCCCTCCTCTCTCTCTGTGCACATTTTCTCATTCTCTCCCCACCCTTCCCTCTCTCTCCTCTGTGCACATTACTCATTCTCTCCCCCACACTTCCTCTCTCTCTCTGTGCACATTACTCATCTCTCCTTCACCCTTCCTCTCTCTCTCTGTGCACATTACTCATTCTCTCCTTCACCCTTCCTCTCTCTCTGTGCACATTACTCATTCTCTCCCCACCCTCTCTCTCTGTGCACATTACTCATTTCTCCTCCCCCACCCCTCCTCTCTCTCTGTGACATTACCATTCTCTCCCACCCTTCCTCTCTCTCTGTGCACATTACTCATTCTCTCCCCCACCCTTCCTCTCTCTCTCTGTGCACATTACTATTCTCTCCCCACCCTTCCTCTCTCCCTTGGTGCACATTACTCATTCTCTCCCCCCCCCCCTCCCTCTCTCTCTGTGCATATTAATCATTCTCTCCCCCACCCTTCCTCTCTCTATGTGCACATTACTCATTCTCTCCCCACCCTTCCTCCTCTCTCTCTCTGTG
>CM054146.1:14192948-14217948 GCA_028751875.1 Rapana venosa | reverse complement strand
GCCGAGTGGTTAAGTCCGTTGGACTTCAACCTTATGGGGCTATGAAGTCGTGGGTTCGAATCTCGGCGGCGTCTGGTGGATTAAGGGTGGCGATTTTTTTTTAAACAATCTATGTATGTATGCATCTATCTATCTATCTATCTCTCTCTCTATCTCTCTATCTATCTGTCTGTCTATCTATCTATCTATCTATCTATCTATCTGTCTGTCTGTCTGTCTATCTATTTCTCTCTCTCTCTCCCTCCCTCTCTCTCTCTCTCTCTCTCTCTCTCTCTCTCTATATATATATATATATATATATATAAAGGAAAGGTAAAGGTAAAGGAGTGCCATAACCTATAAGGTCGTAGGGGAGCGAGGCGTCAGAGACCTCACTTCTCTAGGGCCAGCATATTGAGGGCGGCGCCCATCTCCTCTCCCTCGCTGCTTTACCTTCCCTGACCCTAAAGAGGGCAGGTACCCATTTACAGCTGGGTGAACTGGGAGAACTGTACTGAAGCCAAAGCGCGTAAACGGTCACCCATCCAACTGGTAACCACGCTTGACGCTGCTTAACTTGGCTGAGGGAAAGCGAGTGCTCCGACCACTGAGCTATCCCGTCCCCATATATATATAATATATATATTATATATATATATATATTATAAATATATATATTATATATATATATATATATATATATATATATATATATATATACAGAATATAAAAACAATATGCACGTTAAAGATTCCGTTCTTTACACCAGCGCGCGGCTGGTTACGGAAACACGAACACATCCAGCATACATCCCCGAAGTCTAAATGCGGCTACCTTCATGGTGGGGAAAGAAACGGTCGCATAAGCAAAATCTCAACATCGGTGAACCTCGGAGCTCTAGCCGAGGAACGGAAAAACCCGAACTTTGTGCAATGTCGATCAAGTGTTCCCCCGCTTGTCTTTTCCCTGCCACACCCGGAATAGTCCGCGCGCACGCGCGCGCGCGTGTGTGCGTGGGAGTGAGGGGGTTTCATATGTGTGTGTGTGTGAGAGATGGGGGTGTAGGGGGGAGGAGGTTCATGCGTGAATGTGTGTGGTGTGTGTGTGTGTGTGTGTGTGTGTGTGTGTGTGTGTGTGTATGTGCGAGCGTGCCTGCGTGCGAATGAGTAGGGGCATTGCACTTCCAACATATGGTGATATTCCCGCAGTAACCTTTATATGGTTGGCTTGAGTACTGGGATGAGGATCTAATAAATGGGTGTGAGTGTTTTTAAAAAAAAAGTCTCGATGGTTTGATATGTGTTTCTTCTTGTTGTTGTTGTTGTTGTTGTTCTTCTTCCTCTTGTGCTTGTTGTTGTTGATGTTGTTGTTGATGTTGTTGTTGTTGTTCTTCTTCTTCTTTGCATTGTTGTCGTTGTCGTTGTTGTTGTTGTTGTTTTTGTTGTTGTTATTGTTGTTGTTGTTCTTCTTCTTCTTTGCATTCTTCTTCTTCTATTTATTCATTCATTCATTCATTCATTCTTCTACTTCTGCTTCTTCTTCTTTGCATTCTTCTTCTTCTATTCATTCATTCATTATTCATTCATTCATTCATTCATTCATTCATTCATTCTTCTTCTTCTTCTTCTTCTTCTTCTTCTTCTTCTTCTTCTTCTTCTTCTTCTTCTTCTTCTTCTTCTTCTTCTTCTTTGCATTCTTCTTTGCATTCTTCTTCTTCTTCTTCTTCTTCTTCTTTGCATTCTTCTTCTTTGCCTTCTTCTTCTTTGCATTCTTCTTCTTCTTTTCTTCTTTTGCATTCTTCTTCTTCTTTGCATTCTTCTTTGCATTTTTCTTTGCATTCTTCTTCTTCTTCTTTGCATTCTTCTTTGCATTTTTCTTTGCATTCTTCTTCTTTGCATTCTTCTTCTTCTTCTTCTTTGCATTCTTCTTTGCATTCTTCTTCTTCTTTGCATTCTTCTTCTTCTATTTCATTCATTCATTATTCATTCATTCATTCATTCATTCATTCATTCATTCTTCTTCTTCTTCTTCTTCTTCTTCTTCGTCTTCGTCGTCGTCGTCGTCGTCGTCAACAGAGAGCAACTACTTTTGTCTGCCATATCAACGAAAATGCGTTGAAGTGATGCCCTTAGGCGCCTGACAAGCCAGGCCCAGCGCATCCATCTTCGGCATGTGAGCGAATTATAATATTTTTTAAATTTTTTATAAGTCTTCCTGGGAAAAAAATAGGCAGAATAATAGACCAAGAAGGAGGTAATGACAGGAAGGAAAAGGAGAGGAGAGTTTAAGTTTAAGGAGAGTTGCATACCTGTAAATGATTGATTGCAAGCGCTTCGATTTGTTTTGTTTTTTTACAAGATTCAGCGCTATATAAATTCCATATATTATTATTATTATTATTATTATTATTATTATTATTATTATTATTATTATTATTATTATTATTATAAAAGAGGGAACTCCTAGAATAGAATTTCCAGAAGTTGGAGATACAAATTATTGTACTGACGAGGTTCCCTGGCATTAACACGAAAGAGTGTTTTAAAATTTTTTTTTACTAGTTTGGTTTTAATTCTTAATGAGGTGACGGCTCTCTCGGCGTGTGGCCCCTGTCGTCAGTGGGATTATTAGCTGATCATGATTGATGGGTTGGCTGATTGATTGATTGGTTCATTGTTGGATTGATTGATTGACTGTTGAATTACAACAGGTGGGAGGGATAACGTTATGGGGCCCCCCTAATCTTAGTTATCCTGAAGCTGGAGGTTGAGGGCTTGAACCTTGGCTGCACCAGTGTAGTATCTGATTACGGCTAGGGATGCGTACGACTCTCTCTCTCTGTGTATCTTTCTGTGTCTGTCTGTGTCTGTCTCTGTCTCTCTCTGTCTCTGTCTGTCTCTATGTCTCCCTGTCTCTCTCTGTCTCTCTGTCTCTCTCTGTCTCTGTCTCTCTGTCTCTGTCTGTCTGTCTGTCTCCCCCTCTGTATCTCTTTCTCTCTCTCTCTCTCTCTCTCTCTCTCTCTCTCTACACACACACACACACCCCGTACGCGCGCACACACACACACCGCACACACACACACACACACACACACACACACACACACACACACACACACACACACACACACACACACACACACACACACACACACACACACACACACACACACACACACACAAGCACAAACATACAGCATTGGCAGACTGGCACAAACTGACCCTGAAAGATCGTAAAAATCATTTTTTTTCTTAGAATCGTCAAGTGCTGCTGGGATTTCAACTCACAACTCTTGATCTTAAGAGCGCACAAATCCTCCAGATATTTATCTGCTATGCGCATATTGTCGACGTGAGGTTTTATTTGGATAAGCACGACGCTAAGGCCTCTTTTATATCCTTTTTAAGCTTCTCTATGATGCATATATATCTTGCTGGTCAATCTCGGTTCCTTTATTTCAAGGGGTACTCATCAGCATTTAGGCCCTACCTCTCATCTCCATTCCAGGACACACACACACACACGCACGCACGCACGCACGCACGCACGCACCCACGCACACAAATACACACATGCGCGTGTATACACACACACACACACACACACACACACAACACACACACACACCACACACACACAATATATATATATATATATATATATATATATATATATATATATATATATATATATATATATATATATATATAAATATATAATGCGCGCCTAGCATATGGAAACAAATGTTTTTTTTCAGTTTATTGAAGTCCGACCCTCAAAAACACGGAGTCTTTTTTGAGCATAAGGTAGTGATTTACAAATTTGTTTCATTCTTTATTCTTTATTTTACGAGGAGAATGGAATAAGCCCTTTTCAGCCAGTGTTGGAATGTGTCAAAGAATTTAGTGGAGAAGATAGCTAAGCGTTCCTAACGGGCCTTCTTCTTTAACGGAACAGAGAGCTTTTTTGTCCTGATTCAGCTGCTCGATGTCTCCATTCAGTCTACTACTGTATCATAGCGTGCATGTTGCACACTGCCTTTGATCATGTCATCCATTCCACTAAGGCCCATGCAATAATCGTGGTATCCATTCCACTTAGACCCATCAATATTCGTGGTATCAATACCACTTAGACCCATCAATATTCGTGTTATTCATACCACTTAGACCCATCAATATTCGTGGTATTCATTCTACTTAGACCCATCAATATTCGTGTTATCCATTCCACTTAGACCCATCAATTTTCGTGTTATCCAGATCACTCAAGCCCGTCAAGTCAATATTCGTATTAACCATATCTCTTACGCCTATCTAAGTTATCATATCCTAGCACTATGGGCTGCGCCAAGGTAAAGTGCTCTACAAGTTTCCGCTTACATTACATGACACAACACGACACTACTTCATATTCCGCCTCTTCTTCTTTTATGTGAAAGATGAATCATAGGTTTTTAGCGTGTCTGTGTGCAAGGTGTTCTTGCGTGATTTCCTATAATGGACTTCAGTTTATAGTATCGTGGGAAGGGCATATTGGGGGATGGAGTTAGGACTAGTGGAAGCCATATACTAGGGGGAAAAGCAAAGAAACCCCCCAAAAAAACCCCAAAAACCCCACCCTGCCCTCCCAAACAAACCAAACCCCCCAAACAACAAAACCAAACCAAACAAGAAAAACACCCTTTCTCTAAAAAACAACAACACACACCAACTGTTAAATATGTTACTTTTTTTTAAATAGTTTTAAACCTTTGGAAATCAGACCCAGTAAAACGCAAACTGTTTATTGGCACGAAAGAGCCATTTACAAATTTCTGTATAGCCAGTATGAATACCTCCCCTCCCCGACCCCTCCAAACTTCCCCCCCCCCCACCCCAAAAAAAAAAGCCCACACAGTGAAACAACAACAAAATAAAACCTAGAATTAACAACACAAAACAAACCCCAACCCTCTTCCACCCCCAGCCCCCCCCCCCCCCCCCCCAACAAACAAGCAAGCAAACAAGAGAACAAACAGACCCCCCAAAAAAACCCAACAACAACAACAAAAATCCAAACATTTTTCAGTCCATGTCAGTTGTGTCAAAAGAATTTCATGCAAGAGAAGGTACACTATACGTCCCTAACAGGTCTTCTTTAATAGACAAACCCTTTTGTCTTGATTCAACTGCCCGGGAGTCTTCATTCAGTCTACTACTGAGTCAAAGCAAGCATATTGCACACTGTTTTTGGTAATGTTATCCATTCCACTTAGGACCATTCAATATTCGTGTTATCCATTTCATTTACACCCATCAATAATCGTGTTATCCTTTCCACTTACGCCCATCAATATTCGTGTTATCCATTCCACTTAGACCCATCAATATTCGTGGTATCCATTCCACTAATGCCCATTCCATTTTCGTGTTATCCATTCCACTTAGACCCATTCAATTTTCGTGTTATCCATTCCACTTAGACCCATCAATGTTCGTGGTATCCATTCCACTTAGACCCATCAATATTCGTGTTATCCATTCCACTTAGACCCATCAATTTTTGTGTTATCCATTTCACTAAGTCCCATTCAATTTTCGTGTTATCCATTCCACTTAGACCCATCAATATTCGTGGTATCCATTCCACTTAGACCCATCAATATTCGTGTTATCCATTCTACTTAGACCCATCAATATTCGTGTTATCCATTCCACTTAGACCCATCAATATTCGTGGTATCCATTCCACTTAGACCCATCAATATTCGTGTTATCCATTCCACTTAGACCCATCAATGTTCGTGGTATCCATTCCACTTAGACCCATCAATATTCGTGTTAGCCATTCCACTAAGGCCCATTCAATTTTCGTGTTATCCATTCCACTTAGACCCATCAATTTTCGTGTTATCCATTCCACTTACGCCCATTCAATTTTCGTGTTATCCATTCCACTTAGCCCATTCAATTTTCGTGTTATCCAGATCATTCAGGCCCGTCAAGTCAATATTCGTATTAACCATATCTCTTACCCCTATCTCTGTGCCAAGGTAAAGTGCTCTACAAGTTTCCGCTTACATTACATGACATAACACGACACTACTTCATATTCCACCTCTTCTTTTGTGTGAAAGATGAATCATAGGTTTTTAGCGTGTCTGTGTGCAAGATGTTCCTGCCCTGTAATGGACCTCAGTTTATAGTCTTCATGCAAGGGTATAATTATGGGGGGATGGAGTTAGCAGTAATGTAAGCCTATACTGGGGGAAAAAAAGCAAAAACACCCACTCCCACCCCCTCACAAACCCAACCCAGGAAGAACAAAGCAAAACTAAGCAGCAAATAAACCCTGCTTCCTCCAAAAAATAAGAAGAAAAAGACACACACACACACGCGCGCTTACACGTGCATACATACAGACAGAAAGACAGCACGCGTGCACACACACACACACACACACACACACACACACACACACACACGCGCGCGCGCGCGCGCGCGCGCGCGCGCGCTCACCCCTGCATGCATGCACGCACACGCACATGCAAGATTCAAAATATATATCCTTTCACCCCTTTTGGGATACAAAGGATCAGAAGAAAATCAACAGGAGAACACACACACACACACACACACACACACACACACACACACACACACACACACACACACACACACAACACACACACACACACACACACACACACACACACACACACACACACACACACACAACACACCACACACACACACACACACACACACACACACACACACAACACACACTGAAACGAAAACCTCAACTCTCAATCCAGCTCATCTGTCCCTAACAGATATTCAACACCATTGATCTGCGTACATTCGTACGAGTATTGTTGTCAAGAGCTTAGGAATCAATTTCAAACTGATCAGCACAGTTGGCTTCATATCACAACAGATGTAACAAGACCTTACAGAGCAGGAACACAACGAAATTAATCCCCATCCCCCCAAAAACCCAAAACAAAACAAAAACAACAAACAAAACCAAACGGATAGAAGTGAGAGATTTTATTTATTTTATTTAATTCTTTTATATCGAAGTTAATGGAATAAGCACGTATGTGCTTTTTTTTTTTACAACCAGTTCCCGTGTGTATGCAGCTTTGTAAATTTTTGTCATTTGTTCCCACCGGCACACAATGGCCTACTTTTGCGAAAAGCGGAACAGCATTTAACGTGTGCGCAAGATGTTCTGCGTGTGTTCGCACACGGGGCCTCGGTTTATAGTCTCATCCGAAGGACTTGGAGAGAAAGAGAAAGAGAGAGAGAGAGAGAGAGAGAGAGAGAGAGAGAGAGAGAGAGAGAGGAGAGGAGAGAGAGAGAGAGAGAGAGAGAGAGAGAGAGAGAATCTTGCTAGACAGCAAACACAGAGGGACTATTGTCCCACTTTACAGGAAAAAACCACACCAAACTGTGGAGGGTTTGATCTGATTCAATGATTGTCGAGTTACGTGTCTTTACTGTGGTATCTGGTCAAGGCCTATTGGGGTGGGGGTGGGGGTGGGGGTGAGGGGGATTGTTATTAGTACCATATGTAATTCCACACAGTGGAAATGGATTGCCGGAAGTGGGGTGGGGGTGGAGTGGGGAGTGGAGGGTGGGTGTGTGGGTAGTGGTGGCTTCTGTGTCTAATCTGCTCTCTCTGTTTCATATTACAGGTAGATCTGTCTATTCTGCTATCTGTCTGTCTGTCTGTCTGTATGTATGTCTGTCTCTGTCTCTCTGTGTGTGTAGATGATTAGTTAGTTTGTAAGAAATCATGTTTTTGTAGGGTTTTTCAGGTTTATGCCCTCGCTTGTGTGTGTAGAGGGTTTTATTTGTTAGTTCTTTACTATGTAGAAGGTTTGTTTCTTGGTTTTCCCGTGAGCATGAGAGGAACTTATTGCAAGTGTTTAACATACACACACATGCACACACACACATGGACACACACATGCACACACACACACATGTACATACACACACACACACACACACACACAAACACACACACACACACACACTTCTTATACCAAAATACAGTACCTGCATTCCATACTACTGTACTGGTATAAGAAGTGTGTGTGTGTGTGTCCATGTTGTGTGTGTGCATGTGTGTGTATCCATGTGTGTGTGTGTGCGTGTATATGTGGTGTTCCATGTGCGTTGCGTGGTGAGTGTTTTGGTGTTTAAACACTTGCAAAATCCTCTCATGCTCACGAGAAAGCCTTGGGAGTCAGTTCTTATCTTAACTTTGCAGGCATTCCCCTTTTGCGACAAAAAAACAACAAACCAGTTAAGGACACCACAGCCAGCTCTTGGCCAACTCCAGTACTGTACCTTCCCTAAGCCACAAGCTAGTCCTTCAGGTATTGAGTGCAACGTTTTATCTACTCACTGGGCTATTATCTGCCATCACAGTAACGTTTTATCCACTCACTGGGATATTATCTGCCCTCACAGTGGCGTTTTATCCCCTCACTGGGCTATTATCTGCCCTCACAGTAACGTTTTATCCACTCACTCAGCTATTATCTGCCGTCAGAGTACCGTTTTATCCACTCACTGGGATATTATCTGCCCTCACAGTGGCGTTTTATCCCCTCACTGGGATATTATCTGCCCTCACATTAACGTTTTATTTACTCACTGGGCTATTATCTGCCCTCACAGTAACGTTTTATAATCATATGGCTACACTGCACTCCACTAAGTTGATCCACTCACTAGGCTTGTTATTGCCTCACATAACGTTTTATCCACTATGGCTATTATCTGCCATCATAGTAACGTTTATCCACTCACTGGGCTATTATCTGCCCTCACAGTAACGTTTTATCCACTCACTGGGCTATTATCTGCCCTCACAGTAACGTTTTATCCACTCACTCGGCTATTATCTGCCCTCACAGTAACGTTTTATCCACTCACTGGGCTATTATCTGCCCTCACAGTAACGTTTTATCCACTCACTGGGTCATTATCTGTCCTCACAGTAACGTTTTATCCACTCACTGGGCTATTATCTGCCCTCACAGAAACGTTTTATCCACTCACTCGGCTATTATCTGCCCTCACAGTAACGTTTTATTCACTCACTGGGCTATTATCTGCCCTCACAGTAACGTTTTATTCACTCACTGGGTCATTATCTGTCCTCACAGTAACGTTTTACCCACTCACTGGGCTATTATCTGCCCTCACAGTAACGTTTTACTCACTCACTGGGCTATTATCTGCCCTCACAGTAACGTTTTAGCCACTCACTGAGCTCTCTGCTGTCACAGTAGCGCAGGTAACTTTTCCATCCATCTTAACTGGGCTCAATCACTCATACAGAAGCTTGCACTTTGGTGTGAGGATCCCTTTTTGGGGGGGTCATGTTCCTTCCACCCGACGACATTTTCAACTTCCTGGCCGGCAGAATCTGGGTTTTTTCCCCTCTTTCTGATACGAGTGAAGGTGTCATAGTTAGTCATGTAGAATAAGGCTGTTTTTTTTTTAGGGAATCTGGGCCTTAGTTTTTAAAAAAAAATCTCATTTTATGCCTGGTTGATGTGGTTTCTCCCACAATGTGGGGACTGTCTGGGGTTTGACCTTGATGGTTGGCCTTGGCTATGATACAAGAAAGGACAGAGAGTTGATTACGTACCCTGTTTTCATCTGTATCATAGTTGCACAGTTTTAATCTGAGATTTAAATTTTTTACAGGTGACAGCCTCAGTATGGCCTCTATGATGGGAGGGGGTGGTGGGTGGGGTGGGGTGAAGGGTGGGGGGACTATAAACAACGAGATTGGAGGTTGGCTTGGTGTGAGGATCATGGGAAGGAGGACAGCTTCTGGCAACAACGTGCCCTTTGACTTTTGCTAAATGGGTCCCTGATATATATATATATATATATATATATATATATATATATATATATATATATATTTATATATATACATATATCGGCAAAATTTCAAGCAAGCCATGCCCTCAATGTGTAAGCGGAATTCAGTGCTGCGTGTGTGTGTCCCTTTCCCCTGTTTAATTATTGTGTATATTGCCTATAACGTTTAAGCCGCTTTATGAGCGCAGGAATTTTATTAGTGCTAAATGTGGCAATTAAAGTCATGCTTTACAACACACACACACATACCAACACACACACACACACACATACACACACACACACACCACACACACACGCACGCAGCACGCCCCCTCATCCCCCCCCCCCCACCCACACGCACACAGCGCACGCACGCACGCGCACAGAGGCAAATATGTTCTAACGGTATAGCAGGACAGGAACGTAACAGAAGATGAGGAAGCCCCCCCCCTCCCCCAAATATAATTATACATATATTATAAAAAAAAAGTAAAAATAATATGATAAATAGTTCAGCTTTGACATTCACATTAGTAACTTAAATATCTAAAAAAACCGCTGCAACTGAAAAACGGCTTTAAAACTTAAATTGCTTGACACAAACATAGTAGTTAAGTGAGAAAATATAACAAATAACACCATTTTAAACATTTTTATTTTTACTTCTTCAATGCTAATATGTGATGAACTTAACAAAGCGGCACTGTGACAAGTATTGAACAATCAGCAGAAACGTTGAAGAATGATTCACGCCTAAAAATGGCCTAACAAGCTGGCCTTGAAAGAAAAAAAAAGAAAGTTGGCTGTTTTCTGTGGCGTCACCCCTACATGACCTCAAGAGGGTTTATTTATTTATTTATTTTATATCGAGGATAATGGAATAAGCGTTCATGTGCCTTTTTTACATCCAGTCCCCGTGTGTATGCGGTTTTGTAAATTCTGTCATCTTTTCCCACCGCCACACAATGGCCTACTCTTACGAAAAGCGGAACAGGATTTAACGTGTGCGTAAGATGTTCTGCGTGAGTTCGCACACGGGGCCTCGGTTTATAGTCTCATCCGAAGGACTTTTGGGGAGAGTGGAGTCTGCACTGATGTTAACTCCAGGGGAAAACATCCCCCTTGAACGGGAATCGAACCTGGGTCGTCAGATTGCGAACGCAATGTTCTAACCACTAGGCTATTCGGTTGAGAACATACACCCCTTCACTTTCCAGAGAAAACTTCCGGCGGAAGCAGAAGAAGCAGCCGAAGGAAATAAATGTGGAACTGTTTTCCAGGATTGTTTTTTTGTTTTAGATTGTATTTTGTTCTTAAGATAAATCATTTCTATACTTTAAACAAAATGTTAGAAAAGTGTTGTGATTTTGATTTTTGATTTATTTTTGCGCGCGCGCGTGTGTGTATTTGTGTGTGTGTGTGTGTGTATCTGTGTGTGTGTATTTATTATTTTTTTATATTTTATTTTACTCTTTTATTTCGAGGATAATGGAATAAGCACTCATGTGCTTTTTTACATCCAGTTCCCGTGTGTATGCGGTTTTGTTAATTTTGTCATCTGTTTCCACCGGCACACAATGGCCTACACTTCCGAAAAGCGGAACAGGATTTAACGTGTGCGCAAGATGTTCTGTATGCATTCGAACACGGGGCCTCGGTTTATAGTCTCATCCGAAGGACTTTGACAGTCAGTTCGATTTTTTGCTCAAACTGGGAAGAAAGGGCGAGGCTGGGAATCGAACCCACAACCTCACGGTTTACTTGTTGGCAGGTGGACATCTTAACCATCCTGCCACCTTCCTTCCTTCCTCTGTGTATGTGTGTGTGTGTGTGTGTGTGTGTGTGTGCGCTTCCAAAAACAAATATGTGTGTGTTAGCGCGCGAGCGCGCGTGTGTGTATATGTGTGTGTTTGTGCGCGCGCACACGTGCGCAAACGCAAACCCAGGCTGACTCATCCTGTTTCATAATCAAACTCGAAACTGAAAACTGGGTCCCTTCAAAATTATTAAGAACACGACATACACGCACAAAAAAATCCAGAAACAATACACTAGACTAGATTTTTTCTCTCTCATCATTTCACTTCCTAACACAAACTAGCAGAAAAGTCTCTGGAATAATCTCCGGTGCCGGAATCCCAAAATAGATCCTGCAGGCGATTAAATTCAATCACAATTTTTGAAGAAAAGCAGGATATGAAAGTTCTGGAGATGAAAAAAAAAGAGCAAGAGATAAAATTGAGATTTTATTAGCTTCATTTCCTGATGCAACGTGATTCAAACGATTCCCAGGAATTAGAGTCCCTAAAAATCGTTTGTAAAATGGATCCAAACTGGACACTATAAATGTGATGCTTTATATGGTTACAGTGAGAAAAGTGTGTGTGTGTGTGTGTGTGTGTGTGTGTGTGTGTGTGTGTGTGTGTGTGTGTGTGTGTGTGTGTTTGTATTTATTTATTTATTTTATTCTTTTATATCGAGGATAATAGAATAAGCACTCATGTGCTTTTTTTACATCTAATCCCCGTGTGTATGCGTTTTGTCAATTCTGGTATCTGTTCCCACCGGCACACAATGGCCTACTCTTAGGAAAAGCGGAACAGGATTTAACGTGTGCGCAAGATGTTCTGCGTGCGTTCGCACACGGGACCTCGGTTTATAGTCTCATCCAAAGGACTTTTGGGGAGAGTGGAATCTGCACTGATGTTAACTCCAGGCGAAAATATCCCCTTGAACAGAAATTGAACCTGGGTCGTCAGATTGCGAGCACAATGTTCTAACCACTAGGCTATCCCGTCCCCCAAATTTCAATGTGTGTGTGTGTGTGTTTGTGCGTGCGCGCGCGTGTGTGTTTATGTGTGTGTATGTGTATGTGTGTGTATGTGTATGTGTGTGTATCTGTGTGTATGTGTGTGTGTATGTGTATGTGTGTGTATGTGTGTATGTGTGTGTATGTGTATGTGTATGTGTGTGTGTGTGTGTGTGTGTGTGTGTGTGTGTGTGTGTGTGTGTGTGTGTGTGTGTGTGTGTGTGTGTGTGTAAAACTGACCCAAACTGGTCTCTTTCAGAAGCTAAGTTTGTACAACTTTGTATCGACGTTGTCGGAAAAGTGTATACGTGTGTGTGTGTGTGTGTGTGTGTGTGTGTGTGTGTGTGTGTGTGTGTGTGCGGTGTGTGTTTATGTGTGTCTGTGCGTGTGTGTGCGTGTGCGTACGTGTGTGTGCGTGTGTTTGTGTGTACGTGCGTGCGTATGCATATATATATGTACGTACGTGCATGTGTATGTGTGCATGCATATGTGTGTCTGTCAGTCTGTCTGTCTCTCTGTCTGTGTGTATCGAAACAGAGAGTGTAGGGTTTGTTTTATCACTGTACAGATTCCGTGATTTTGTCCACGAAGATAGTTATAGCGATTCTGTCTTCTTTCAAGGCATGATAAGTATGTTGGTATTGATCACAAACAGCAAAGAAAAGATGTGTGTGTGGTGTGTGTGTGTGTGTGTGTGTGTGTGTGTGTGTGTGTGTGGTGTGTGTGTGTGTGTGTGCGTGCGTGCGTGCGTGTGTGTGTACACGCACAGACAAAGATCAAGTATGCACATCAAAGATACCGTAATATCAAATTGTATTGCTTTGCATTGTAAAGATAAAAGATAAAGTGTTTCCATACCTATGCGGTCGTAGGGGAGCGAGGCACCAGAGACCTCAGCTTCTCCATTGGCCAGCATATTGAGGGCGGCGCCCATCTCCTCTCCCTCGCTGCTTTACCTTCCCTGACCCTGAGGAGGGCAAGTACCCATTTACAGCTGGGTGAACCTTGGAACTGTACTGAAGCCAAGGCGCGCAAACGGTCACCCATCCATTGGTAACAACGCTCGATGCTGCTTAACTTAAGCTTAGGGAAAGCGAGTACTCTGATCACTGAGCACTGCATTGTATTGTATATCATTGCACTGCATTGCATTGTATATCATTGCACTGCATTGTATTGTATACCATTGCACTGCATTGCATTGCATATCATTGTACTGCATTGTATTGTATATCATTGCACTGTATTGTATTGTATATCATTGCACTGTATTGTATTGTATATCATGCACTGCATGTATTGTATTATGTGCTTTGTTGTATAACATTGCACTGCATTGCATTGTATATCATTGCACTGTATTGTATTGTATATCATTGCAATGCATTGTATTGTATAGCATTGCACTGCATTGTATTGTATATCATTGCACTGCATTGTATTGTATATCATTGCACTGCATTGTATTGTATATCATTGCACAACATTGTATTCTATTGTATTGTATATTCATTGCACTGCATTTATGTGCTATATTTCAATCATTATTGCATTACTGCATTTATTATTGTATATCATTGCACTGCATTGTATTGTATAGCATTGCACTGCATTGTATTGTATAGTCATTGCACTGCATTGTATTGTATAGTATTGCACTGCATTGTATTGTATAGTATTGCACTGCATTGTATTGTATAGTATTGCACTGCATTGTATTGTATAGCATTGCACTGCACTATATTGTATACCATTTCACTGCATGGTATTGTATCTCATTGCACTGCGTTGTATTGAATATTATTGCACTGCACTGTAGTGTATATAATTGTACTGCGTTGTATTGTATTGTATATCATTGCACTGCGTTGTATTGTATAGCATTGCACTGCATTGTATTGTATAGCATTGCACTGCATTGTATTGTATAGCATTGCACTGCATTGTATTGTATATCATTGTACTGCATTGTATTGTATATCATTGTACTGCATTGTATTGTATATCATTGCACTGCATTGTATTGTATAGCATTGCACTGCGTTGTATTGTATAGCATTGCACTGTATTGTATTGTATATCATTGCACTGTATTGTATTGTATATCAGTGCACTGCATTGTATTGTATAGCATTGCACTGCATTGTATTGTATAGTATTGCACTGCATTGTATTGTATATCATTGCACTGCGTTGTATTGTATTGTATATCATTGCACTGCATTGTATTGTATAGCATTGCACTGCATTGTATTGTATATTATTGCACTGTATTGTATTGTATATCATTGCACTGCATTGTATTGTGAAGCATTGCACTGCATTGTATTGTGTATTGTATTGTATATCATTGCACTGCATTGTATTGTATAGCATTGCAGTGCATTGTATTGTATATCAGTGCACTTCGTTGTATTGCATATCATTGCACAGCATTGTATTGTATATCATTGCGTTGCATTGTATTGTATAGCATTGCAGTGCACTATATTGTAAATCATTGCTCTGCATTGTATTGTAAATCATTGCACAAAATTGTATTGTATAGCACTGCACTGCATTGTATTGTATATAATTGCACTGTATTGTATTGTATATCACTGCACTGCACAGTATTGTATAGCATTGCACTGCACAGTATTGTATAGCATTGCACTGCATTGTATTGTATAGCACTGCACTGCATTGTATTGTAATCATTGCACTGCATTGTATTGTATATCATTGCACTGCACAGTATTTTATATCATTGCGCTGCATTGTATTGCTCCCATCTGCACGCATTGTATTGAGCTGTCCAGTATTGCACTGCACGGCATTGCATTATATTGCATTGCGTTGGATTGTATTGTATTGCATTGCAACGCATTAAGCTGTATTGCCTTGTGTTTTGTTGTATTGCACTGTATTATGGTGCATTGCGTTGAGTTGTGTTGCAATGCTTTGCGTTGCCTTGTATTTAGTTTTTGTTTTGAATGATAAATTCAATTTTTTCAGTTTTTGCCAATCTGGTTATATATCAGCTTAACTACAAGAATCCAGAGCTACAATATCATTTTTACCAAAGGACAACCCTCGTGTTTGCTGTGCGGGGCTCTTTAACGTGCAATCAATGCATGGCACATACGAAACCTTGGCTTATCACCTACCGTATGATCCCAAAAACTAGCAATAAGGCCCTCATTTACGGCCTGCTGGATACACGTCGAGGGAACGTGCTTGTTTTGAACTGGATTTTCTTCTTCTTTTCTTCCTCGAAAACTCAGACAGCAACTATTGTTGTCATGTACAATGAGCAAAAATGGGTCACGCTGCCGTTAAGCGCCTGACAAGTCAGGCCCAGCGCATACGACTTGGGCATAAGAGAGAATTACTATCTATTAAGTCTTTCCGTAAAGCAAAGGCATGAGAATGGACCAAGAAGGCAGAAAATAGACAAGAAGGAGGTGACAGGAACAACAGAAACGAGGCAGAAACAAAGAGAGAAAGAAAGAGAGAGAGGAGACAGAGAGAGAGAGAGAGGAGAGAGAGAGAGAGAGAGAGAGAAAGAAGAGAGAGAGAGAGAGAGGAGAGAGAGGAGAGAGAGAGAGAGAGAGAGAGGAGAGAGAGAGAGAGAGAGAGAGAGAGAGAGAGAGAGAGAGAGAATTTCTTGCACAGAATATCCAGGAGGTGAGGTTGCTATTTATACTGACAGGGCCCCAGCATCCGCCCACCCAGGGGAGAGAACTGGATTTTAAACCCGGAACAAGTCAGTGTCTTGAAGGCTGTGTTACTTCTACCAGGATTTGATTATAGTAGAGTCCCTGAGGAGCTATCCGATTGTAGGGACTGTACCATCAACCAGCCATCATTTTTTGTTGTTGCCTTACGCCAAACAGCAAACTCAGGCGAGAATGTTGTATTCTCTGGGGTAGTAATGGTTAAGTGGTTTAAGAGTCTAGATCTCGTGATTGAGGGGCTCGGGTTCGAATCGCGGCTCAGCTCTTCAGTGTAGGAGCCCCCCACCCCCTCACACACGCATACACACAAACGCACACACACACACACACACACACACACACACACACACACACACACACACACACACACACACACACACACACACACACACACACACACACACACACACACCACACACACACACACACACACTCATCCCCGGAGATTGTATTGAAACTATCTTCCTGCATGTGTTTTGTATGAGACGATAAACCCATGTCCCATAGGCAAAAAGCACACCTAGCTCCCATCTTCACATTTTACTTTCACCTTCACCTATCCCGCAGTCCCGTGGACCGTGGAGGGACCACTGAAGATTTCGCAACCAGCTTCCTCCACTCGCCGCGGCCCTCTGCTTTCCGTAGCAAATCGTTCCACTCAAGGCCAGTCAGTCTACTCTGTGATGTTGTCTTCCCGTCGTGTTCTCTGTCTGCCTCTTCTTCGTCTCCCTCCTTGTACTGTAGCTGCTATCAGTCTTTCGTAAAAAAAAAAAATGTAGGTCACTTATAATTATCCGGTGGTGTAGACAACATCCCAAAATACCTAGCATGCTTCTTCTGAGGCTGCGCTAGCGAATTGGGTTATGCTGTTAGTGAAGTATCTGTAAAACAACAACACCCCACAAGGAAAAAAATCCTAATAATGGCTACCTTGGCACAGCTTCCACTAAAATCATTTCCACCCCCTCCCTATAATACCTTCACACCCAACCCCCTCCCCCCTCACCAAAGAAACCAACATCACCACCACAATCGAATTTACCAAGACAATGACACCTCCTCTCCCCCTCCCCAACCCCCACACACCTGACCAGGTCTTACCTTACCTCTACTCCATTCCTCCTTCAACCGAACCCCCACCCACCCTCCAATCCCCACACCACACCACAACCCCATCCCACACCCCTACCCCACCCTTACCCCCACCCTACCCCTACCTCCTACAGCACTTCCCTGAGAGCGAATACTTCAGATTTGAAGAGGTCAACTTTTCCACACCTGGCCCTACGTCTAAATCGCTGTCATGTTGTGCTTTGCCTTTACTCTTCTCCTCGCCTCGCCTCTCCCTCTCCTCTCCTCTCTTCTCCTCTCCTTCTCTTCTACTCTCCTCTTCTCCAGCTCACTGTCTTGTATCGATCCGCAGAACCAGGCAGGGGTCGTGGTTATCCCCTGCCTGCCGCCGACATTTGAAGCTAGGAAGAAGCCTCGGACAAAGCAGCCAAGCTCGGCAAGCTATTTATAAATCGACAGCAGCAGCAGCAGCAGCAGAGACAGAAGGCTATCGACAAAACAAACACCAAAAAAAAGTATAGAGAGGGAGGAGGGAGGGAGGGAAAAGGCTAGAAATGAAGGACGAGAAGAAAAACTAAACAACAGGAGTAGTAAGTAGTAGCAGCAGCAGGAGTGGACGCAGGCACGTATTGAAGCACCGGTGCACCAGGTGGCTTGTGTTGGTGTGCTGCTGCTATGTTGCAGAGGATTCTTCTTCAACATTGTGTGCTCAGCTGTTTTGTGCCTGGGAAAATAGCCGACTAGAGCCTAATAGCTCTTCGATATTCTCTCTTCTTCCCTCTTCCACCCACCCCCTACCCTCTTCTCTGCTCCTCCTCCTCTCTCTCTTTCCTGCTCTCTTGGCGAGAGAGAAAGACAGAAGTGACATAGAGGCTAATTATTGCTCTGAAAATCTGCTGGAAAAAAAAGAAAAGAGTGTGACCTTCTATGTCATGTACCTGAAACTCATCTGATTAATAGTAATTCTGGTGATTGTTCTGCTAAACACTTTAGTGCACTGTGTGTAGCATTTGAATACCTTGTTATTTTTTTGTGTTTTGCATTTTTCCAAAAAAAATCCATGTGATGGTTGTGTAAAGTATCAGTGATAGCGCGTTCTCCCCTCCAGAGAGTCAGTTCTGCTTCATGATGTGAGTTTTAGATACGCTATTAACATTTTGTTTAATTTTTGTTTTTCAACCTGGTAGGTGGACAGCCATTGGAGCTATTTGAACGGTGACTCCAGTGGGTAGACTTTTCGCTACAAAGTGTGGTGGAGGAAGCTCGCCGGTATCAGAACCTCTGAGCGGGTTCAAAGAGTGAACGCTTGGCATTTTGGTGTGCGCGAGTCTGAAAACGGTATCAGGTTTTGAACTAGCTCCCCAAAAAGCCTCCGTGTTAATGCATCTCGCTTTCTGTGTACGTAGAAGATTGGTTGTTGATGTTGTTGTTCGTTTCTCGCGGCTCCTCCAGTTCCGAGGTTGACTGATGGTGAGGTTTTGCGTATCTTACCGTGTCTTGGGGACGGGATAGCTCAGTGGTCACAGCCCTTGCTTTCCCCCCCCTTCTTATGGCGACTGATGATCCATACACTGGCCAAAAAGAAATACACGGGGAAAAAAGGACAGAATAGGATGATAACAGCATGAACATGTACAGATAAAGAACTAATTGACAATTTCTCCCAAAGGCGTGTCTATAGCATAAAATACGAATGTTAATTAAGCAGCGTCGAGCGTGGTTACCAAATGGATGGGTGACCGTTTGCGCGCGTTGGCTTCAGTACAGTTCCCCCAGTTCACCCAGCTGTAAATGGGTACCTGTCCTCTTTAGGGTCAGGGAAGGTAAAGCAGAGAGAGAAGAGAGGAGATGGGCGCCGCTGCCCTCAATATGCTGGCCCCTGGAGAAGTTGAGGTCTCTGATGGCTCGCTCCCCTAGGACCACATAGGTTATGGAACACCTTTACCTTTTTTTACCTTGACCGTTTCTTGCCCACCACTGAGGTAGCTGCATTCCGGCTTTAGGGGAGTAGCAGATCTGGAAATTTGGGGAGTAGCAGATCTGGGAATTTGGGGAGTAGCTGATCTGGGAATTTGGGGAGTAGCAGATCTGGGAATTTGGGGAGTAGCAGATCTGGGAATTTGGGGAGTAGCAGATCTGGGAATTTGGGGAGTAGCAGATCTGGAATTTGGGGAGAGCAGATCTGGGAATTTGGGGAGTAGCAGATCTGGGAATTTGGGAGTAGCAGATCTGGGAATTTGGGGAGTAGCAGATCTGGGAATTTGGGAAGTAGCAGATCTGGGAATTTGGGGAGTAGGAGATCTGGAAATTTGGGGAGTTGCAGACCTGGAAATGGTTATAGTGAAGATGAACACTTTGTGAGCCTCCGGAGATAACGACTTAGTGTAAAATGTCAGAGAGGGCTGTGAAATAACAGGTCTGGTGTGGCTTTTGTTTTGTATGATTATTGGTTTGCTTGTTTGTTTGAGGTTTTGTTTGTTTGTGTGTTGGCTAGCTGGTTTGTTTTTTCTGTTTGTTTGTTTGTTTTGTTCTTTCATCTCATCTTGTAGCTTATTGTTTGTTTTATGTGCCTGTCTTGCGATTAGTTCTTTTGTTATTATTTACCTTTTCATGTGCCAATTATTTGGATGGGTTGAACACAATGGATTTTGGAAATATTCCAAACGTTTGCTTATTATTTTATGCTATAGACATGCCTTTAAGAGAAATCGTTAATTATTTCGTTATCTGTGCATGTTAATGCTATTATTAGCCTATTCAGTCATTTTTCCTGTTTATTTCTTTTTGTCAGTGTATGAATCAAAAGTTCCATAAGAATGTTGATGTTGCACTTGAGCACAATGTAAGCTACTTGCTTGTTGCTACTATGCTGATTACGTTCACCATGCTATGCTTGTTCCAAGCTTATTAATGAATAAACCTAATTTAAAACTAAAAGGAAGACATTTTATATATTTATCTATTTATACCACTTTAAGTCACGGCAGTTTTCTCTGCATGAAATTTAGGCTGCTCTCCCCAGGGAGAGTGGTCGCCACAAGAGCAGCGCCACCCATTCTTTTCTTTTTCCTGTCTGCAGCTGTATTTGTTTCCCTATCAGAGGGGCTATTTTCTACATAATTTTGCCAGGGACAACTCTCTTGTCACCGTGGGTTATTTTACGTGCGCTAAGTAATCTTTTTTATAACACACAGAACCTCGGTTTATCGGCTCATCCGAAAGACTAGCATCCAGACCACCACTCATGGTCTAAATGGATAGGGGGAAAAGTTTCGGACCCAAACGGGATTCGAACCACCACACACTTCCGATCCGGGCTTTTCGCTTTCTAGGCAGGCGCGTTACCTCTAGACCACCGATCCACCTTGTAAGAAGAAGCCCTGAAGAAGATGAAGAGGAAGCTTGTGATGCCGCCACAGCGAATGACATTCTCTGGGTGACTTGAAACTTGACTTGACTTCACCCCTAGATATGTGCATTCCGACTTAGACGATGGTGTCCTGACCCGACACCTGTATGCATACAATATTCTGAAATTTTTGTCATCCGTTTCTACTAGCACGAAATGGTCTACTCTTCCGAAAGGTGGAACGGGTTTTTTAAAAAACATTTTGCGCGAGATGTTCTGTTTGCATTCGCGCGCGAGGTGTTGGTTTGTAGTCTCCATCGAAAAACTTCCAACATTCAGTTCGATTTTTTCTTCTCTCGTCAAACTGGGAAGAAAGGGCGAGGATGGTGAAAATCGAACCCAGAACCTCATGGTTTACTTATTAGGCAGGTGAAGACCTTAACCACCATGCCATTTTCCTTTTTTTCTAATTTTTTTTGTTCTCTATACCAGTTTGCAATATATTCAGATTATGGATACGACATTTCAATCAAGTTAAATACAACACACACAAAAAAACTGCACAGAAAAAAAACCATGGACATGATTTAGGCCATCTTTCTTCTTGATTGGTGTCATATTTCATGTGTTACCTTTTTTTTGGTAGCACAAGTGACGTGGCTGTAGTGACCATGGGAAACTGAAGTGGGGAAAGAGAAGAATAGTCCGTGACTTTTTTTTATTTTAGCCAGTCGTTCTACTTAGTCACCTGCCTCTCTTCGTATTATGACCTTTTAGCAGTGACTGGTGTTGGTGGTGGTGGTGGTGGTGGTGGTGGTGTGTGTGTGTGTGTGTGTGTGTGTGTGTGTGTGTGTGTGTGTGTGTGTGTGTGTGTGTGTGTTGTGTGTATTGTGTTTTGTGTGTGTGTATGTGTTGTGTGTGTTTTGTGTTGTGTTTGTGTGTGTGTGTGTGTGTGTTGAGTGAGTATGTGTTGTGTGTGTGTGTGGTGGTGTGTTGTGTTTTATTGTGTGTGTGTTGTGTGTGTATGTGTATGTGTGTGTGTGTGTGTGTGTGTGTGTGTGTGTGTGTGTGTGTGAGTATGTGTGTGTGTGTTGTGTCTGTGTGTGTTTGTGTTTTGTTG
Organism: Rapana venosa; assembly: GCA_028751875.1. Lineage (NCBI taxonomy): Eukaryota > Metazoa > Mollusca > Gastropoda > Neogastropoda > Muricidae > Rapana > Rapana venosa. The sequence continues at coordinate 14,196,020 of CM054146.1, read as the reverse complement.
TGTGTTTTACATGTATGTTTGTGTTGTGTTGTGTTTGTGTGTGTGAATTGTGTTGTTTTGTGTGTGTGTGTGTGTGTGTGTGTGTGGTGTTTTGTGTGTTGTGTTGTGTGTATGTGTGTTGTGTGTGTGTGTGTGCGTGCGCGCGCGCATGCTCGCGCACGCGCGCGTGTGCGTGTGCATGTACGTGTTCATGCTTGTGTGCGTGATTGCATATGCATGTGTATGTATATTTGACCTGTCTATGGTAGAGAGCAAAACCTGTTTTTCTCTTTAAATAAACCAACTTGGAAAGTAAAGCTGTCACAAGTGAAAGAATAACACTTGGCTTTTGTTGTTTAGTTTTCAGCTGACTTCAGTGACGGATGGAGGGATGGATGGAGGCACCAGCGCTGTTGATGAGCTCTGCTTTTGAAATAGTCAGCCAGACAGACAGCCAGCCAGCCAGCCAGACAGCCAGCCAGCCCGTCCTGAGACATGACACTCTTCTGCTGAGTTCAAACGTATAGCAGCTGTCCTGTGCCAACAGTTTTTATTTCAATTAAAACGCTTGCATCGCCAGTGATCTAAGCCTGGTCAGTTACCGGTGAAACTTCTGGAATTTTGCAGGCAGACAGACAGACAGACAGACAGACAGATAGACAGACAGACAGACAGAATATCAACTATGTTCTGAGACAGTGACAGATGGTGAAAGAAAGTGAAACTCCTATCATTTCACAGAGAGAGTGTTAAGTATGTTCCGAGACAGTGACAGATGGTGAAAAAAAAAGAAACTTCTATGATTTCACCGACAGACAGACTGTGGAAGTATGTTCTAAGACTGGGACAGATGCTGAAAAAAAGGTGAAACTCCTATGATTTAACAGACAGTGTGTCAAGTATGTTCTGAGACTCTGAGAGATGCTAAAGAAAATGAAACTGCTACGATTTCACAAACAGATAGTGTGTAAAGCGTGTTCTTAGACATTGAAAGGTGCTGGAAAAAGGGTAAAACTGCTATGATTTCACAGACAGAGTGTCAATTATATTCTCTGACAGTGGCATATGCTGAAAAGTGGTAAAACTGCTATGATTTCACAGACAGAGTGTCAAGTATGTTCTCTGACAGTGGCAGATGCTGAAAAAATGGTAAAACTCCTATGATTTAACAGATAGAGTGTCAAGTATGTTCTCAGACACTGACAGATGGTAAACAAAGGGAAACTCAATACCTGGCTCGGTTCTGCTACATGATGGAGACTGTTGAATTATGTATACACAAAGAGTGTGCGAGTCACTTGAGACACTGAGTTTTGGACAGAATAGTTTGCTTGTGATCTCTGTGTAAGGGACTAGAGCATATGTGGACTTTTGTGTCCAGAGGGATTACTAGTCAATGTAGACTGTAGTGGAGGGCTGCAAAACTCCCATAATGGTTGCTTAATTAACCTTATGGCAGTGTTTACCTGGGTGAATGTAACAGACTGATATATTCAGCTACGTTTGCTGGGCTACAAGCCAACATGGATTGGGTGTGTTGCTGATTCATGTCACGTGCTCGATTTCGGGTCTTAAGGTATTGGATGGACCTGTAGTATACCCAGTGTAACCTTATGGATGTCAACAAGGTTGGATAGAGAATACCCTGCAGCAGATACAGTGGAATCTCATGGTTATTAACAAGGTTTAGCATAGCCATGTACTTAAATTGAGTTGAAGGAAGGACTAGCAAAACCTGTCTCAAATTTTTAGCTTGTGTACTAGTAAGGATCCTTTCTGACATTGCAGATTACTGACTCAGACAATTTTGTGGCCTGCAAGTCAAGCTGGAGTTTTGAAAAGATGTGAAACGTTATGCGATTTGGAGACTGCGACCTCAAACAAATCACAGACCACTAACATAATGTGGATATTGTGAGCCTGCAGTGTGGATGAGATTTTTTAGATGTGTAGCACAGTGTGGCTTTAAACTCAAGCGACTTCTGTAACGATTTCACGTCTGTTCACTCTAAGTGATAATATAGCAAGTAACTGTATAGCTTCAGCAGCTATTGATACAAAACGGATTACATTTTCATGGTTATACACCTAGGGTGCCGATTGATGCAGGTAAACAATGTGAACAAAATTTCGTGTCTGCAAATATACACGGACTTTTTTGTTGTTGTGTGTAGATATGTAAACCACGGTACCTGCAGATTTTGTGAACCTCTTCGTAAGTTTCTGCAAACTCGAAATGGATTTTGTCCATGAAAAACCAGGTCAGCTGCTATTCATCATGGATTCTATGGAGCGGAGAGCTTGGTAAAACTGTGTGGGGGCCAGGATAGTGCAGTGTTGATCGTCTGCTTGTCTTGCTGTGTGGTTCCAGTACATTGATCGGAGGGACAGGGTTAGGTGGTGGGGGCAAAGAGTGGCCGAGTGGACTGTCTGGGTGCTGGTCATCTCTTTCCGCCTGATCATGGATGTCAGTGTGCGGACTTTGTGCAGTTTCCTCTTCAGTCTTCTCCTGCATTGTGCAGGTGAGTAGGTTTTTCTCTTTGTCTGTCTGTCTGTCTGTCTGTCTGTCCTCTGTGTGTGTTTTATGTATTTATTTATTCTTTCATATCGAGGATAAGGGAATAAGCACTTATGTGCTTTTTTTACATCTAGTCCCCGTGTGCGTGCGGTTTTGTAAATTTTGTCATCCGTTCCCACCGGCACACAATGGCCTACTCTTACGAAAAGCGGAACAGGATTTAACGCGTGCGCAAGATGTTCTGCATGCGTTCGCACACGGGGCCTCGGTTTATAGTCTCATCCGAAGGACTGTGTGTGTGTGTGTTTGTGTGTGTGTGTTTGTGTGTGTGTGTGTGTGTGTGTGTTGTTGTTGTTGTTGTTGTTGCTTCAATATGAGTCTGTCCACTCAAAGTGATATTAGACGAGTGTGTTGTGTGTTGTTGTTGTTGTTGCTGCTGCTTCAGTTTGAGTCTGTTCACTATGAGTGATATTAGACGAGTGTGTGTGTGTGTGTGTGGTGTGTGTGTGTGTGTGTGTGTGTGTGTGTGTGTGTGTGTGTGTGTGTGTGTGCTGTTGTTGTTGTTGTTGCTTCAA
>CM054146.1:14182948-14185448 GCA_028751875.1 Rapana venosa | reverse complement strand
ATACTAGGCATTCGTCATTACTGACAATATTACCTTCAATGACCTTCCTCCTCTTCTCCTCCACCCAGCAAACGTGTGCTTTTTATGCGCTCATACTTTTCAAATCGCGCTTTTTAAAAATGACATATTCACACAATAACTATCAAAGCAAGATAAGTCAAACAATATTACAATAATGATTATTATAATAGAGATACAATTATAACAACAATCACCCATCACCATGAGACAACAACATAACGATGATAACAGAAAAGCATTGGAAAGGATGGGGGTGGGGGAGGAGTATCAAGGGGGAAGGGGAAATACATCTTCAATCAAATAGAGAATTAATAATTAAAAAAAAAATTATTCAAACAAGTAGAACCCCTATACGATACAGAATTCAAAAGCCCATACTCAGCTGGACTATCAAACTAAAACAATATCAAACTAAAACAGTATCGCTTATAATAGTACTAATAATCTCATCTCTAACTGCAATAAAAACAACATACACGATAACATCTATTAAATTAGACAAGACAAAGGGCATGAGGAGAGGAAAGGAGAGGAGAGGAGAGGAGAGGAGAGGAGAGAGAGAGAGAGAGAGAGAGAGAGAGAGAGAGAGAGAGAGAGAGAGAGAGAGAGAGAGAGAGAGAGAGAGAGAGAGAGAGAGAGAGAGAGAGAGAGAGAGAGAGAGAGAGAGAGAGAGAGAGAGAGAGAGAAGGACACACTATCAAGCTATCAGGTCTACCATAAAAAGATTTTAAAAAATTTCCTCCTTTCCACTTGTTTCAACATTGCAGGTTATTTACTAGCTTGCATAGATTACTCTTCTTTGCATAATTAGTGTGCCTCTTTCCTGCCTCCCCCTCCCTCCACACATATACAGTGTGTGACTGTAGAATTTCTAGTCACAGAAAGACATACTTGAATTTTTTGCTGTTGTAAGGAATATCATTAGTGCTGGTAAATGTAAGTATGATTGATTTTGCCGTATTAATCATGGTTGATTTGCCTTATTAGTCAATTCCTAGGCATTCATGCATTAGATGGCTTTTGAGCTGTGTCTTGAACTGATTTTTGTTTTTGATACATTTTAAGAGAAGAAGAAGAAGAAGAAGAAGAAGAAGAAGAAGAAGAAGAAGAAGAAGAAGAAGAAGAAGAAGAAGAAGAAGAAGACAAAGGAGAAGACGGCTAGTGGATCTCTCAGGAAGGCTCTGATCAGAAGTCATGGAAAAAAGCAAAGAAAGCTAAACATCGAATACAAACTTTCAGTTTAGATTAACAAAGGATTAGTTGCCATAAACACGGAGATACACAAGTGAACATGTATACATAAACATAGACGTGCACATACACACACACACACGCGCGCGCGCGCGCGCGCGCGCACGCACGCATGCACACACACACTCACACTTACACATGCGCACTCACAAACACACACACACACACACACACACACACACACACACACACGGATGCACGAACGAACGCATACACACACACATACACACACTCACACTTACACATGCAGACACAGACGCACGTACGCACGCACACACACGCACGCACGCACGCACGCACACAAAACACACACACACACTCACTCACACTTACACATGCACACTCTCAAACACACATACACGCACGCACAAACGCACGCACGCGCACACACACCTCAAACACATATGCACACACACACACAACGCACGCGCGCGCGCGCGCACGCACGCAAGAACGCACACACACACTCACTCACTCACACTTACACATGCGCACTTTCAAACATACACACACAAACACACACACACACACACTCACACACATGCACACACCTACACACAAACACACACACACACACTTACACATATATGCACACTCTCAAACACACACATACACAGAGACACACACACACACTCTCTCTCTCTCACACAAAGACCCTCACCCACAACAACCCCCACAACCTACCTCCCCCCCCCTCCACCACAACATACACACACACAAATCGAAATGTAGTAATGGACTTGTATAAAAGATGAGACTACTTCCAGACCTACTATTAGAGAAGAAGACACCACCACCACCACCACCACCACCGCCAACAAAAACAAAAACAAAACAAACAAAAAACCCCGAAAAAAACCCAAACAAACAAACAGCAACAACAACAAAACTCCCCACAAAACTCTCCAACCAAACACTCTGAGGTTAAAGTATTCATGAGTTTTCTAGTCAAAAAAAAAAGTCAGGGCGAAATGGGTTTGGGAAACCAGTGTGGTATAGAATGTAATGTCCTTGTTTAGAATAACAAGATTATTCGACCTGTTGATATTTTGGTGATGAGAGGCATGGTCTGCCAGAGGGGTCATACAAAAATTGTAATGAGAGTGTGAGGGGTGGGTAGAGGAGAAGGGGGGGGGGAGAAGTGGGATGGGGAGGTTGGGAAGAATTAGAGAAACACAGAGAGAAAGAGAGAGAGAGAGAGAGAGAGAGAGAGAGAGAGAGAGAGAGA
>CM054146.1:14149948-14174948 GCA_028751875.1 Rapana venosa | reverse complement strand
TGCTATATTTGATAATGTATTGTCTATAATTTGTGTTTTTAAAATGAGCGCACTCGCGCGAGGTGTAAATGATTTCAATTATTTGTGATGTTTCAATTAATGTGGAGCTTCGATTTGTTTGCTTTCCAGATTCAGCGCTTATACCGGAATCATATGACCATTTTAAAGTATTTTTGCTATTGGACTTTGTACAGCATGCAATGACAGTATATTTTTCTTTAGTTGGAAGTGAGTGTGTGTATGTTGGGTGTTCGTGTGTGTGTGCGTGTGGCGTGTGTGGTTTTCTCTGTGTGTGTATGCAGTGTGTGTGTTTCATTCAGTGGTAGTAGTGAGTGTGTTCCCTCTGTGTGTGCGCAGTGTGTTTCTGTGTGTGTGTGTGCGTGAGCATGCGCATGAGCACGCATAATGTGTGTGTGTGTGTTTGTGTGCTCGTGTCTGTGTGTGTTTGTGTGTGTGTGTGTGCTGTAAACGCTAGCTTTTTGTAGGACTCCAGGTCTTAAACAAGAGAGATCTGTAGTGTAATGAGTGTTTATTTTTCTGTTTACTGGTTTAATGTGTCCTGTCCGTTCATTGATTTTACATGAAGAGAGAGAGAGTGAGAGAGAGAGAGACAGCAGACAGGACAGACAGACAGACAGACAAAAGCTAGATGGATAGGTCGGATAGATCGATAGATCAATCGATAGATAGATAGCTCTCTGCTCATAGTATTTTGTAATTGAATGTGTGCATGGCTCGCTTGTGTCAGTGCAACATGCAAGGTGTGTGTGTATGTGTGTGCGCGTGCGTGCGTTCCCTGTGTCGAAGGTGTTAGAGAACCCCCTAGTGTGTGTGCCGTGTGTGTGTTGTGTGTGCTTAATGAGGACAAGAGGGATGTGAAGAAACTAGCTGTGGAGTAGCCATATATTGAGTATTTGCTCTCTGATTGTGGGATTGGTACTGTAATATGCTTTATTGATTTATCACTGGAGCAGTGAGAGAGAAAGGAAGCGAGAGAGAGAGAGATAGAGAGACCGAGACCCGAGAGAGAGAGAGAGACTGAGAGAGAGAGAGAGAGAGAGAGAGAAGGAAAGAGAGAGAGGTGAGAGAGTTAGAGCGGGGGGAGATAGTGAAAAAAAAAAAGGGACAGGGGAGCAAGACTAGAGAGACGGGGGGACGAGCCAAAGGAGAAACAGAGCGAGAGAGAGAGCGAAAGAGAGCCGGAGGAGAGTAGAGATCAGATAGATAGTCAGATGAGAGAGAGAGAGGAGAGAGAGAGAGAGAGAGAGAAGGAGAAAGAGAGAGAGGAAGGAAGACAGAAAGAGAGAGAGACACTCAACAAAAAACAACAAAACAAAAAAAAACATCCACAACAATAATAAAAAAAAATATTAATAAATACACACATCAAAAAGACCACTACATCAAATATAAATGCCATATAAATCTCTATCTAATCTCAAACACTCTCTATTCTTTTCATTGTATTTAGTCTTGATTTAAAATTCTCTTTTTTCTTCTTCTTTTCTTATTTTTTATATCTTCTTTCTCTTCTCCTACTTCTTCTTTATTATTATCTCTCTCTGCTCGCCCCTACCCCTGACGAGATTCTCTTATTTTGCTATGCATTGATTCGAGACGGAAAGAAGCGAGCCACGAGAGAGAGAGAGGAGATAGAGAGAGAGAGAGAGAGTGACCGACGTCCCCCGCCCTGCCCCACTGATGGAGAGTGAGAGAGAGAGCGAGAGAAGGAAGAAAGGAGAGAGAAGGAAGACAGAAAGAGAGAGAGTGAGAGAGAGAGAGAGAGAGGAGAGAGAGACGTGAGAGAGAAGGAAGATGGAGAAAGGAGACGAGAGAGAGAGAGAGAGGAGAGAGACTGAGAGAGAGAGATAGAGAGAGAGAGGAGAGAGAGAGAGATTGAGTAGAGAGAGAGAGAGAGGAGCGAAAGAGAGAGACGGAGAAAGAGAGGAGAGAGAAGAAGAAGAGAAGAGAGGAGAAAGAGAGAGAGGGGGAGGGGGGGGTGGTAGAGAGAGCGAAGGATGAAAGAGCGAGAGAGAAGGAAGAGAGAGGAGAAGGAAGAAAGAGAGGGAGAGAGAGAGAGAGAGATGAGATAGACGAGAGAGACGAGAGAGGAGAGGATATGTGTAGTATGATGTGTGAAGTAGTATGAGAGGAGGTGTGAGGAGAGTGATGTGGAGTGTGTGTGGCTCGCTGGGCCTGCGGCGAGTAGGCTGGTGGATGTGTGGAGTGGTGAGTGTGTGTGCATGTGTGGAGTTGTGATGTTTGCTCGGTTTGCTGTGGTCGCGTCTTGTCTTTCTTTCTTTCTTTTTTTTTTTTCGAGGATAACGGAATAAGCACTCACGCGGTTGTTGTCTTTTTTACGTCAAGTCTCCGTGTGTATGCAGTTTTGTAAATTTTGTCATCCTTTTCCACCGGCACATAATAGCCTACTCTTCCGAAAAACGGAACAGGGTTTAATATGTGTGCAAGATGTTCTGCGTGCGTTCGCACACGGGATCATGGTTTATAGTCTCATCCGAAGGAGTTTTGGGGGAGAGTGGAGTTGGCACTGATGTTAACTCCAGGGAAATATATCCTTGAACGGGATTCGAACCCAGGTCAGCACATCACGAGCACAATGTGCAACACTCTAACCAACCAGGCTATTCACTATTAAGCTCTCAGCCTCGCCCTGAAGAAATCAATCTGAATTAAAGGAAAAGAAATGAACAAAAAGTAAAAGATCAGTGCCGACTAATTGAAATTACAATGATGGAAGGATGGAATCGTTAGCCCACATGTGAATGTGTGATGTGTGTGGATGTGTGTGTGTGTATGTGTGTATGTGTATGGTGTGGGTGTGTGTATGTGTGTGTGTGTGTGTGGGTGGGTGGGTGGGTGTGGGTGTGGGTGTGGAAGGGGTGAGGGCTGGGGTGGGGGGTGGGGGGGGCTGGGGGTGAGAACGCGAGAGAGAGAAAAAGAGTCTGAAAGGAGAGAGAGAGGTTTTCGTGTGTGTGTGTAGGAGGAGGTTGTCTCAGTTTGAGTATAGGTGGGGTGGGGGTTGGTGGTGGATTAAAAGTAAGTTACAACGAAGCTATCAGTTCCAAATATGAAAAAAAATATCAAATAAATCTATTACAACAAATTCTTATTCATGATTTCATGCTTCCCTCATCCTTATCTAATATCCTTACTTTCATTCTCTCTTTGTATTGTTCTGTCATTGTCTTCTCATGATTCTAGTTTTGGAGGTCTTGGATTTTAAATATTATCTATCTGTCTATTAACTATCTATCTATCTATCAACTTTTATATATTATTATTCAATCTATAATCTATCTAGTATCTATCAATAATCTGATCTATCTATCTAATATCTATCTAATATTATCTATCTCACTATCTATCTATGATCAATCTGTTGTCTGTATTCATACTTTCTTTATTTTATACCAAATCACACACAACAAACAATCTATCTATCTAAATATCTTTATAATACATATTAACACACTCAAAACTTATATTCTTAGTATACTTATAGTTATAAAAACAACCCTATATAACACTCTACCTAAACCTTCCAAAATTCACCTTCTACCTCACCCCCATATCTTATCTTATATATGCGATATATGATATCAGAATCATCAGAGAGCAGCAACCACTAGGATAAGCTAGATAGTAACACACCCCATAGATAGAGAGCGAGAGTGAGGGGAGAGAGAGCGAGAGAGAGCGAGATGAGTGAGATTGAGAGAGGACCCCAGAGAGAGAAGAGAGAGAGAGAGAGAGAAAGAGAGAGAGAGTGAGAGAGAGAAGAGAAGAGATAGAGAGAGAGGAGAGAGAGGGGAGATGAAGGAGAGAGAGAGAGAGAGAGAAGAGAGTGCAGAGTGAGAAGAGAGCATGACAATGACCCACTGCCCCAATGACACATCTTTTTATTTCGCGGTAATGAAAATAAGCACCCTGAGCTTTTTACATCTAGTCCGCCCGTCAGGGAATATCTATGATATAAACATAAAATAAAACAAATCCTTACCTATACACTTCACACAGTATACTGGAAAAAGAGAGGGAGAGAGAGAGAGAGAGGAGAGAGAAGAGAGAGAGAGAGATGAGAGCGATGAGTGAGAGAGAGAGAGAGACCGACAGCAGGACAGACAGACAGACAGACAGGAAAGGACAAATGAGATATCAGCCTGAAGGCCACTTCGTGCAAGGGAGCACGCTAGTTGGTGCTTGATGTCCTCAGGGGTGGAATACATGACTGGCCATGTGATGAGATCATCAGGCGAAGAAGATCAAAGAGAAATCAGGCGCCAGTCTCCTTTAAGAAGACAATGGAGAGAAAAAAGGAGACAGTGCCAGTTGATGGAAAGTGGATTTTTTTGGATTTTGGGGGGTTTTGTTTGTTTGTTTTTTGGCTAGAAAGAGCTCTGAGGTTCACCAGTGGGGAGAATTTTGGGGTGTGTACCCGTTTTCCGTTTTTACCTACCACTAAGGAGTTCTGAGGTTCACCAATGGTGAGATTTTTGGGGTAGTACCATTTTTACCCACCACTAAATGGGTTCTGATGGTTCCATCAATGGGTGACGATTTTCGGGGTATTAACAGTTTTTACCGCCATTAATAAGGGAGTTGAGTTCACCACTTGGTAATATTTTGGGGGAATGTACCCGTTTTACACCTCTATTAAGAGTTCTGATGTTCAATCAATGGTGAGTGTTTGGGGTATGTACCGTTTTTACACCCCTAGGAGTTCCTGAGGTTCATCAATGGTGAATTTTTTGACGTCCGTATGTACCCGTTTTTACCCACCACTAAGGAGTTTTGAGGTTCATCAATGGTGAGATTTTGGGGGTATGTACCCGTTTTTACCCACTATTAAGGAATTCCGAGGTTCATCAATGGAGAGATTTTGGGGGTATGTACCCGTCTTTTACCCACCACTAAGGAGTTCTGAGGTTCATCAATGGTGAGAGTTTGGGGTATGTACCCGTTTTTACCCACCACTAAGGAGTTCTGAGGTTCATCAATGGAGAGATTTTGGGGGTATGTACCCGTCTTTTACCCACCACTAAGGAGTTCTGAGATTCATCAATGGTGAGATTTTGGGGTATGTACCCGTTTTTACCCATTACTAAGGAGTTCTGAGGTTCATCAATGGTGAGATTTTGGGGTATGTACCCGTTTTTACCCACCACTAAGGAGTTCTGAGGTTCATCAATGGAGAGATTTTGGGGGTATGTACCCGTTTTTACCCACCACTAAGGAGTTCTGAGATTCATCAATGGTGAGATTTTGGGGGTATGTACCCGTTTTTACCCACTATTAAGGAATTCCGAGGTTCATCAATGGAGAGATTTTGGGGGTATGTACCCGTCTTTTACCCACCACTAAGGAGTTCTGAGATTCATCAATGGTGAGATTTTGGGGTATGTACCCGTTTTTACCCATTACTAAGGAGTTCTGAGGTTCATCAATGGTGAGATTTTGGGGGTATGTACCCGTTTTTACCCATTACTAAGGAGTTCTGAGGTTCATCAATGGTGAGATTTTGGGGTATGTACCCGTTTTTACCCATTACTAGGAGTTCTGAAGGTTACAATGGTGAGATTTTGGGGGTATGTACCCGTTTTTACCCATTACTAAGGAGTTCTGAGGTTCATCAATGGTGAGAGTTTGGGGTATGTACCCGTTTTTACCCATTACTAAGGAGTTCTGAGGTTCATCAATGGTGAGATTTTGGGGGTATGTACCCGTTTTTACCCATTACTAAGGAGTTCTGAGGTTCATCAATGGTGAGAGTTTGGGGGTATGTACCCGTTTTTACCCATTACTAAGGAGTTCTGAGGTTCATCAATGGTGAGAGTTTGGGGGTATGTACCCGTTTTTACCCATTACTAAGGAGTTCTGAGGTCATCATGGTGTGAGAGTTTGGTATGTACCCGTTTTGACCCATTATAAGGAGTTCTGAGGTTCATCAATGGTGAGAGTTTGGGGGTATGTACCCGTTTTTACCCATTACTAAGGAGTTCTGAGGTTCATCAATGGTGAGATTTTGGGGTATACGACAGTTTTTTTCCACCCCTACTACTAAGAGAGTTGCATTCCAAATCTGGGGATGATGTCTAAACATGATACCACTCTGCATGCGTTTTTTTTAAAGAGATATTTTTTTCTTGTTATCCACTGAATGGATTCACATTTTGTACTGGCTAAGCGTTGCCTAGTCTTCCCAAAGGCAGAATAGGGTTAATATTATTTGAAGCAAGATGTTCTGTGTGTGATCACACATAGTACTTTGGTTTATAATCTCATTGGAAGGATTTTTGGAGGAGCAAAGTCAGAGCCTCTTTCTGTTTGTCTGTCTTCCTGTCTCTCTTCCCCTCAATATGCTGGCCCCTAGAGAAGCTGAGGTAACTGACACCTGGCTCCTCTACGACCTTATAGGTTATGGGACACCTTTACCTTACCTTTTAGAGTCAGTAGTGATGTTACCTCTATTTGAAAAAAAATCCCTCGAGAGGGTGTCTTGGTAGTGGCTCGAAATCAGGCCATTTATTTATTAAATTTTTTAAAAATTGTTTTATATCGAGGATTATGGAATAAGCACTCATGTGCTTTTTTTTTTACATCCAGTCCCTGCGTGTATGCGGTTTTGTCAATTTTGTCATCTGTTTACACTGGCTCACAATGCCTACTTTTTCCGAAATAGGCGGAACAGGATTTAACGTGTGGCTATTTCTGCACGCACTTCTCACAGGGTCATCGGTTTAATAGTCTCATCCGAAGGCTTTTAAGAGTCAGTCGTGATGTTACCTCTATTTGAAAAAAGCGCGTAAGCTTGACCACTGTACCCTTAAACCCTTCCCACCACTGGGGTCACGCTTCCAGCACACAGCTCGCGCTCAGTGGGCGGTACAAGAGTGAGGAGAATCCTCGGCGAATTTTTTTCTGGGTTTGGGTTTTAGTTGTTGTTGTTGTTGTTTAGTTTTTTTTTCATACCGCTCAATAGACCAGTGCATTAAAATTTTGAATCCAACTCTGTGGTCATTAGATTCAGTACCTGGCAGCAGCAGCTATAAATGGATGGATGTGATTTTTTCAATATTCCTGGGCATCTTAACAAGTGCGTTCCATTCATTCATCTAATTCTTCTTTCGTGCTACATATGGGCTCTAGAGAGAGAACACACACACACACAACACACGTACACAACACACACACACACAACACACGCACGCACGCACACACACACACATCATGACTTCGGGGATGATGTCTAAACATGACACCAGAGTGCATGCATTTAAAAAAAAAAGTTGTCATCCACTTTATTACTGGCACACAATGGCCTACTCTTTCTAAAGGCAGAACGGGGATTAGAATGTACGCAAGATGTTCTGCTTGCATTCACACAGGGATCTCTGTTTAGAGTCTCATCCAAAGGGCTTTTTTTTTGGGGGGGGGGGGGAGGGGAAGGATGGAGTCGTACTGGTGTTAACTTTATTAAGAGAAAAATTCCCCTGGAACGGTGAGAGAGAGAGAGAGAGAGAGAGAGAAAAGAGAGAAGAGGAGAGAGACAGAGACAGAGAGAGAGGAGAAAAGAGAGAGACAGACAGACAGGCAGGCAAAGAGAGACAGATAAAAAGACAGGCAGACAGACAAGACAGAGACAGAGATGAAGAAGAGAGAGAGGGGAAAAGGAGGAGAGGGGGAGAACAGAGAGAGAAGAAGAAGAGAGGGGAGAGAGATGAGAGAGGGAGGGGGAGAGAGGAGAGAGGGGGAGAGAGAGAGAGAATGCGCGCTCGCATGCTCGTGTGTGTTTGCGTGCGCACGTGCAGCACGTGCACGGCAGCACACGCCCCCTCTCGCGTTATGTAAATTTAACTTTTAAGACAAAACAGGTCCTTGTGAGAACAGAGGGGAAAAGTGAGAAAATTGGCTGTCTGTGGTCTTTCCTGTTTGTTTCCCCCCGACCTTTAATTTTTTGGTCTGGTTTGGACTACTAACTGTCCAAAGGGGGGCCGAGTGAGGTAAGACAGCTGTGATGTAGATTCGTTGTGCCGCCCTAGGTTCAAATCTTGGAGGCACTTTTGTCTATTATTAAGGTCAGGAAATTCATGATTTCTGCGAATCAAAGTTTTTGTGCTGGCCCTCCATAGGTCTTATTTCTTTTCTTTTTATATTTTTTCCGTTTTTTATATTTTGTTATTTTAAAGTTTATTTCACTTTTCGTTGTGTTTGACACAGGAAAATGAAAAAAAGAATGCGGTTTGTTTCCTTTTGGTCTTTCGATAACAGTTGAGATATTGGAAATTATGATCAAAAGGTGAACATACATTGGATTTTTTTTTTTTGCAATATTAAATATTATGTAAAAGCATAACTCTTCCTTTATTTTTCATTGCATTTCTCCTTCTTCTTCTCTTTGCTTTTCTTCTTCTTTTCTTCTTCTTCTTCTTCTCTCTTCTCTTCTTCTTACTTTGTCGTCGTCGTCGTCGTGTCCGTCGTCGTCATTTGTGTCGTCGTCGTCAATCGTCTCAGACAGTAACTATCATTTTCTGCGATGAGATGCCATTTTTATAATTTAGATTCCTGACAACGTTCAATGGGACTCTCGCACATCCGAATTCAGCGTTTGGAAAGAATTTGTTATATTTTATAAAATATGAAAACATCAATAAAATAATGTTGTACCCCTTCTCGTTTAAAAAAATAAATGATACAATAGTGAACTAAAATGAAAATTGAAATGGAAGGGTCGATGCCTTATTGGATGGGAAGAAGTTTGATGAAAAGTGAAAATAATGGACGGAGCAACAGCCAAGGTCTAAGACCAGTACATTTTTTTTTTGCAATGGAAGATGGAATTTGTGTTATTCATTTCTTTATTTTCTCTACCTTCTTCTGTCATTCTGTCTCCACCAGTCTGTATGTTCTGTTTCTGGCTTTTTCACTAACATCTTAAGTATGTAGGCGCCGCTTTATCCGTTATCAGCAGGGATTATTTTTACTTATGAAATGATGATGCTAATCATATTAATGTCTGTCATTGTTGTCTTGTCAACGCCATATCAAACCTCACCTCACTTGAATCCTCTATCTCGCTTTCCCTCTCTTTAGTACTTGTGGTGTGTTTCTGTGTGTGTCAAGTCAAGTAAGGTCATAGTCAACTATTTTATTTCTAGATGGTTACAATTGTATAAGCAATGCATTTGCTTTTTTTCATAAGCCATCTATCTAGAACAATATTTCGTAATTGATTATACTAAGACCACCAATCAATACAATCCAATAACACCAACCAACCAATACCAACTGCCTCCTATACAACACATACAAATCACTCTTACCGATTAAATTTAAACACTAACACACAAAAGAGGCAAATACCCCTATCCCCCCCTGGAAAGGAAAATAATCGATAAGGAAGTTACATTGTAAAATACAAATTACCACATTATACAACTATACATGCACAACACATACTTCATGCACGCCGCCTAGGAGCCTGAGCGCGTGCCGAGCTCACGTCCCCACACACACATTTAGTTAAATAAAAATGTTTTTTTTTAAGAATTATTAAAAAAGGAAATTCATGATAAACGTCAGGGACCAACAAACTACTTACACCTACTGTTACATCCATTATTTCACCGTTTATACTTTAGATAGTAAAATAGGCTTACAAGAATTTAAAACGTTAGGGAAAATACTAGGCATTCGTCATACTGACAATATTTCCTCAATGACCTCCCCTCCTCTCTCCTCCTCCCCAGCAACGTGTGTTTTTTTTGCGTATTCATACTTTTCAAATAGCGCCTTTTATAAATTTGACATATTGACACAATCAGCTATCAAAGCAAGATAAGGCAAATAAGGGATAAGGCAAATTAAGATTATAATATTGATTATATAATATGAGAGGATAGAGATACTAATACTTATAACAACAATTGCTTCACCATGAGACCACAATTATTACTCATATGATCCCCAACACCCTTGAGACAACTAATAACATGGATAACTGTAAAGCATTGGAAAGGAAATGGGGTGTGCGGGGAGGCTAGGAAAGTTACAGGAGTGGAGGAGTACAGTATCAAGGGGGGAAGTGGAAATACACCTTCAATCAAATTAATAGTTTAAAAAGAAAGAAAGCAAATATTCTAAACAAGTAGAACACCTATACGATACTTAATTCAAAAGCCAAGTATCCATCTGGACTATCAAACTAAAAAAACAAATTTCATACCTCTATATACTAAAACAGTAGTCGCTTATAATAGTACTAATAATCTCTTCTTCCATAAATGCATAAAAACAAACCACCACGATAAAAAAAAAATCTATTGAATTAGACAAGAGACAAAGGGCATGAGGAAGTGGAGAGCGAAAAAAGGAAAGGAGAGGAGAGGAGGGAGGAGAGGAGGATGGAGAGAGAGAGAGAGGAGAGAGAAAGAGAGTAGAGAGAGAGAGAAAGGAGTTGTGAGAGCTAGGACGAGGGAGAGGAACATTACTCTGAGAGGAGATGTTATGAAGAGTGGACGGTGGAGAAGAGGGGAGATTGCGAAAAACCGAGGAATCATGAGAGAGAGAGGGATGAGAGAGAACCGGAGAGAGTAGGCTGAGGTCGTTATTGAGTTGAGAGTGGAGAAAGTGAGGGACGACGAGAGGGGGGGGATGGAAGCCAGAGAGGAGATAGAGGGAGAGAGGGATGAGTGAGGAAGAGAGAGGGGGTGGACTGGACGGGAGAGGAGAGGATGAGTTCCTTTAAGAGTAGTGTGAGGAGAGATTAGAAGAGTACGAGTGGAGAGAAGAGAATGGCGGGAGAGAGATGATAGAGAGAGGAGATTGATGAGGGGGGAGGATCCCTTTCATAGACTTGGATGATATGAGGTAGAGGAAGTGAGAGAGGAGTGAGTAGTGGGACGAGATCGAGTAGGAGGTGGAGAGAGTGAGAGGAGGAGAAGGAAGAAGAGATGAGAGGGAGAATTGGACGGTGATGAGAGAGAGAGGAGGAGAGGAGAGGAATTAGAGGAAGAGGGATGAGAGAGGAAGAGAGAGGAGGAACGGAGAGAGAGAGCGAGATGAGTGAGAAGAGAGAAGGAGAGAGTGAGAGGACAACACTATCAAGCTATCAGGTCTCCATAAAAAATGGATTTTTTAAAAATTCCCTCCTTTCCACTTGTTTCAACATTGCAGATTATTTACTAGCTTGCATAGATATATGAATACATCTTACTTCTTTGCATACATTTATTAGTGTGCTTTCTTTCCTGCCACTTCCCATCTCCCTACCACACATATACAGTGTGTGACGTCGAAATTTATAGTCTCAGTAAGACGATCACTTGAATTTTTGTTGGCTCGGTAAGGAGTTCCATTTAGTGCTGGTAAATGTAAGTATGTTTGATTTTGCCGTATTAATCATGGTTGATTTGCATACTTATTAGTCTATTCCTAGGCATTCATGCATTAGATGGATTTTTAGCTGTGGTTCCTTGATATGTTATTTTGTTTTTATTAACTTTTTATGCGTTCTTTTGGGAGCTTTGTTCCATAAGGCACTTCCTGAGTACAAGGAAAGCTTGTTTTGTTAAAGGCGTAAAGATTATTTTCTTGGTCTCGGAAATGTTAGTAGATATGATTATGTCTGGTTCATTGATTTTGAAGCGATTGTGATATTTGGAGGGGCATTTCCATTGACAACTTTCTGGACAATACAAATAGAGCTTTATTTAGATAAAGTCTGTTTTTGAAGGTTTGGATTAAGGGGTTTAGGATATTTGTTTCCTTATAATTGTTGATGGTTAGGGAGCTTGATTTTAGTAGAAACAAGAGAGATTCAGTGCTCTTTTATATAATCTATGAATCATTTTAAATTTTGTATCACTGCCCCCCGCTGTCCCAAAGAGTTGGCATAGTCAACTATAGCAAAATATGGCGCAAAAAAAAAGAGTTTGCGAGAGTGGTTATTCGCGAAAAATGTTTTATTTTTGAAACTGAAGTAGCTTGTAAGCAAAAAGAAAGACGTCTTTCTTAGCGCCATCACCATGGTCAGGCCAAGTAAGTTTTTTGTCAATAATTACAACCCAGAATTCTGTAGGGAAGTTCAAAACTTCCTTTCAATTACATCTTTTACCTATCACAGAGGTTGGAATTTATCTTTCATTTTTTGTCATCTTTTGTCTTGTTGTACTACATACACTTAGTTTTTCGCGTATTTAGGACAGACTTATAGTTTAGCCTGAAAGTCCAAGGAAACCAATCTGTCAATATTGTGTTGAAGTGAAAGTTTGAATTGTAAGTCTGATGGGGGTCAGAGTCACTACAATAGAGGGATGTTGTCATCAGCAAACATTTCAAAGCTACATTCTAGAATTGGAGGGTAATAAAGCGTAAGTCAATTTACATAGAATTGAAAATAGAAGTGGACCCAATTTTGACCCTTGTGGTACTCCATGTTGTTAATGGTACTAGTCCTGATGTTTGATTTTTTGCAGTTACTAGCTGCTGCCTAATCGACAAAAAGCTTTTCAAAAGATTTATCGTTTTCGGTGTTAGTTTATACAATGTGAGTTTAACGCAATAATAAGGAATCGATTGTTTTACTTCAAATGCTTTTTCAAAGTCAGACAAAAAAGAAGGCCTGTATATTTATTTATTTTCATTGTTATTGTGTTGGAGACTGTCTGTAAATTTGTGTATGTAAGAGTTGATTGTGACAGGAATATTTTTACGAAAACTGACTGATCTTCATTTAATAGATTGTGTTTACAAAGGTGGAATATACGGATTTTTTGGTTATGTTTTTCAATCAAGGGTTTTTTAGATAAGACAGACAGAATTGAAATTGGTCTGTAATTTTGAAAGAAGGACAAGCAAGTGAAGCTATCACGCTGATTTGTGGACTGGTATGATTTTTGCCATTTTTAAATATGACAGGCGAAATGTTGTTTTTTCTCTATGCACAAGTTTTACAAGTATATGTCAGTGTTCCAGCTATAACTTGACCACATAGCTTGATTATTCTTCCATCTAGTATTGTCTAAACCACGTGTTCTGGAACTTTTTTGAAGAGACAGGCTTTCCAATTCCAAGACGTCTGTGATTGTCTTGGCAGTAGTTTGAATGGGAATTTTATATTCTTTGATTTGATATGATAGTTTCTAAATAATCGGAGATCATTTTATTGACTTTCTCTTGTCATTTGATATTTCTTTGTCGGCAATGTTTTGAGAAGATGGTTTGTTCAATTCATCAGGCTGATATATCTTTAACATGTCTGTGACTATTTGATATAGGTTTATTACATAATGTATTGATTTGGCTTTCCATACTTACTTGGGCAAGAGTCGGTAGTGTAATTAATTATACAACTTTTGAATGTAATCACGGTTTTGATTATCGATTTGCGTTTTTAGCTTAAAGTTACTTTGTTTCTTTGGCCACACTGAATGCTCATTTGAAACATGTGTTTTCAACCAAATAGTCCTCTTAGGGTATTTCGGGGATTCTTGTTTTTGTTATCCAAGGTGGTTTGATTTTTTCTTGAACTCTTTTTTTTTTTTGATGATAAGGGGCGTGTTTGTCGTTTTATACTGAAGTAGTAATGTCCCTAATCCAAAATTCAGCAGCTTCAGCAGCTTCATCAGGGTCTCTGATTTGGGATATGTCATGTAATGGTACGAGTTTGTCAAGTCTGAAAGGAAAATCTTGCTCGTGTGAAACAGTTTGTCGATTAATTATATTTTTTCCTGTTATAAGAAATACGTTTTATGCCATACTTTAGGTAGTTATTTGATCGATTTTTAAACCAATAGTGATAAAGCACACTCTTGTTTGTTCGTGTTGTGGTGTTTTTGGTTTTTTTTATTTTTTTTTTGTTTGGTGTTTTACTTTGGATTGTTTGTTCTTTGGATTATGATCACTGGCATCACATGAGGGAGCACATACTTCTGTTATGTGTTGTATTGTAGTATAGTGTAGATATGATCTAATGAATGTTCTAGAAGTATTTGTTATCCGAGTTGGTTATCTATTAGTTGATCTTGGCAAACATAGTAGAAGTAGTAATGTTTGTGGCTCCATTTTGGTTTAGGTTTTAATAAGTCTATGTTAAAATCCCCAAGAATAACTTGTTTCATTGTTTTTTAAAAGTATTTAAAAGTATTACCTCGTCATAAGGGAGTTGAATTTTTTAGCAGTCTATGGATTCTGGAAGGAATTCTGTATTTAAAATCCTATTAATATTGGTTATTGTGTTTTTTAATTTGATTTCAATCCACATGGATTCAATGTCATAAACTCAAGGTTATATATTCATTTTACAACTGAGCGAGGAGGCTATATATGATAGTAAACCCGGTGGACTTTGGGTTTGTGTGGATCATCACGGAAGATGTGATACCCTGGAATATTCATGTGTGCATCTGTTATACATTTGGAGAAAGTCGTGGATTTCAGATAGACAAACAATGAAACTGATTTCCACTGTTGGTAATCTTATTGTTATGGGTCTGCAATGTCATATCTTTTTTGTTTGTTGCACTGGTTGATATTCAGGTAATGCTAGCCTACTCGGAGGCCCTGTTTTGTTGGCCACTTGTCCTGAAGTTAGGACTTAATATATGTCAGGATTATTGTTGATTGGCTAATTTATGTATTTATTTTCCTTGTTCTATACGTTTAAGTAATCTTCAAATAGAAGACCCGTTTAGTAGAGTTTTCTATTCTATGATCAAACAGGAGAATATAATAGGATATGTGAAGGAATCACCCACTAAAAACCGAAAACAATACTAAAACAGTCAATTTCAAAAGCTGCTCCTGGATCTGCAAAAATATCGATGTGTATTATATCAGCACAGTATTTAAAATCCTGTCACCTTTATATTTCATACACTAAATGGAGATCAAAGTAAACCACACGTACATTAAAGTGTAGAGATTTTGATAGAAAATCCTACAAACTTCTTCTTTTATCTTTTCTAAGTCAAATTAATTCACTTCGCAATTACACGTATTCATGTAAAGCTCTTAAAAACAAGGAAGATACAGTTCACAAGCATAGTCTATGATACAATAATAAAGTATAGCATTTCTTGGAAAATCTATTAGCAAAAGTTGTCTCTTAAACAGAACCTGTTCTGATGCTAGAGTCTTGGGTGTAGCAATATAGCTCTGCTAATCACAAAGTCAAGGTTTCAATCAAGGCAGACTGTTTGTAATGTATAAACCAGCAATTATAGGTGCTAGTCACAAACGTCACTTCTTTCAGTCAAGCAGACTGCATTATAATCCAGCAATATAGCTGTTAGACACAAAAGTTCAATGGCTTCCCGTCAGGCCAGAACGATTTATAAACCAACAGCAGCACGACATTAATCAAACTTCAATTAATTACTGGGAAAAAGAAAGAAAGAAAAAAATGAAAAATGATAAAGGAAAAAATGGAAGAGGTGAAGAAAGTATGAGAGGAGAGAGGGGAAATTGTTGGAGGAATTGAATTGAAGCAAACCATTTATAATTCTTGTGATCCAAATATATCTGTCTGTTTTGGATGGCAGGCAGAAAGGCATACCACACACACACGTACACAACACGTACACCACACACGTACACCACACACACACACACACACACACACACACCACACACCCACACACACACACCGTACACACACACACACACACACAAACTCACACACACCACACACACACGCACTTTGCAGAAACGAAACGTGATTGTTGTGTGTGTTGTGTGTGTGGTGTTTGTTTTCTGTGTGTCTAGTCTTTGTGTGTTCCTTCTCGCTGTGTGTGTATCTGTGTGTTAGTCCACCTGGTGTCTCTGTGGGCCTTGGCGCGCGAGCGTGCGTGTCGCGTTTGTGCAGGCGTGGTGCGCCGTCGTGCATGCCTGCACGGCATGCGTGCGAGTGCGTGCTGTGCGGTGCGTGCTGGCGTGCGTGTGATGGGCGTACGTGCACCCGTGCGTGCAGTCTCTGAGGAAACAAGCCTGCTTAATTGTTCTACCCATATGGATGATGTCGGCAGGGAATCATTAGAAAAGGCAAGGGCCCACACTCGTCAATAAATTTAGGGCCCCGGATTTGCGCCCCTTTTAAAAACATAGTTTTACACTCTTTCCCCCCTTGTTTCTGTTGTCGGTCTCTTGTCAAAGTCAAAGTCAAAGTCAAACTTTTATTTTCAGATGGTACATTGTATGTATGTATGTCTGTCTTTCTGTTTGTTTCTTGCTGTGGTGTGTGTGTGTGTGTGTGTGTGTGTGTGTGTGTGTGTGTGTGGTGTGCTGTCTGTCTGTCTGTGAGTTAGCTTGTGGTGAATGAAATGAGTGAAGTGAATGAGTTTGAGTGTGTTTTGAGTGTGGTTGTGTGTTGTGTTTTGTTCGTCTGTCTGCCTGCTGCCTGTCTGCCCGTCTGCCTGCCTGTCTGCCTGCCTGCCTGCCTGCATGCCTGCCTGTCTGCCTGCCTGCCTGTCTGCCTGCCTGCCTGCCTGTGCACAGTATAGCTGCACAGTTTTGATATGAGATTTAAAAGTTGACAAGGTGACAGCCCTGATATGGCCTCTGTGGTCTGCGGGGCTATAAACAACAGGATTGGATTCTCTCTCTTTCTGTCTGTTTTTGTCTCTGTCTTTCTCTGTCTTTCTGTCTGTGTCTGTATCTCTCTCTCTCTCTGTGTTTTTGTCTCTGTCTTTCTCTGTCTTTCTGTCTGTGTTCTGTATCTCTATCTCTGTCTGTTTTTGCTCTGTCTTTCTCTGTCTCTCTCTCTTTTCTCTGTATCTCTATCTCTGTCTTTTTTGTCTCTGTCTTTCTGGGCTCTCTCTCGTCTCTGTATCTCTCTCTCTGTGTTTTTGTCTCTGTCTTTCTCTGTCTTTCTGTCTGTGTCTCTGTATGTCTCTCTCTCTCTCTGTTTTTGTCTCTGTCTTTCTCTGTCTTTCTGTCTGTGTCTCTGTATGTCTCTCTCTCTCTGTTTTTGTCTCTGTCTTTCTCTGTCTTCCTGTCTGTGTCTGTATCTCTCTGTCTCTGTATTTCTCTCTCTCTCTGTTTTTGTCTCTGTCTTTCTCTGTCTTTTGCCTGTGTCTGTATCTCTGTCTTTGTATCTCTCTCTCTCTCTCCTCTCTCTCTCTCTCTCTCTTCTCTCTCTCTCTCTCTCTCTCTCTCTCTTTCTTCCTCTCTTTTCTTCCCCCCTCTCTTCCTTTTTTAGAAAAATGCAAGCACTTTGATTTGTTTTTGCAAGATATAGCCCTATATAAATTCCATTTATTATTATTACAACTCATCTTCTTCTTCTTTCTTCTTCTTCTTTTCTTCTTCTTCTTCTTTTCTTCTTCTTCTTCTTTTCTTCTTCTTCTTCTTCTTCTTCTTCTTCTTCTTCTTCTTCTTCTTCTTCTTCTTCTTCTTCTTCTTCTTCCTCTCTCCCCCCCCCTCTCTCTCTCTTCCTCTCTCTCCCCCCATCTCTCTCTCTCTTTATACAAGGCACACCAACAGACAGATCGCTGTGAAATCAAAAAAAGAAAAGCACATGAGTGCTTATTCCATTATCCTCGATATAAAAAGAAAAAGAAAAAAAAGTCATCCGAGCGCTTTGATTTGTTGCATTACAAGATTCAGCGCTATATAAATTCCACACATAATAATAATAATAATAATAATAATTATTATTATTATTATTATTATCATTATTATTATCAAAATGGGGACGGGATAGCTCAGTGGTCGGAGCACTCGCTTTCCCCCAGCCAAGTTAAGCAGCGTCGAGCGTGGTTACCAGTTGGATGGGTGACCATTTGCACGCCTTGGCTTCAGTACAGTTCCCCCAGTTCACCCAGCTGTAAATGGGTACCTGCCCTCTTTAGGGTCAGGGAAGGTAAAGCAGCCAGGGAGAGGAGATGGGCGCCGCCCTCAATATGCTGGCGCTAGAGAAGTGAGGTCTCTGACGCCTCGCTCCCCTACGACCTTATAGGTTATGGGACTCCTTTAACTTTACCTTTTATTATCAAAATTAAATCACACCCCTCCTCCCAGTAGCGGAGAGACAGCAGCACCAGGCAGCACACACTAGTCATCAGGCAGCACACACTAGTCATCAGACAGCAGCCAACACTTCACACAGGGAGCCACACCACGGCAGCCTGATGTTGGCTGTAGCATCCTGGTACCCAGCCTCAATCCTTTGTTTGGTTAGTTTTCCCATGAGACTGCATTGGTTTTCCTGTTGCCTGGTCTCTTTCTACTATCCTCCCCCCTCCCCACCTCTCCCGTCAGCCCGCTTTTTTATGCTATTTGTTTGGTGGGTGTGTGGTGGAGGGGATTGGTGTACAAGAGTGAAAACACTAGTTTGGGTTTTAAAATTTGGGTTTTTACAGTTTTAGGGGACGGGATAGCTCAGTGGGGGAAAGCACTGTTTTCCCCCCCAGCCAGGGTTTAAGCAGGTCGAGCGGGGTTTTACAGTTGGAGGGGCCATTTGCGCGTTGGTTCTTTTACATTTTCCCCGGGTTCAAGCGGGGTAAATGGGTTGCCCCTTTGGGGTCGGGGAAGGAAAAAAGCAGCGGGGGAGAGGAAAAGGGGGCCCCCCTTCAATATGCGGCCCCAGAAAAGTGAGGTCTTGACCCCTTGCCCCCTACCCTTTGGTTATGGGACCTCTTTACCTTTCCCTTTTACCTTCCCAGTCGAAAAGGTGGGGTTTGTATCTTTTATTTGTTTTTTTAAAAAAGAATGCTTTTAAAAAAGGGTTTTAAAATAAATTTCCAAAATTGGTTTTTAAAAAAATTTTAACCCCCAATAAAGAAAAACCGGGACAAAAACTTAAAACCAAAAACCCCAAAAGCAAAAAAAAAAAAGAAAGGTTTTGGGGAAAAGGAGATAGAAAAAAGGGCCCCAAATAAAAGGTTTTGTTTGTAATTATAAATAATTGAAAAGAAAGAAAGAAAGGGAAAAAAAGAAAAAAAAAAAATAAGAAAAAAAAAATATTTTTATCTTTTTCTATCTATCATCTATTATCTATTATCTATCTATCTATCTATCTATCAAACTTTTATCAAAAAAAGGGGGGGAAGGGAGGGATAAAGGGGGAGAGGGAAGGATTGAGGGGGAGAAAAATTAGAGAGAAAAGGAGAGGGGGGGGGCGTTTTTTTTTGGGGGGGTTGGGGGGGGGGGGGGTTGAGAGGGGAGGGGAGAGAGGGGGAGGGGGGAAAAGGAGGGGGGTTTAAAATGGGGGAGGAGAGATGAGAGAGGGGGAAGGGGGGAGGAGAGGGGGAAGGAGAGGGGGAGAAAAGGGGAAAAAAACAAAAAAAAAAAAATTGGGGATTTTTTTTGGGTTAAAATGAAAATTAATTTAAAAATTTCCCATTTGGAAGTGTAAGAGTTTTAAACATTTGCTTTGAAACTGGATATAAAACTTGTTTGGGTTGAGTCTTTAAAAAAAAAAAATTTGGCGACAAGGGATTACTTAAAGGTCCCTTTTAAAGAAAAAAAAGCGAGGAAAAGTGTCTTAAAAATTTTGAAAAGGGGGGGAACCAAACTTTTTGGGTTTTTTTGGTTTTTTTGAATTTTTTTAAGGCAAAACCATAAAATTTCTAATTTTTAAGGGATTTGGGTGTTTTTTTTTTTCGGGGTTTAAATTTTTTTTGTTTTTTATGTTTTCAAAAGTAAAGTTTTAAAAAGTTGTTGCTTTTGCATGAAACCTTTTACAAAATTTGGTTTTCCCTTTTCCCCTTTTAAAAAATTTTTTTTTTTAAAAAACCCTCATAAAAATGCCCCCACCCTTAATTCCACAAATTTTCCTTTTCCCACATGCACCCCATATCCCTTTGGTTGCTATCGCCTATTTCCCCTCCCTGTTTAACCACGCACTGTGAAACTTTACTAAACTTTAAGCTTTGTGTAAATTTAAATTTCCTCTCCCCTTCTCCTCTCTCTCTCTCTCTCCAAAAGTTTTCAAAAATTGAGCTATATACCGTTTGTTGTTTTTTAAAAAAACGACCCCCCTTTTTCCGCTTTGGGGGAAAAAAGCGAAAGGGCCATTGAGTGTATGGGAATGGATGCAAATTGTTTTTAAAAAAAACTGAAAAAGGGGGGGAACTGGAGAAAAAAAAGGTACGGGCGGTTATTTTATTAAAAAAAAGAATGGTTTTTTTAACAAACAAATGTCCAAAAACGCATTTTTGATGAAGTTTAAAAAGGTTCGGGGTTTAATGGGTCTTCCCTTTTCGAAAAACATTCTAAGTTGATTTGGGGATGACTTACAAAGTTTGCCCCCCCTTTTTCTCTCTCTTCTCCCCTTCTTCTCTTTTCTTCTCTCTTCTCTTTCTCTTTTCTTCCCCCCTCTCTCTTCTCCTCCCCCTTCCCCTCTCTTCTTTTTTCCCCTTCCCCTTCCCCTTCCCCTCTTTTCTCTCTCCCCCCTTCTTCTCTTTCTTTCTTTTTCTTTTTTCTCTTCTCTCTTCTCTTCTCTCTTTTCCCCTTCTTTCTCCTTCTCTCTCTCTCTCTCTTTCTCTCCCCCCCTTCTTTTCCTCTTTTGAACAAATTATCCCAAGAGAGCGGGGGGTTTTTGGTTGTGGTTTTTGTTTTATCCTCTGTTGCTGCTGTGTGTAATTTAGCTGATGAGATGCAGCTTGAACAGAATATTCGCGACAGAGATAAAGCAAGCAAACAAACAAATAAATAAACAAACCCCACAACAACAACAACAAACAAGAAAAAGCAAGATGACAACAACAAAAATAAAAACCTAACGACCGCCGCCGCACCACCACCACCACCACCACCACACCACCACCACACCACCACCACCACCACCACCACACACCAACAACAACAACAACAACAATATCGGAGCAAACCAATAGAAAAAAAGCGTATGCATACAAAACAAACAAAAAGAACCCTACCACCACCACCACCACCACCACACCACCAACAACAACAACACAACAATATCGGAGCAAACCAATAGAAAAAAAGCGTATGCATGCAAAACAAACAAAAAGAAACCCCAAGCAAACAAGTAAACAGGGGGTGGGATGTCCTAGTGGTTAGAGCGTTGCGCACATGATCTAATGGCCTGGGTTCGAGCCACCACCGGGGCACCCATTCTTAGGGATTTTTTCCCCCTTTGGAGTTAACACCAGTACTGACGGGATAGCCTAGTGGTTAGATAGAACATTGCGCTCGCAATCTGACAACCCGGGTTCGATTCCCGTTCAAGGGGATATTTTCCCCTGGAGTTAACATCAGTGCAGATTCCACTCTCCCCAAAAGTCTTTCGGATGAGACTATAAACCGAGGCCCTGTGTGCGAACGCACACAGAACATCTTGCGCACACGTCAAATCCTGTTCAGCTTTTCATAAGAGTAGGCCATTGTGTGCCGGTGGGAACAGATGACAGAATTCACAAAACTGCATACACACGGGGACTGGATGTAAAGAAGCGCATAAGTGCTTATTCCATTATCCTCGATATAAAAGAATAAAATAAGAATAAATAAACTCCACTCCAACAAAAGTCCTTCTGATGGAACTCTAAACCAAGGTCCAGTGTGTGAACGCACTTAGAACATCTTGCGCACGCGTTAAAATCCGTTCCTCCTTTCGTAGGTGTAGGTTTATGAGTGCCGGTTGGAACAGATGACAAAAATATTTTTAGAAAACGCATGCACACTGGTGTCGTGTTTAGACATTTTTCTTTAAGTCAGAATGCAGCTACCTTCATGGTGGTGGTGGGAGGGGGGGGGGGGGGAACGGTCGCATACGCAAAATCTTACCATTGGTGAATCTCTGAGTTCTGGACGAGGATCTCCCACCCCCTTTAGAAAATATCACCACCACCCCCCCCCCCTCCCCACCAAAAAAAATACCCACACAACAAAACACAACAAACCAAACAAGTTAGAAAACAAAATCCCAACCCCAAAACAAACTAGAGATGACAATGAAATTGTCTCCCTTTTCTTCGTCATCTTATATTATTTGATATAGTCGTATAGAGTAGACAGGTATCGTATTGTAATACATTGCATTGTACTGTATTGTATTGCATTGTTTTGTTTTATCTTGTTTGTGTTGAATTGCAGCGCAGATTAAGACTTCACTTTATCGCACCTTATCTGCGGTTCAGTAGATTGAACTATATTGATGTAGCAGATTTGTCTTGTTTCCGATCTGTAGTGTAATATTCATAGCATAGCTGTTTTCATAACTATTGGACTAATCTGCTGTTTGCATCGTATGGTATTACATACCACTTCCAGTCACTGCAGATTTCTCTTGCGTGAAATTTCGGCAGCTCTTCATGAGAAATGCTCATTTGCCACAAAAGCAACGCCACCTATTGGTACTTTTCCTCATTTACCATATGTGCGTGCCTTTATCGTTTAAAAAGATCTTCTATTTTAAGAATAAGAGAATAATTTTTCCCCAGGCAAGTTTTTCTTTCATAGAGTTTTCCCAGCGACAACTCTTTTGTAGTCCTGGGTCCTTTTAAGTGCCATGAATGTACGTGTTCTCTAAACAGGACCCCGTTTTACTGTCTCATCTGAAAGACTAATACCCAGACCAACTCTCAAGGTCAAGAGGATGAGAAGAATGAGGGGGGGGGAGAGGGGGGGGTGGGGGTGGGGAAACCGCGACTTCTTGCTTTCTGAGTAAGTTGTTGACAAATTCGCCAAACAATCTATTAATGTTCAGCATTTATTGCTCTGGCAGATTTCTCTATGTCAAATTGAAGCTGTTCTTCTGAAAGAGGGGGAAGATATCGCCTGGTGGTTAGAGCGTTGCACATTGCGCTCTTGATCTGCAGACCCGAGTTCGAATTCTGTCTAAGGGGATTTTTACCGTGGAGTTGACATCAGTGCCGACTTCAGTCCCTCCAAAAGTCCTTCGGATGAAACTGTAAACCAAGGCCCCGTGTGCGAACGCACGCAGAACATCTTGCGCACACGTTAAATACCTGTCCTGCTATTCGAAGAAAGAGCAGACCATTTTGTGCCGGTGGGAACAGATGACAATAAAAAAACGACATACATTCGGGGACTGGATGTAAAAAGAGCACGTGAGCGCTTATTTCCTTATCCTCGAAATAAAAGAAAGACATTAATTTTTTTTGCCATAGCAAATGAAACAACCCTGCTTAGTACGGAATTTGAACCATAGATATTTCGCTTTCCTGGACACAGACCACAGGCCCCCAAACCACTTCTCTCCAAGAGCAGGGAGAGAGAGAGAGAGAGGAGAGAGAGAGAGAGAGAAGGAGAGGAGATGAGAGAGAGGAGAGAGAGATGAGAGAGAGAAGAGAGAGAGAGAGAGAGAGAGAGACTGAATGAGAGTGAACGAGAGAGAGCACGAGAGATGAGAGAGAGAGAGAGAAACTCGGCGACTATTGATTATAACGTATAATGAGCTGAACATTATTCCACTGCACGCGCGTCGTGGAAAATCGACCTGGAAAAATGGTCTCCCCAATTTCGATTCTGCTTCTTCGCTGCATCAACTACACATCGATAGGGACAGTGAGTTCGTTTAGTCATCTGGAATAGCTTACAGAACAGCATAGCGAGATGCTTGTTTCTTTTTTTCTAATATTTGATGTCGCTAGAAGGCAGGTTATTTATTTTATCTATCTCTTTTTTTTTTTATTTCTTTCTTTCTTTCTTTTATTTCGAGGATAATGGAATAAGCACTCACATGCTTTTTTTCATCCAGTCACCGTGTGTATGCAGTTTTGTTAATTTTGTCACCCGCTCCCACCCGCACACAATGGCCTACTCTTCCGAAAAGCGGAACGGGTTTTAACATGTGCGCAAGATGTTCTGCGTGCGTTCGCAGACGGGATCTCGGTTTATAGTCTCATCCGAAGGACTTTTAAGGGGAAGTGGAGTCGGCACTGATGTTAGCTCCAGAGAAAAAAACAACCTCTTGAACGAGAATCGAACCCGGTTGAGCAGATCACGTATACAACACTCTAACCACCAGGCTATCCCATCTCCTCAGGTTAACACAGCATGTGATATAATTATTACTATCCAGAAAATCTTATTATTGGTGAACCTCGGAGCTTTAGCCGAGGGACGAAAAAATAACCCGACCCGTTATCTATGTGAGCAATATAATCGACAGGGTGTCATATTGATACGATGACATATTGAGCTGAAACCGTAATGCCAACAGTAATCTTTTACTGGCACTGGCCGCACGACTCTTGTCCTTCAGTGCCCCCAGCACACAACCCTTCAAGTATGTTAATGCAAGCGTGATATGAAAGCCACTGACCTAAACTCTGACAGCTGGGAAGCGCTCGCAGAAACTTGCAGTAGGTAGAGAAGCGCAGTACGTGAGAGAATAATAATAATAATAATAATAATAATAAAATGGAACTTATATAGCGTTATATCTTGCAAAGACAAATCAAAGCGCATGCATTCAACCTAATCTTACACAGTCATACAACCAATGACAAATAATCAATAGTTCAAACAGATATTACAAACATGGTACGCTGCAGACCAAATCTATGAAATAAAATTGCAATAGTCAAATGTTTTTCAAAAAAGCACACACACACTCACACACTCACACATACTTTAGCAGGGTGATAGAACATGGGTTAGTGAAGGGTGGGATAGTTCTGATATGAAACAGGAGGGGGGGAATCTTAGGTTTGAAATAAATATATAGTATACATAGTGCCATAGCTAGGTTTCTAGCGAAGAGAGAGAGGGAGTTCTTTCCAGGTAGATGAACCCGAAATAGACAAAGAGCGGCGGCCAACGGTAGATTGGTTGAATCTAGGTATTCGTAGGCACAAGGTATCTGCAGCAGAGCGGAGGGAACGTGAAGGAGTGTACAGGTTAAAACATTCACAGAGGTAGGAGGGTGCAGTTTTGTGGAGACATTTGTAACAGAGGGTACTGATCTTATAATCTACTCTCTGTTTCCTCTGGAGTTATCATCAGTCCGAATAACCAAAAATTTGGAGAAAATTAAAAAAGGTCTTCC
>CM054146.1:14133074-14145574 GCA_028751875.1 Rapana venosa | reverse complement strand
GTATCTCTCTCTCTCTCTGTGTTTTTGTCTCTGTCTTTCTCTGTCTTTCTGTCTGTGTCCCTGTATGTCTCTCTCTCTCTGTTTTTATCTCTGTCTTTCTCTGTTTTTCTGCATGTGTCTGTATCTCTGTCTTGTATCTCTCTCTCTGTGCTTTTGTCTCTGTCTTTCTCTGTCTTTCTGCCTGTGCCTGTTTTTCACAAACCTCTGACCACACTGACCTCTCTGATCACTATAACACTACTCTCCACCAACTGCTTGATGAGCATGCACCTCCTACTGACCATCTCCTCCCTGACAGACCCTGTGCGCCATGGTATAACCCAAGACATCTTGATAGCGAAGCGCAAACGCCGGCAAACTAGAACGGCAGTGGCGGAAGTCAAAAACCGAAATCAACAAACAGCTTTTCCGAAAACAAATAAACAAAGTCAAACTCTTAATCCATTCAGCAAAGACAGACTACTACTCTTCCAAGTTCTCTGTGCTACATCCATTAAAATCTCTTTTTTTCCCTCACCTCAAATCTCCTCGGATCTGCAAAAACAACTCCTCTGCCTAACACCCACAGCCTGTCTGAACTTCCATCCATATTTTCTGCCTTCTTTTTTCAGACAAAGTTCGAAACATACGCTCCAGACTGGATCAGACTCAATTCCAGCCTGCGCCTCCTGATCCCAGTTCACTGGCACTCCTCTTTTTTCCTTCCAACCACAAGTGAAAACGAAATCAGGGACAATTTTGAAGGAAAGGGACTATAAAATCATGCGACCTTGATCCCATACCTGCTCCTGTTTTATCACAATGCCTTCCAAAAATTTGGGCCTATTATCATAAAATAGTAAACCATCTCTTCAGTCGGGAAATTTTCCATCAGCTCTTAAAACAGCAATAGTCACACCTCTACTGAAAAGCACGACCTCGATCCCAACATTCTGAAGAATTAAGGCCGTCTAAAACTTACCCTTTGTCTCTAAAGTACTAGAAAAAAGTCGTCCTCAAACAGCTCAACAGTCACCTTCATTCCAATGATCCCCTTCCACTTTTCAATCTGCCTATCGCCCCAACCACAGAAACCGAAAACCACCCTAGTCCACACTTTAGATACACTTCTACTTGCTTCTGATGCAGGAAAAAATCTCCCTCCTCACTCTTCTTGACTTATCTCAGCCTTTGATACCTAGTTTCACTCAATTCTTCTTTCTCGCCTCCAAAATACGTTTGGATTAACGGCACAGCCCTCACCTGGTTACTTCATATCTCACAGACAGGTTCCAGAAAGTTATTGTAAACAAAATTAAATCAAAACCTGTCAAAATGGAATGTGGAAGTCCCGCAGGGATCAGTCCTGGGCCCTGTTCTTTTTTACTCTCTACACTGCTCCACTCTCACATATAATAAACCAACCACCATATTGCTCATCATTTCTTGCCGATGTACTCAGCTTCAGTGCAGTGATACTGTTGAAAACTTGCCTTCCCTCCTGACAAATATGTCTACTGCCTTCAAGACTTTCAAAACGGGATACTCAGACAAGTAACAACTTAATGCCGATAAAACCGAAGCCATGCTCATAGGGACCCAACATAAACTTTCCTCTATGCAAAAACTTCAATAGAACTCGGCAATACGTCAGTCCCTTTGTCCAACTCTTGAAGTATTTAGAGTAGTTCTTGACAACACACTCTCTAAAGAAAAAAATTCATCACCCAACCTGCCTCTTGCTAGTATCAATTACGGCGCATAAGCGCGATTCGCAAGTATCTGTCCACTGATGCGACTTCCAAGCTTGTCACTCACTCATTTTTTTCACGTTTAGACTACTGTAATTTCTCTTTTGGCTGGCCTACCGCATCATCTATCCACCCTTCTCTTCAACGCATACAAAACTCTGCCCGCTTCGACTGGTCCTAAGAAAGAAAAATCTGAACAAAATCACTCCTCTTCTGCGATCTCTTCACTGGCTGCCTGTCTCACAAAGACTGGAGTATAAAATCAATACCCTCTGTTTCAAATGTCTCCAAAAAATCTGCACCCTCTTATCTCTGTAACTGTCCTTCATCTGTACACTCCCTCCCGTTCCCTTCGTTCAGCCGCGATACTTTGTGCTTTCGAACACCCAATTCAAACAAACTACTGTTGGCCGTCGCCCCTTCTCTGTTTTTGGTCCATCCACCTGGAATATGACCTCCCCCTTATCACTTCGCCAAAGCCCTTTACTTGATACCCTTTAAACCCAGCCCCAAAACACACTTATTTTCCCACCCGAGACTTTCCCCCCAAATATCTGTCCTAATTTTTCAAACAGCATCTTTCACCTTCTAAGTGTTGTTCCCATATGTGTGTGTGTGTGTTTTGTGTGTGTGGGGTGTGTGTGTGGGGTGTGTGTGTGTTGTGTTGTGGTGGTGTGTGCGTTTCATGCGTGCAATACGTGTGGGGCCATGGTTTTTGAAATCTGTTGTTCATTATGTTTAAGGAGAGTTGCATGCCTGTATATGATTGAGTGCAAGCGCTTTGTTTGTTTGGTTTTTTTACAAGATTCAGCGCTATATAAATTCCATATATTATTGTTATTATCTCTGTCTTTGTATCTCTCTCTCTCTCTCTCTCTCTCTCTCTCTCTCTCTCTCCTCTCTCTCCCTCTCTCTCTCTTCCTCCTCCCTCTCTTCCTTTTTTGAATGCAAGCGCATTGATTTGTTTTTGCAAGATATAGCGCTATATAAATTCCATTTCTTATTATCATTACAATTCTTCTTCCTCCTCTCCCCCCCTCTCTCTCTCTCCCTCTTCCCCCCCCTCTCTCTCTCTCTTTATATACAAGGCACACCAACAGACAGATCGCTGTGAAATCAAAAAAAAAGAAAAGCACATGAGTGCTTATTCCATTATCCTCTATATAAAAAGAAAAGGAAAAAAAGGTCAACTGAGCGCTTTGATTTGTCGCTTTACAAGATTCAGCGCTATATAAATTCCATACATTATTATTATTATTATCGTTATTATTATTATTATTATTATTATTATTATTATTAAATCACACCCCTCCTCCCAGTAGCGGAGAGACCAGCAGCACCAGGCAGCACACACTAGTCATCAGCCAGCAGCCAACACTTCACACAGGGAGCCACACCACGGCAGCCTGATGTTCGCTGTAGCATCCTGGTACCCAGCCTCAATCCTTTGTTTGGTTAGTTTTCCCATGAGACTGCATTGGTTTTCCTGTTGCCTGGTCTCTTTCTACTATCCTCCCCCCTCCCCACCTCTCCCGTCAGCCCGCTTTTTTATGCTATTTGTTTGGTGGGTGTGTGGTGGAGGGGATTGGTGTACAAGAGTGATCACACTAGATTGGATTTAAAGTGGGCATACAGTCGTAGGGGACGGGATAGCTCAGTGGTCGGAGCACTCGCTTTCCCCCAGCCATGTTAAGCAGCGTCGAGCGTGGTTACCAGTTGGATGGGTGACCATTTGCGCGCCTTGGCTTCATTACAGTTCCCCCAGTTCACCCAGCTGTAAATGGGTACCTGCCCTCTTTAGGGTCAGGGAAGGTAAAGCAGCGAGGGAGAGGAGATGGGCGCCGCCCTCAATATGCTGGCCCTAGAGAAGTGAGGTCTCTGACGCCTTGCTCCCCTACGACCTTATAGGTTATGGGACTCCTTTACCTTTACCTTTACCATACAGTCGTAAAGGTAGGGTAAGTATCTTATAGTTGATTAAAAAAGAATGCTATAAAAAAGGGACATAAAATCAATACAAAATTGGTTTTTAACAAAATAAAACAATAAAAGATAAACAGACACAACTTCAACAAAACCAAAAGCAAAAAACAAAAAAGAAAGGTTTTGTGTAAAGGAGATAGAATAAGTCAAATATAGGTTGATCTGTAATTATAACTAATCTGAAAAGAAAGAAAGTGAGAAAGAAAGAAAGAAAGAAAGAATATCTATCTATCTATCTATCTATCTATCTATCTATCTATCTATCTATCTATCTATCTATCTATCTATCTATCTATCTATCTATCTATCTATCTATCTATCTATCTATCTATCTATCTATCTATCTATCTATATAGAGAGAGAGATACAGAGAGATAGAGAGAGAGAGAACAAAATCATGGATTTTTATCTGTAAATATGACACATAATCAAATTACCAGTTGGAACATGATAAGAGATATAAACATTTGTATGCTACTAGGATACGCAAACATTTAATCGACTGACATCTCTCAAAAATGCAGACAATGATTACTTAAAGGTCCCATAAAGTCAAAAGCGAGGACAAGCTGATCTCTAATAATGAAAAAGCTGAACACATGTGATTGGTGATATCAGCTACGTAAAATTCTAATGTAATGTGTTGTTCGGTAGTTATTTTTTTGAAAAGCAAAGCTTTATAAAGTTGCTGTTTTATGACAAGAAGAGTTTTACTAAATAGGTTTCACATAGTTTAAAATTTTTTTCTTTGTAAAACACTCATACCAATGACCCCCCCCCCCTAATTCCACAGAATTACCAGTACACATGCACGCACACACTTATGAATACGCATACTTCACATACAAGTTAAGACACACGCACTAATGTACATAATCACATATGCGTGTGTGCATTTAATCATCTCTCTCTATATCTTCCCCCCCCCCCCCTCTCTCTCTCTCTCTCTCTCTCTCTCTCTCTCTCTCTCTCTCTCTCTCTCTCTCTCTCTCTCTCCAAAAGTTCTTCGAATGAGACTATATACCGATGTTCCGTGTGCGAACGACACCTGTTCCGCTTTGCGGAAGCGTAGGCCATTGAGTGCCTATGGGAATGGATGACAAAATTGATAAAACTGCATAACACGGGAACTGGATGTAAAAAAAGTACATGCGTGCTTATTCCATTATCCTCAAACTAAAAGAATAACTTAAATAACCAAACGAATGTCCATAAACACGCATCTTTGATAGAAGCTTAAAGCTTCGAGAGTAATGGGTCTTGCTTTCGCAAAACATCTGCTAAGTTGATTTGCGATGACTTACGAAAGCTTTGCGCCCCCTTCTCTCTCTCTCTCTCTCTCTCTCTCTCTCTCTCTCTCTCTCTCTCTCTCTCTCTCTCTCTCTCTCTCTCTCTCTCTCTCTCTCTCTCTCTCTCTCTCTCTCTCTCTCTCTCTCTTTCTTTCTCTCGCTGTCTCTCTCTCTCTCTCTCTCTCTCTCTCTCTCTCCTGTGAACAAATTATACCCAAGAGAGACTGCAAGGTTTTGTTGTGGTGTTTGTTTTATCCTCTGTTGCTGCTGTGTGTAATTTAGCTGATGAGATGCAGCTTGAACAGAATATTCGCGACATAGAGATAAAGCAAACAAACAAACAAATAAATAAACAAACCCCACAACAACAACAACAAACAAGAAAAAGCAAGATAACAACAACAAAAATAAAAACCTAACTACCGCCGCCGCCGCCGCCACC
Source organism: Rapana venosa (assembly GCA_028751875.1). Taxonomy (NCBI): domain Eukaryota; kingdom Metazoa; phylum Mollusca; class Gastropoda; order Neogastropoda; family Muricidae; genus Rapana; species Rapana venosa. Next base: position 14,140,130 of record CM054146.1, on the reverse strand, counting down.
ACCACCACCACCACCACCACCACCACCACCACAACAACAACAAAGCAAACCTACAGAAAAAAGTGTATCCATACAAACCAAACCAAAAGAAACCCCAAGCAAGCAAGTAAACAGAGGGTAGGATGTCCTAGTGGTTAGAGTGTTGCGCTCGTCATCTGACGGCCTGGGTTCGAGCCACCACCGAGGCACCAGTTATTAGGAATCTTTTCCCCCCCCTTGGAGTTTACACCAGTACCGAACCGACACCACTCCCACGAAAATCCTTCTGATGAAACTTTAAACCAAGGTCCAATGTACGAACGCACGTACAACATCTTGCGCACACGTTAAAATGGTGTGTGTGTGTGTGTGTTTGTGTTGTGTGTGTGTGTGTGTGTGTGTGTGTGTGTGTGTGTGTGCGCGCGCGCGCATATGCATAAATTTGAAATCTGTTATTCATTATATTTGAGGAAGTTTGCATGCGTGCAAATGATTTGAGTGCAAGCGCTTCGATTTGTTTGTTTTACAAGATTCAGCGCTATATAAAATTCCATATATTATTATTATTATTATTATTGTTATTATTATTATTATTATTATTATTATTATTATTATTATTATTATTATTATTATTATTATTATTATTATTATTATTATTAAAACCAGTTCCTCCTTTCGGAGGTGTAGGTTTATGAGTGCCAGTAGGAACAGATGACAAAATATATAAAAAGTGCATGCACACTAATGTCATGTTTAGACATTATTCTTAAAGTCAGAATACAGCTACCTTCATGGTGGGGGGGGGGGGGGTACGGTCGCATACGCAAAGTCTCAGCATTGGTGAACCTTGGGGTTCTAGACAAGGAAAGACTACCCTCCAGAAACAAAACAAAACAAAACCAACCAAAAACAAAACAAACAAAACCAATCAAAAACAAAGCAAAACAAAAACCAACCAAAAACAAAACAAAACAAAAACTAACCAGCCAAAACAAAACAAAACAAAACAAAAACCAACCAAAAACAAAACAAAACAAAACTAACCAGCCAAAACAAAACAAAACAAAACAAAAACCAACCAAAAACAAAACAAAACAAAAACCAACCAAAAACAAAACAAAACAAAAACCAACCAAAAACAAAACAAAACAAAAACTAACCAGCCAAAACAAAACAAAACAAAACAGAAACCAACCAATCTAAAACAAAACAAAACAAAAACCAACCAACCAAAAACAAAACAAAACAAAACATAAACCAACCAATCTAAAACAAAACAAAACAAGAACCAACCAACCAAAAACAAAATAAACAAAACAAAACAAAAACCAACCAACCAAAAACAAAACAAAAGCCAACCAATATAATAAAACAAAACAAAAACCAACCAACCAAAAAGAAAACAAAACAAAAACCAACCAACCAAAAACAAAACAAAACAAAAACCAACCATTCAAAAACAAAACAAAACAAAAACCAACCAACCAAAACCAAAAACAAAACAAAGCAAACGAACACAAAGCCCTCACCCACCCCAACACTCTTTCCCCTCCCCCCAGTAACAAACAAAATCAAAACAAACCAAATTTGATAGACAATTAATAACCTCCCAAAAAAACCCAACAACCACCAACAAAAAACCAAACCAAAACAAAAATAAAACAAAAACAGACAAAAGCCCAAACAAGCAAAAAAATAAAATAAAAGAACGTAAACGCAAACTCCAAACAAACGAGAAGTGAAAATGAAATGCTCCCATATTCTCTATCTTCTTACACTCTATTACAAAACATGTTATTTGCGCTTAGAGTCGTGTAGTATCAACTAGTAGTATTGTTGTGTATTTGTATTGTTTTTTTGCTTTGTTTTGTCTTGCATTGTAAATGTAGGTTTTAATTTATTGCATTTGATCTGCCCTTTTTTAACAATCATGGCAGATTCGTGTTGTTTCCATTCTGTAGTGTATTGCTGTTTTGTTTTGCTATTGTGTTTCTTTGCATTGTATTATGTTGTATTGTATTGTATTTTATACCACTTTCAGTCACTGCACATTTTTCTGTGTAATATTCCCACCGCTCTTCACGTGGAATGCTCATCGCCACAAACGCAGCGCCACACATTGCAATTTTTCTCATTTTTCCCGATTGTATGGGTTTTTTTTCGTTTTACAAAATGAATTTTATTACTTTTTTGATGATAAATGGCTAATTTTTCTCCCCAAAGAGAGTGGGTTTTAAAATGTTTTAATCTGCAAGAAAGAAATTTTATGTAGTCGTGTGTCCTTTAGGTGTCCCAAATGTACGTGTGCTCTACACGGGAGCTTGTTTTACTGTCTCATATGAAAGACTAGCACCCAGACCAACTCTCAAGATTTACTGGATGGAAGGTGGAGGGAGGGAGGTTGAGAACCCGCGACTGCTTCCTTTCTGAGTAGTCTGTTGACTCAAATTTATCGGCAATCTATAATGTATATAATATAATAATATAATGTAATATATATAATAATCGATATCTATAATCTATTATAATAATAACAATTATAATAATAATAATAATAATCTATATCTCTCTATTTCATTCGAATCATTAGTAATAGTATTTAATAATAATCTATATCTCTGTATTCTATTCAAACTGTTCTTCTTAAAAGAAAACCATTGGCATAACAGATGAAAAAAAACCCACCCCGTGTCTTGCACAGAATTTGAACCATAAACCTCTCGCTTTCTGGACAGAGTCATGGCCACAGGGCCCCAAAACCACTTCTCTCCAAGAGCAGAGGAGAGAGAGAGAGAGAGAGAGAGAGAGAGAGAGAGAGAGAGAGAGAGAGAGAGAGAGAGAGAGAGAGAGAGAGAGAGAGAGAGAGAGAGAGAGAGAGAGAGAGAGAAACTCGGCGACTATTGATTATTAACGTATAATGAGCTGAACATTATTCCACTGCACGCGCGTCGTGGAAAATCGACCTGGAAAACTGTTCTCCCCAATATTCGATCTCTGCTTCTTCGCTGCATCAACCTACACATCGAAAGGGACAGTGAGTTCGTTTAGTCATCTGGAATAGCTTACAGAACAGCATAGCGAGATGCTTGTTTCTTTCTTTTTGCAGGTTATTTATTTTATCTATCTCTTTATTTATTTATTTATTTCACTGTTTTATTTCGAGGATAATGGAATAAGCACTCATGTGCTTTTTTTCATTCTGTCCCCGTGTGTATGCAGTTTTGTCAATTTTGTCATCCGCTCCCACCCGCACACAATGGCCTACTCTTCCGAAAAGCGGAACGGGTTTTAACGTGTGCACAAGATGTTCTGCGTGCGTTCGCACACGGGATCTCGGTTTATAGTCTCATCCGAAGGACATTTTGGGGAGAGTGGAGTCGGCACTGATGTTAACTTCAGAGAAAAAAAAAACAACCTCTTGAACGAGAATCGAACCCGGTTGAGCAGATCACGTATACAACACTCTAACCACCAGGCTAGCCCGTCCCCCAGGTTAGCACAGCATGTTATATAATTATTATTATCCAGGAAATCTTATTATTGGTGAACCTCGGAGCTTTAGCCGAGGGACGAAAAAATAACCCAACCCGTTATCTATGTGAGCAATATAATCGACAGGGTGTCATATTGATACGATGACATATTGAGCTGAAACCGTAATGCCAACAGTAATCTTTTACTGGTACTGGCCGCATGACTCTTGTCCTTCAGTGCCCCCAGCACACAACCCTTCAAGTATGTTATTGCAAGCGTGATATGAAAGCCACTGACCTAAACTCTGACAGCTGGCAAGCGCTCGCAGAAACTTGCAGTAGGTAGAGATGCGCAGTACGTGAGAGAATTTGTAAGGAATAATAATAATAATAATAATAATAATAAGAAGAAGAAGAAGAAGAAGAAGAAGAAGAAGAAGAAGAAGAAGGAGAAGGAGAAGAAGAAATGGAACTTATATAGCGTTATATCTTGCAAAGACAAATCAAAGCGCATGCATTCAACCTAATCTTACACAGTCATACAACCAATGACAAATAATCAATAGTTCAAACAGATATTACAAACATGGTAGGCTGCAGACCAAATCTATGAAATAAAATTGCAATAGTCAAATGTTTTTCAAAAAGCACACACACACTCACACACTCACACAGGTCATATACTTTAGCAGGGTGATAGGACATGGGTTCGTGAAGGGTGGGATAGTTCTGATATGAAACAGGAGGGGGGAAATCTTAGGTTTGAAATAAATATATAGTATATATAGTGTCATAGGTAGGTTTCTGGCGAAGAGAGAGAGAGGGAGTTCTTTCCAGGTCGATGGACCCGAAATAGAGAAAGAGCGGCGGCCAACGGTAGATTGGTTGAATCTAGGTATTCGTAGGCACAAGGTATCTGCAGCAGAGCGTGGAGAACGTGAAGGCGTGTACAGGTGAAGACATTCACAGAGGTAGGAGGGTGCAGTTTTGTGGAGACATTTGTAACAGAGGGTACTGATCTTATAATCTACTCTCTGTTATTCCCAAGAGTAGAAAGATAGAAGAAGCCACACGAAGGAGAGACAGATAAACTAGGTCATCAACTCAGCATCTGATTTTGCCTGCAACAACTGTGGCATGGATTGCCATGCACGGATTGGTCTGCTGAGATAAAAACTCCAGACGTTGCTGTATAGAAGGCTAGATTGACCAAAGAAGGCGCGAGCATTGTTCCAGAGACAGAAAGGAACTGTTACAAAAGGACAGTACTTCAATGCCTTTGAGGGCCGCTAATTAAATTTTGTTTTCTCATTTACATGTATCTTTACTTCCCGTGAGAGTGACATTCTTCTACAGAGTATTTTATAGGACTGCTGTTTTGCTTGAAGGTGCTGCGTTCAAATCCTATAAAAGCATAGCTTGTGTGTGTGTGTGTGTGTGTGTGTGTGTGTGTGTGTGTGTGTGTGTGTGTTTGTGTGTGTGTGTGTGTGTGTGTGTGTGTGTGTGTGTGTGTGCACGCGCACTAATTTTTTGTACTTTGGTTGGCACTTTTGAAGAGTGAGTCTACCATGGACTCAAAGGTAAAGACTTGGACCACAAGGATGAGTGACTTTCGCTTTACAGATGCAGTATTGAAAACGTTGCTCAAAGTACTCGGCCAACTCAACGGGTATCTGTTTCTCTCAGACATTCAGTTTCCCAGCTTTCGTAATCCTTTTACAGGATTACAGATGGAGCCAACAGTTTTCTTTTGAACAGTATTTAAACCACAGACCTCTCATTTTGCCATTAATCACAAGATCACTTCTTGCCAAGAATCAACAACGTAGAGAAATAAAACCTCAGAGCGTCCACTGATAAGCGTGTAATGTGCTGAACATCATTCCACTGCATGCGCATTGTGAAAAATCGACCTCGAAAACTTCTGTCAAATCTTTGGTCTTTGCTTCTTCACTGCATCAATCCACAAACTGAAATGGGCAGCTAGATCATTTAGTCCTGTGGAATAACTTACAGAGCCGCACTCCAAGGCGCTTGTTTTTTTTTTAAGAGGGATGGGATAGCCGAGTGGTCAGAGTGATGCGCAAAGCGCTCGTGATCTTCTGACCCAAGTTCGAATCTCGTTCAAGAGGAATTTTCCTCTGGAGTTTACATCAGTGCCGACTCCACTCTTCCCAAAAGTCCTTTGGATGAGACTGTACACTGAGGTCCTCTGTGTGAACGCATGCAGAACATCTTGCGCACACGTTAATACCCGTTCCGCCTTTTGGAAGGCCGATGGGAACAGATGACAACATTTTACAAAACTGCATACACACGAGGACTGGATGTAAACAAGCAGCTGAGTGCTTATTCCAGTATCCTTGAAATATAATAATATGTAGTAAAGTAAAAAGATAAAAAGAAGAAATAAATAAGAAGATAAATGAATAAATAAATAAATAAACAAGGGATGCTAGTATACAAGTGATCACAACATACTACGCATTACGGTATGTATGGAAGCAATAGACACACTATCATATTATTGATACGCTGACATGTTGTGTTGACCCCATAACATTTATTTATTTATTCTTTTATATCGAGGATAATGGAATAAGCACTCGTGTGCTTTTTTACATCCAGTCCCCGTGTGTATGCAGTTTTGTAAATTTTGTCATCTGTTCCCACCGGCACACAATGGCCTACTCTTTCGAAAAGCGGAACATGATTTAACGTGTGCGCAAGATGTTCTGCATGCGTTCTCACTCGGGGCCTTGGTTTATAGTCTCATCCGAAGGACACTAGCAGTGATTTTTTGCCAACACTATTGAGGACCTCCCACTTAAAAAATTTTTTTTAATCTTGTTTGCGAATACATCTTCATTTCTTGTTGGAATGAATTTCTTCCACATAGTTTTTTCTATGATCACCCTCTTACTAGAAGGTTGTGGCTTTGATTCCTGTGAAGATGACAGGTGTGTGTGTGTGTGTATGTGTATGTGTGTATGTGTGTATGTGTGTGTAGGTGTGTGTACACGCATGCGCTCGCATTTGTGTATGTGTGCACACGTGTGTGTTTGTGTGTGTGTGTGTGTGTGTGCGCGTGTTCGTGGGTGCGTGTGTATGTGTGTATGTGTGTGTGTGTGTGTGTGTGTGTGATTTTTTGCTTTAACTTTGGCCAACTCTTACCTAGAATGAGTTTTTTTTATGGGCTCAATAGGAAGATTTGAATAGCATGGTTGAGCTCATTCACTTTATGGACATGATTACTCAGAGTCTTGCTTAAATTACTTGACCAACACTACAGGTATCCGTTTCTCTCACATTTCCTTTTCCAGCATTCATATATCCTTTCACAGTATAGCAGGATAAAATACAAAGAATCTGGTTTTAACAAGATTTAAACCACAGACTTCTCGTTTTTCAGACTTTCGGCCTTTACCCGCCACAAGATCACTTCTTGTCAAGAGTAACAAAAAGGGCAGAGAAAGAAAGAACCCCCTAGAGGGACTATTGATCAGCAATAGAATGAGCTGAACATCATGCCGCGGCACGCGCTTTGTGAAAAAATGACCAGGAAAACTTTGTTCCGCCCTCCCAAACTTCGATCTCTTCTTCT
>CM054146.1:14110574-14128074 GCA_028751875.1 Rapana venosa | reverse complement strand
ACAGATCAATAAAAACAAGGTGGCAATGTTGATTGATTGCGTGAGATAACCTTCAGAGCCGCTCATCAAGATACATCCGAGAAGGATTAAGCCCATCACACTATTTCGATGTTCACGGTAGCAATAGATAGGATAACATCAGTAGAGTAGCAAACTAAGCCCGATCCCATAACAACAATAGTACTGGAACTGTTGTTGTCGTTATTGTTGTTGTTGTTGTTGTCGTTGTTGTTGTGCGTTCCCCAGATCAACATCTTGGGGGTCACCCAGAATATGCACTCTTGACTCACTCATCCCATAATATGGGAATCACTGTGAGATGAGAAGTACACCGGATGAAGAAGAGTGTGCCTGTATGACTGTTGTCAAGTACCTCGCCATATAGGCAGCCATACACCGACTTCACAGGATTTTTCTCCTTCATGGAGAGTGCAGGTTGTTACGTTAAGAGCTTGTCATGGCTGAAGGCAATCTCAGCACAACATTTAACAACATAACGACAAAGTACTGGAGGCCTCGGCACTTAGCTGACATCAATAACTGACAGCTTTTGGCCTGAGCCAGGTGATGGACCTTAATCCATTGTGTTGCTGACTTTATTATTATTTTTATTTATTTATTCATTCTTTTATATCGAGGATTATAGAATGAGCACTTATGTGCTTTTATACATCCAGTCCCCGTGTGTATGCGGTTTTGTAAATTTTGTCATCCGTTCCCACCGGCACACAATGGCCTACTCTTACGAAAAGCGGAACAGGATTTAACGTGTGCGCAAGATGTTCTGCGTGCGTTTGCACACGGGGCCTCGGTTTATAGTCTCATCCGAAAGACTTTTGGGGAGAGTGGAATCTGCAATGATGTTAACTCCAGGGGAAAATATCCCCTTGAACGGGAATCGAACCCGGGTCGTCAGATTGCGAGCGCAATGTTCTAACCACTAGGCTATCCCGTCCCCCTTCACAGCGCCTGTAGGTAGGTAGCCTGATCATTGCCCACACTGATGAGGTATGATCTTCAAGGGAAGCTAAAGGACCTTCCGATGATGGCTGAGTTTTGGTAGGGATGACCACTGTCCATATCTAGTCAGTGGTTGATACGGAAGATAGTTTTATTTTTGCGTTAGTTGTACCTATATTACAACATCAGAGAGTGGACTGATCTTGAGTGGAAAGACTTGCTATGGAAAACTGAAAACCACCAGGAGTGGAGGGAGCTGGTTGCAAAAATCTTCTGTTGTTCCCCAACGGTCTACTAGACCACGGAATAGGTGAAGGTGAAGGTGTATCTACTTTTAAAAAAGAATTCATTTATGATGTAGGATCTACACAATAGCATTTGAAATTTTTGTGTTTAAAATATAGGGCACTTAACGATGTTGTATCTTATTGAAATGCACTGTATTATATTACATGTGCTGTACTACTTTGTATTGTCCTGTGTTGTGGTGTATCGTGTTGCATTACATGGTATCGTGATGCAGTGCATTGTATTCTCTTTCGAGAGATAGAATGACAGTTGACATTGCAAAATGGTCATACATGTATGGATGCAGGGATCTCTTTTTCACCTTCCCTCTGTCTTTCTGTCCCTTTGTCTGTCGGCCTGCCTGTCTTTCTGTCTCTGTCTCTCTCTCTCTGTCTTTCTCTGTCTTTCTCTGTCTGGCTCTTTCTCTCTCTGTCTCTGTCTGTCTGTCTCTCCCTCCCTCCCACCCACCCTCACTCCCTCTGTCAGTCATTCCATTAGTCTATCTTTCTTTCTTTAATTTAACGTCTGTTCACTCAAGGTGACATTAGACTGTCAATCCGTCTCTGTCTTTCCGTCTCTGCATCTGTTCCTCTCCCTGTCACACACATGGTATCTGAAAGACCGGAAGAGGATCAGAGTACGCATAAGTGTTGGCTTTAAAGAAAAAAACGGTGACTTCCAATCTGGTGGCCATAACAATAATAATAATAATAATAATAATAACAACAATAATAATAATAATAATAATAATAATAATAATAATAATAATAATGTATGGAATTTATATAGCGCTGAATCTTGTAAAGCAACAAATCAAGGCGCTTAAAAAATAAATAAATTTATGTGTGTGTATGCGGTTTATTAAATTTTGTCATCTGTCCCCACTGCCACTCGCCATGAGCGAGATTCAAACTCGTAACCCTTGGATAAAGCATCAAACATCCCTCTGTGCCACTAAGCCACTCTTTCCAAAGTAGTAACCATAATCCATTCTCATAACAGTGGGCGGAGTAAAAAATAAAACCCAAACAACCCAACCCCCCAAAAAAAACAACAACAACAACAACCCCAACCCCGCCTTTGAAATTACTTTAAACCACAGACAGACCTTTCGTTTTCTAGTTGAGTCTGTGGCTATTAACCGCAAGATCACTTCTTGTCTAGAATCAAAGACACGGAGACAGAAACCACGGGTAATAGCTGATCAGCATGTAACGAGCCCAGCATCAATTTGGTGCATGCGCACGCGTTGTGAAAAATCGACCCAGAAAACTTTTAAACCCAACTTCGATCTTTGCTTCTGCGCTACGTCAATCCACAAATCGAAAGAGACCTGGAATTCGTTTAGTTATGTAAAGAGGCTTTAGAGCTGTGTTGAAAGATACTGAGGTGTTCAATAAAAGGATGCTTGTGGATACGTCTGAACAGCGTGTTATTATGGTATATTCACCTTCTTCACCTATACCATAGCCCTGTGTTCGTGTGAGGTGTGACCACTATAGTTTGGGTTTTGTTGTTTTGTTGTTGGTTTTGGTTGTGGTTTTTTTTGTTTTTTTTTACTAAAGTCAGGAGCTCTTCACATGGCCCAATAGCGTTTCCAGTTCTGATTTTCACTTTCTTGTTAGAGATGAGATCTCTGAATCTACAGGAGCAAGAGACACGGTATCATATTGATACAGTGATATATTGAGCTGATCCCATCATACTAACAGTAATCTTTCACCTACAGCATTGAGAGCAACCCAGTTTTTTCTTTTTCCATATATCATCATTATCACAAATTTCTTGTGCAGTTGCTTAAGTACTACCCCATTGCTGGAAAAGTGGATGTTTCGGATGCTACAACAATAATAGTTTGGTTCTGCTTTGCTTTGATTTGTTTTTACTTCAACTGTTTCTTAAATCAACAAAGTTAGTTGGCTATTGGCTCAATGAAATGATGGGAACCACATCGTGGCACATCACCCACATGTTGGTTGTGATTTCTGAGTGCTGCTGACAATACTTGACAAACACTGTGGGCATCTCTTTCTTCAGGACCTGGTTGATGCCGGGATATACTATGATAGGAGGCGTAGTGTACCTTCATAACTACTCAATAAACCATACACGAAAAACTTTGGTTTCGTAGCACCAATTAAACCTTTTACAAGAATTGTGGATGAAGAGAAAAAAATCGCCTTTAAACAAAATTTAAACCACAGACCTCTCGTTTTTGTGTGTGGAGACAGATCCATTGCAACTAGGTCATTAGATTGCTTCTTGCTTGGAATCAAAGCCACAGAAAAAAAGAAATGGAGTGATTATTGATCAGGCCTTGATGAGCTGAGGACCATTCCAGGGCATTCACATGTGAGAAATCGATCAGCATTAACCTTTTGCCCAGACTTTGATCTTGGCGTCTTCATTACAGGCGTCCATAAATTGAAAGAGACATGACAATGAGTTCATTTAGCTACCAGAAATAGCATCCAGAACTGTATTGCAAGATTCCTGGGCCCGTTTTCTTTTAAAGGCTGCTGGTGGACATGTCAACGCAGCATGTTATTATCACAATTATCTACAAGAGCAACAGACACAATAACATGTTGATAAATTGGTATAAACAAGCTGACCCCGTAATGTCAACTGTGATAGGATTTAGTTGCTGGCACTGCTGAAACCAGAATACCCCCACCTACACAGAAACAATATCTCTCAGGGCCACTCATGTTTCCGTTTGTCACAAATACATTTATTTCCTGTGCAAATGAATGGGTTATGTGGCATTGTTTCTCTGGGATTGCTATGTCACTGGAATGTTGTGGGTTTGAATCTGGTGGAAAAAAATCACTTTTGTTCTTGTTTGGTCTGGCTTGGTTTGTTTTTGTTTCTACTTCAGTTATCTATTTATTTAATTTAATTTATATATATTTTATTTATACCACTTTAAGTTGGTTTTTACCAGAGTGAGATTTTCATGGGCTCTAGACTGTAAAGATTGGGACCACATGGTCAAGGACCATATATTTATCAGATACAATTTTGAGAATGTTACTTAAATTACTTGATCACCATGGCAGTTTATTTTGTATCTTTCAAACCTCGGTGACACTGGGAAGTGTTATGATATCAAGTATGGCGTGGTGTACTTTTTTGTACACTCAATAAACCATGCATGTGGGACCTCAATTTTCTAGCACCCATACAACCTTTTGCAGAATTGTGGTTGGAGAAAAAAAATCGCCTTCGAACAGAATCTAAAGCACAGACCTCTCATTTTTTAGAAAGATTCATTGCAAATAGGCCATCGGATCGCTTCTTGTCTGGAATCAAAGCCACAGAAAAAGAAACAGAGTTTTAAAAAAATCGATCAGTAAAAAGTTTCTGCCCAAATTTTGATCTTTGCTCCTTCTTTACATCAATCTGCAAGTGGAAAGAGATTGCAAGTTTGGTTAGCTACATAAAATAACCTCCATAACTCCACAACAAGATGTTCATATGTTTAAAAGACTGTTAGAGGACAATTCCGTACAACATATTTTCACTGTATTAACAGGAATAAATAATATGGTGACATATTGAGTAGATCTTGTATCATCAGCAGTAATGGAACTCAACCTATAGTGATGCTGATGCCAGAATGCCTTCAGACAGGCAAGCTGTCCAGAACCAATGCTGCAGATATCTAAACTCCATGGTCATTGTACTAAACAGCATTGACTACCACACCAAATATCTTTGCAGACAGTTCACGTTGCTCTGCTTTGTGAAAGAGTGCACCCTCATAGCACAGCACCACCTGTTCCTGTTTCTGTCTGCATTCATCTTAACGTCATGTCAGAATGAATTTCGTCTTGGACATTTTTTCAACAACACGAACCCCTTCCCCAATCTTTAATTGTGTATTCCTTTATGTGTACTTAAGGAACCCTGTACATGGACCCTCATTTCTTTAGCAGGCATATGGTCTTTCACCAGGAAGTGGATGGAGTGAAATACCCATATTCAAAGGGGATGGAATCCACAGACGTAAAAAGCACTAGCTCACTTTTGAAAAAAATCTAGAATCAAGAGCACAGGGAAAGAAGTCTCAAGTGACTAATGAGCTGAGCATCATTCTTCTTCTTCTCCTTCTCCTTCTTGTTCTTGTTCTTCTTGTTCTTGTTCTTGTTCTTCTTGTTCTTGTTCTTGTTCTTCTTGTTCTTCTTGTTCTTGTTCTTCTTGTTCTTCTTGTTCTTCTTCTTGTTCTGTTGTTGTTGTTGTTGTTGTTGTTGTTGTTGTTGTTGTTGTTGTTGTTGTTCTCTTCTTCTTCTTCTTCTTCTTCTTCTTCTTCTTCTTCTTCTTCTTCTTCTTCTTCTTCTTCTTCTTCTTCTTCTTCTTCTTCTTCTTTCTTCTTCTTCTTGTTCTTCTTCTTGTTCTTCTTCTTGTTCTTGTTGTTGTTGTTGTTGTTGTTGTTGTTGTTGTTGTTGTTGTTGTTGTTCTTCTTCTTCTTCTTCTTCTTCTTCTTCTTCTTCTTCTTCTTCTTCTTCTTCTTCTTCTTCTTCTTCTTTCTTCTTCTTCTTCTTCTTCTTCCTTTTCTTCCTTTTCTTCCTTGTTTTTTGGTCATGTTTCTCCCAGGGGAGGTTTGACATTGATGAGCCTTGTCCATCTCTCTCTGTTTTGAGCTTCCTCCTTATTTATGCCCCTTTCTCTAAGATCATCTGCAATATAGGCAGCCCAGGTCTTGCTAGGTCTTCCCTTTGGTCTCTTTCCATTCACTACGAAGTTGATTGCTCTTTTTATGATGTGGTGGTCTGCTTTCCGTTAAACGTGCCTCAACCAGTGCAGTCTATTGGTACTAGCTACAGACTTCAGACCATCAAGCTACTGCTGCTTCTGCATTTTGAAAAATAAAAAAGACCCGCAAAACTCAACTCCCCCCTAACTTCGAATTCTGTTTCTGCACCTCATTAATCCACTCATCAAAAGGGAGGATGGGTTTGTTTAGGCACACGAAATGGCCTTCAGATCTGCGCTGTAAGGTGAGTGGCCTTTCATTTTCGTGGGAGCAACAGAGACGGTGATACCGATATGCTGGCATGTTAAACTGAGACCATTATAGCAAGAACATGGATGACACTTGATCCTTAATGCTGCTGACACCAGACTGCCTCTAGGCAGGTAACCTGACCAGAGCTCCCACTGATGAGGTCTCATCTCCATGACCAGTCAGAGGACCTTCAGTGGATTGTTATTGTCATGCAGGTGCCAAGCTTCTATATTAAGCCAGTGGCTGATGAAGGAGATCCATGGCTTCCATTTTTACATTAGATTTGAATTTACTTGTTGATGAGGTGGGATCCTCAAAATAATGTACTTTCCGTGTCTGGTACCTGTTGACGCTTTTTGGTTTTTAAACTGTGGTGTTTTCCATTGTACGACATAATAATGGAATGGATGTTGCTGTATTAGATTGTACTGTATTGGATTGCACCGTTTTGCACAGCAGCTGTTCAAGCCACAGTTTGGCTATGGACAAAAGCTTTGTCAATTATTGGCGCTAGTTAAGTACCAAAGCCTACATCGCAATGCTATGTTTTTTAGTATTATGAAAAAAAGAGTCTTAACCAATGGTAAGCTCTTAGTTTAACAGCCTACATTCTTCAGTGAAGGAGAACAAAACCCCATTGTTGTCAGAGTATGGCTGCCTATAATTATGGCAAAGTACTCATAAACAGCAGTGCACTACATGAAAACTTCTCATTAAGTGTGTGATTCAGGTCTCCCAGCGAGTGCCAGGTGTGGTGGGTGAGATGGAGAGCATATTCTGGATAACCCAAGCATGTGTTACGCTGAGGAACTCTCAACATTAAGATAACTACAGCAGATTTCTCTGCACAAAGTTTCAACTGCTCTCCAAAGGTGAATAATACATCTTCAAAATATAGCATTGGTGGTTGTTAAAAAAATCAGTTAACCTCATTCCCCACGAAAATGAATTTCTTCTAAGGAGTTGTTCCAACAAAAAGTCATGTTGCTAGTAGATTCCTTCATGTTCACTCTATGAACTCTGTACATGAAACGTAACATTTTCTTGCACCCATACCTTGTTTCACAGAATGGCAGATGGAACAAAAAGTCTTCCTTTGAATAGGATTTAAACCACAGACCTCATTTTCCAGACAAATTGTTGCCATTAACCACTGCTTGTTTAAAATCAGAACACACAGAAAGAAACCCAGAGAGGTTATTGATCTGCATGTAATTAGCTGAACACGGTTTCAGCGAAAGCACGTTTTTAAAAAGCGACCAGGGAAAACTTTTTTGACCGCAAACTTCGATCTCTGTCTCTTCACTGCATCAATCCCCAAATCAAAAGAGACAGCGAGTTTGTTCAGTCACATGGAATAGCATTCAGAGCCACATTGCAGGATACTTGTTTGTTTGTTTTTTTTTATAAAAAAAGTAGACATATTAGCATATTATGCTATTAATCATAGCAGGAGCATTAGACATGGTCATTTTGATACAGTGATATAAGAACACCGCCATACCACCAAGTGAATAGACTTTAATACCTGCACTGATAGTATTTGCTCTCTAGCATTTCCCAGACTAAAACCCCTTCAAGTAGGCAGCCTTGCTAGAGCCAACAATGTTAAGTGCAACTCATTTTTCCTTTTGTCTACAGATGTCTTCATCTTCTATTATATGATTTTTGTCCATGCACTTTTTACTAGGATCCCCATCTCATTTGGTTCAGATTTTGTAAAAAAAAATGTAGTCTTGTTTTAGCCTGGTCTTGTTTTTAAAATTTTAAATTAAAAAAAATGTATTTATTGTTTTATATCGAGGATAATGGAATAAGCACTCATGTGCTTTTTTACATCCAGTCCCCATGTGTATGCGTTTTTGTAAATTCTGTCATCTGTTTCCACCGTTTGTTTGGTTTGTAAGTGGTATTTTGTTTTCACTTCCACTGGTTCATACCAACAAAGTGAGTTTGGAATAAACGGCAAGACTGAGACCCCATAATTGAGCATTATTGACTTTTGGATGCAGTTCTAATTGGGGCCCAAATTACTTGACCAACGGTGTCTGCATCTCTCAAAACTGGTTGACATCTAAATATGTTATGATATGAAGTAGAGTATACTAAAAGAAAACCCATGCACATTGAACATCTTTCTTCTGTCTTCTTAAGCGCTTCGATTTGTTTGTTTTCACAAGATTCAGCGCTGTATAAATTCCATATATTACTATTATTATTATAATGATTATTATTATACCATTTAACAGCATTGAGGTTGGAGGAAAAATCGCCTTTGAACAACATTCAAACCACGGATGTCTTACTTTTGAGACAGTTTTGTTGCAACTAGGCCATCAGATCACCTCGTGTCTGCAACCAAAGCCACAGGAAAAGAAACAGGGTGATTATTGATCAGGCCTTGATGAGCTGAGGACCATTTCAGGTCATTCACATTGTGAAAAATCGATCAGCAAAAAAGTTTTGGCCAAACTTTGATCTTTGCTCCCTCATAGCATCAATCCACAAATCGAAAGAGACAGCAAGTTTGGTTAGTCACATGAAACAGCTTCCAACTCGCATAGCAAGATGTCCTGTGTTTGTAATAGGCTATTAGAAGAAAATTAAGCCCAGCATGTGGTAATTATATTCATGGGAAGCAATACATACGATGACTTCAATATGGTGACATATTGGGCTGACTTCATAGTAAGAACAGTTCAGTTGTCTCCATCACTGCAGTCGACGTTAAGAGTTCCTCGCAATATCATCAGGATTCGCCATCTCTCTCTGTCTCTGCTGAGTTCTACGATCTCCTGTAGCCCTCCTCCCAAACCACTGACCTCAGTGATGTTGGCAATGTAGGATGTTGACAGTCTGCCTCTTTTCCTACTGCCCTCAACCTTACTTTGGAGAACCGTCACCATCAGATTTGTTTGTGTTTCTGTTTGCGTCGGGGACGAGATAGCCTAGTGGTTAGAACATGGCGCTCGCAATCTGACGACCCAGGTTCGATTCCCGTTCAACGGGATATTTTCCCCTGGAGTTAACATCAGTGCAGACTCCACTCTCCCCAAAAGTTCTCTAGATGAGACTATAAACCTAGGCCCTGTGTGCGAACGCACGCAGAACATCTTGCACACACGTTAAATCCTGTTCCGCTATTCGTAAGAGTATGCCATTGTGTGCCGGTGGAAACAGATGACAGAATTTACAAATCCGCATACACACGGGGAGTAGATGTAAAAAAACACATAAGTGCTTATGCCATTATTCTCGATATAAAAGGGAAAACAAATAACAACAATAATGGAACACAATCCTTAGTGTTGCCGACATCACAGTTCCTGCAGGCTGGCAACTTGACCACAGCCTACACTGGCGAGGCCTGGTCTTCCTGGCTAGCTAGGCAGGACTTTCAGGGGAAGGCTGCGATCATGCAGGAAGCCAGCATTTCTGCTTAGCTGGTCACTGACGAACACGTCTAGTGTCTCTGCACTGGTTCTGTTATTTATTCAATTGTCTGCGTTCCTTTCCATCCATATTTTAGGTTTTTTTTGTACTTAGTGTATTGTAGGATATTGAATTGCTAGTGTATGGGTCCATAAAGTCTTGACTTGTTTAAAACGCGCTGCGGTAAAGCTTTGTGTGCAGTTTCCAAATGTCTCTGTGGAGAATGATGAGGAAGAAAAGATCAGCGGAGCTTGTGCTATGTTGTGTTGTGCTGTATTTTGTTGCAATGTATAGCACTATATATCAATGTATTGTATTGTATTGCGTTGTATATTCTTGTATTGTATTGTACGGTACTGCTTTAAATTGTAGTGTGCTTATTGTGCTATTTTGCATTCTGTTGATTATCACAATTGAAATTGTCATTGGTTGTACAGCAGTATTAGCTACAGCAGATATCTGCCAAGTTCAGATTGCCCTCCTTAAGGAAAGAGTACACGATTTTAGTACAACTCACTGATTTTTTAAAATGTGTGATGCAGAAATATATTTTCATTTTATATGAGAGTGGGTATTTTTAACGGAATTTTCCAAAGAACGACTTTTTCTGCTGTGATTTTTTGTGTGGGTTTTTAAATATGATGAGTTAATGTTGCATATGGATGCTCCTCTAATCGTCTCATCTTGAAAAGCTGTTCTAATGGAATTCAGATATACCTTTTGCCTTGCCTAGTCTAGTCTTGCCTTGCCTTGCTTTCTTGTGCATGAAAACAAAACGCCCTGGAAGAAGTTTTAGACCGCAGACTTTCTCATTTTCCAGACAAATTCGTTGCCACTACACCACCAAATAACTGATGTCCAGAAACAAAACCACAGAGAGAAAAAAGCCGAGTGATTATTGATCAGCGCCTAATGAGCCCAATGTAATTCCACTGCCGTGCCTTGTAGAAATTGACCAGAATAAAATAACACTTTTTTTCGCCCTTACTTCGATCTTTGATGTTTCTTTAGGTTAAAACAAAAACCTAAAGAGACAGCAAGTTTGATTATACATCTATAATAGCTTCCAGAACTATATAGCAAGATGTTCCTAGTTCGTGTGCTTTTTTAAAAAAGCCTGCCATAGAGCAATTTAGAATAATGTGATATTATCAGTTTTACAGCAGCAATAGATACTGCAACATCATTATTAACCCGAATCCATGATACCAACAGTAAGTAACTGTCATATCTAGCGCTACTTGATGTCTGATGGTGCTGACGACAGAAATCCTGCAGGCAGACAACCTGACCACAGCCACACTGATGAGGTCTGGTCTTCGTGGGCAACTGAAGGGAATGGCTGCTGTCAGGCAGGCAGCTTGTGTCTTTGTCTAGCTTGCAAGTGGTGAAGAACTGAAGCTTCTTCTGCATTTCCCTACAAATACCTCATTTACTTTGGTCTCCAATGGGATGAGATAGCTCAGTGGTCAGAGCACTTGCTCTACCCAAGCCAAGGTTAAGTAGTGCTGAGTGTGGCTACCTCCTGGATTGGTGGCCGTTTGCGCGCCTTGGCTTCAGTACAGTTCCCCAGTTCACCCAGTTGTAAATGGGTACCTGCCCTTTTTAGGGCAGGGAAGGTAAAGCAGCACTGAAAAGGAGGTGAGTGCCATCCTCAAAGTACTGGTCCATAGAGAAGCTGAGGTCTCTGACATTTTGTTTCCTAATGACCCTATAAGTTATGGGAACACCTTTACCTTTTTGACTTTCTGTATCTTTTCGTTTTGCTTTTTGTATCTATTGTATTGTAGTATGTTCAATTGCATGGTAATGAAGTCCATTGAGTTCAACTGGTCCAAAACATAAGTTTTCAGTGCAGAACCTAGAAGTTTTAGTGCAGTGCCTAGACGTATCCCCAGAGAGTTAAGGGAACTGGAAAGAGCAGAAGGGGTCATGCTATATTGCATTGTACTACATGATCGCAGTGCGCTGAAATAGAAATCGTGCTGAGTTGTGATGTCCTGTATTATACTGTACACTCTTAAGTCTATTATTTTGTATTCTTATTTATTGCGGCTTTGTGGGCAACCATGAATTTGTACAGCATCAATGCAAACCTGATCAGAGTCATCAAACAGCTGTACAGCGAGGCCACCAGAGCAGTGTACTACAACAACATTATTGGAGAATGGTTTCGAACAACAGTTTGAGTAAGACAGGGCTGTCTACTCTCACCCACTCTTTTCAACATCTTCCTTGAGAGAATCATGGCTGATGCACTGGAACATCATGAAGGATCAGTCAGCATTGGTGGCAGAACGATCACAAAACTCCGCTTCGCAGATGACATTGATGGAATAGCAGGATCAGAAAAAGAGCTTGCCAGCCTAACAGAACACTTGAATAAGGCCTCCAAAACATACGGCATGGAAATCAGTGCAGAGAAGACTAAACTGATGACTAATAACACCAACGGCATTAGCACTGATATCAGGGTTAATGACCAGAAGCTGGAAACAGTTGAAAGCTTCAAGTACCTGGGAGCCATTGTATCAGACCAGGGATCCAAGCCAGAAGTAGTATGCAGGACTGCACAGACAATAACAGCTTTGTCAAAACTAAACACCATCTGGAGAGATAAAAATATCTCACTTATCTCCAAGATCAGACTAATGCGCTCCCTTGTCATATCCATATTTCTGTATGCCTGTGAATCATGGACCCTGACTGCAGATTTGGAGAGAAGAGTACAGGCAGTGGAGATGAGATGCTTTCGGAGACTCCTTGACATCTCCTACAAAGACCACATAAGCAACGAAAGCGTGCATAACAGAATCCAGCAAACCATTGGACCCTATGAGAACCTTCTAACGATCGTGAAAAAGCGTAAACTTAAATGGTATGGGCATGTCACAAGATCAAAAGGACTTGCAAAGACAGTTTTACAAGGCACTGTCCAAGGAGGAAGAAGAAGAGGCAGACCAAGGAAGAGCTGGGAGGATAACATCAGCGAATGGACAGGCCTAGAACTCAACAAAACCCTGAGAAAGGCAGAACAGAGAGAGGAATGGAGGGAACTGGTTGTTGAGTCTTTGAGGGTGCCCCCATGGTCGTCAGACTACGGGGCAGATAGATAGATTTATTGCGATTCGTTGTACATCATTTATAGCTATGGCAAATTTCTCTTTAGTTGGGGCTTCCCTCCCTAAGGAGAAAGCATCGTTTCAGTACAGGTCACTGTTGTGTTGTTCTCTTTCTCTAACCTTAATATGTATCCTTCTTTCCTATGAAAGCGGGGGTTTTCTCTGAATGTTTCCAAGGATGACTCTCTCGTTTTTGTTGATCTTTTCCCTCTGATATCTGCAGAATAAATAATATTACATTGGGAATGTCGGATTACCTGTCTCATTTCAAACAGGAAGATAAGGCCTAGACCTCTATTCACGGAACAGTGGATGGAGGAAAAACCCAGCTTTAAACAAAACTTCAACTGCAAGCCTTTCCTTTGCCAGATAGATTCGACACCACCACACCACCGGGTCACATCTTGTTCAGAATCAAAATCACGAAGAAAGAAACAGAGTGATTATTGATCAGCACCTGATGAATGCAACATCATTCCACTGCACGAGCCTTGTGAAAAATCGATCAGAAGAAAAACCCAACTTTCCTCCCCCAAACTTCGGTATTTCCTCCTCCTTCATTGCATCATTCAACAAAAATCGAAAGAGACAGCAAGTTCGCTTAGTCAGATGAAATAGCTTTCAGAGCTAGATTGCAAGAAGATCTGGTGTATCCAAAAAGCTATCAGAGGATAGATATGCCTGCACCACATTACAGCCCTTTCTTTTTCAGTTTCCCTGTGGAAGTATCATTAGGTTCAGAATACTCCATATACGACGTACATGTTCTGCTGGGAGATTTTCATCGCAGATGCATCATCTATCAGATATTTGGATTTTTTGTGTAGCGTTGTGCCGTATACCCTTTTCAATCATGACAGTTTTCTCTGCGGAAAATGTGGGCCGATCTTCCTAAAGAGAGTGTGTCACCACAAGTGCAGCGCCACCATTTAAGAAAATTTATGTCAGTAGGTTTTGTTTTTAATATCTCCATAAAAAGTGATTATATATATAGAATTTTGGCGTGACAACTTTTACGAAGCCGTATATTCTTTAGCATGTGCTAAATGTATGTTGCACACAGAGCCTATGTTTATCGGCTCATCCAAAAGATTAGAATGGAAGCCGCAGATTTCCCCTTTTTGATACATATGCTTTACTGTTCAATCATTCATTCCTCAATCAGGACTCTGAAACTCACAACTGGTGAGATTTTCTGTATCCGACCGCTGGCTGCATTTTTGAACTGACAGGAAAATTCAAAAGGACACTTTTGTTATTGAAAAAAATACCCAGATGATCTCTCACAAGAGATCCCTTCTCAACACCATCAGAGAAAGACAGCTCAAATTTTTTGGCCATATAATCAGAGCTGACGGACTAGAGAAACTGTTATGGAGTGGCAAAATATGTGGAAACAAGAGCAGAGGAAGACAACGCACAGAATTCACAGACAGCTTAAACAAATTTGCAACGAATAAAGAGGGCACCAACAATGAGCTCATGAGAGGGACCGAGAACAGGGAAGAATGGAGAGCCATGATCGTCGATGTCTGCAGGACCAGACCGGACACTTGAAGAAGAAGACCCAGATGATTAATATCAATATCTAATGCATTTTGTTTTTCATAAAAAGACAACAGTAGATAATTTACAACTTCTTCTGAATGAATATTGCATTCAGGTTTTGAAAACCTTTCTCAAAAAAAGACAGCAGTTGACAACTTTCCACTACTTCTGAAGGAATCTTCTTCAGGCAGGATTTGAAAGCTTAGTATGTCACTATGCAGCCTAGCTCTGTGGGTAAACGGGTGTAGCCATTACGGCGTTATCGCTAGCCATACTGTTGTGGTTTGTTCCGTGTCTGCTTCATCAACCAAGCATAAATCATCGCCGCTCTTGTTCTGTCCTGCGTCGTGGCTGGCTCTGATGACTGTTTAATTGTCGCTCTGTTCACTACATCAACAACAGGCATTTTGTGCTCACGGTAACACTATAGTTGACACGTGGACGGCAGTGCTGCGTGATACACAGGTGATACAGACAGAGAGACAGACAGACAGAGAGATAGACAGACACACACAGAGATAGACAGGGGGACGGGATAGCCTAGTGGTTAGAACATTGCGCTCGCAATCTGACGACCCGGGTTCGATTCCCGTTCAAGAGGATATTTTCCCCTTGGAGTTAACATCAGTGCAGACTCCACTCTCCCCAAAAGTCCTTCGGATGAGACTATAAACCGAGGCCCCGTATTCGAACGCACGCAGAACATCTTGCGCACACGTTAAATCCTGTTCCGCTGTTCATAAGAGTAGGCCATTGTGTGCCGGTGGGAACAGATGACAAATTTACAAAACCGTATACAGACGGGGACTGGATGTAAAAAGGCACGTAAGTGCTTATTCCATTATCCTCGATATAAAAGAATTAAATGAATACAATAAATAAATAAAAACAGACAGACAGAAAAACAGAAGGCATACGGATATAATGATTGTTGTCGTTGTTGCTTGTTCCCAAAGTTGTTACATGGGACTCATCCACATAATAATAATAATAATAATAATAATAATAATAACAACAACAACATAATGCATGGAATTCATAAAGCGCTGGATCTTGCAAAGGAACAAATCAAAGCGCTTACATTCAAATCATTGACACTTATGCAATCATTCATGAATAAAATCTAAAAATAATAAATATCACACACACACGCACACACGCACGAACGCACAGCATGCGTATACACATTATGCAGTCTGACTCCCTCATTCCACTTAAGGAGTATACACTGGGTGAGAAGTGTGTGCATAATTATGACTTACTTTTCTCGCTATATAGGCAGCCATACTCCATGTGCGGGAACAAAATTAATGACGAGAGTTAACAAAACTCCGTGACCACGAGGACTGTCTCTGTCACTATCTGTCTGTCTGTCTGTCTGTCTGTCTCTGTCTGTCTGTCTGTCTCTGTCTCTCTGTCTTTCTCCCCCCTGCTCTCTCTCCCT
Source organism: Rapana venosa (assembly GCA_028751875.1). Lineage (NCBI taxonomy): Eukaryota > Metazoa > Mollusca > Gastropoda > Neogastropoda > Muricidae > Rapana > Rapana venosa. The sequence continues at coordinate 14,112,269 of CM054146.1, read as the reverse complement.
CCCTCTCTCTCCCTCTATCCCCCCCCCCCCCCCCCCCCCCGCCTACTGCATGTGTGCGAACAGATGACAGAATTGACAAAACTGCATGCATACGAGGACTGGATGTAAAAATAAAACAGCCAATGAGTACTTATGACATAATCCTCGAAATTAAAAAAATGTCTGTCTGTCTGTCTGCCTGTCTGTCTGTTTGTCTGCCTGTCTGTCTGTCTGTCTGCGTGCCTGTCTGTCTGTCTGTCTGTGGATTACTTCCCCTCCCACCTTCTACTTAAACTTGTTCGTGACTGTTGCTGTATGTTTTTGATATTGTGTCTGTTTGTTTTTATCTGAGGACATTTAGGTTTAGGTCTGCACACTGTGCGTGTATTTTTTTTCATGAACTTGTTTTTCATCTTGTACTTTTACACATTCTTAATATTTTCTTTTTTTCTTCTATTTTTAATAATTTCAAATGTAAAACAAAGTAATTGTTATGCGAATTCTATAATAATAATAATGTATGGAATTTATATAGCGCTGAATCTTGTAAAGCAACAAATCAAAGCGCTCAGATGAAATGCTATCCAGTTCTTTAAACAAAATTTAAGCTCTCTCTCTCTCTCTCTCTCTCTCTCTCTCTCTCTCTCTCTCTCTCTCTCTCTCTCTCTCTCTCTCTCTCTCTCTCTCTGCGCGCGAACGCATTGTGTGTATATGTGTGTCTGTATAAGTGCGAGCGCGCCTGCGCAGACACATTTTTTAGGTTAATTATAGTCTATGCTGTCAAATGTCTTGCACATAGTTTACAAGGCCTGCTCATACAGTATATTCAGTTAAGATCTTTTGTTGAAAATAAAGCTAAAACAAAACAAATTCACACACAGATACAGACGCACACACAGATACAGACGCACACACAGACATAACACACACAGACACACACACAGATACAGACACACAGATACAGACACACAGACAAACAGACACACACAGACATACCACACACACACACTCACACACACTCACACACACACAACCACAGCCTTTATCACCACCACCACCACCACCACCACCACCACCGTCATCACCATCACAGCCACCAACCATAGCCACCACTATCGCCACGAACAGCCACCCACCCAGAGGCTCCATGAAAGCATGCATCAAGCATTATGCCACTGGGACAGAACATAAGGCCACTTGCCTGTGTCATTAGAAGAAAAAACGAATAAAGACTGGAGAAAATAAACACGGCTGTATCAGATCAGAGGTGAACAATCTCCTGTGATGCTTTCAGGCCTACATACACAGTCGTCTTTTATTCCGCTGTTAGATTTTTACATCATTTTCTCGTTTCTGTTTGAAGTGGTGTTGCACACTGCTGAAAATCGATCTCTTTCTCTCTCTCTCTCTCTCTCTCTCTCTCTCTCTCTCTCTCTCTCTCTCTCTCTCTCTCTCTCTCTCTCTCTCTCTCTCTCTCTCTCTCTCTCTCTCTCTCCTCTCTCTCTCTCTCTCTCTCTCTCTCTCTCTCTCTCTCTCTCTCTCTCGCCCCGTCTCCTCCTTCATTTGGAAGTGTGATGATAAGAGATCAAGATGAAATCATTTAGAGCGAATTATACATGGTTGTGTGAAACGCGATGACTGGAACTGTGATTACAAGAGCTGTGATAATGGAGAAATGAAATTATGGAAATTGTGAATTTGGGAAATGTGATTATG
>CM054146.1:14100574-14105574 GCA_028751875.1 Rapana venosa | reverse complement strand
AGAGAGAGAGGAGGAGAGAGGGAAGAGAGATGAGAGAGAGAGAGAGACAGACAGACAGAAGCAGACACAGGACAGAGACAGAGTACAGACAGAGAGAAAGAACAGAGAGACAGAAGAGAGACGAAGACAAGAGCATAGAGACAAGAGACTAGAAAAGGGAGAGAGAGAGAGAGAGAGGAGAGATAGACGACAGAGGGATGAGAGACAGAGAGACATAGAACGAAGAGAGAGAGAGAGAGAGAGAGAAGAGAGAGAGAGAACAGGAACATAGGACAGAGAGAGGAGACAGAGAGAGAAAAAGAAAGGAGAGGAGAAGGAGAGAGAGGAGAAGAAGGAGAGAGGAGAGACGAGAGGGAGAGACAGAGAAGAGAGACGGGAGAAGGGGAAAAGAAAGAGAGACAAGAGAGAGAGACAGAGAGAGAGGGGGCGAGAGGACTAGAGAAGACAGAGAACGAGAAGAGAGAGACGAGACAAGACGAGACGGGAAAGAAAACAGAGAGCGAGAAGAGGGGGGAAAGGGGGAAAACAGAGAGAGGGAGAGAGAAGAGAGAAGAGAGACAAGAGAGAGAAGACAGAGAGAGACGAGAGAGAGACAGAGAGAGAGAAAAAGAGGGAGAGAGAGACGGGAGGGGAAGAGCGAGAGAGAGAGAGACAGAGAGAGAGACAAAAGGGGAGGAAGAGAGAGAAAAAAAGAGAGACAGGGAGAGAGACAGAGAGAGAGCGAGGGGACAAGAGAGAGACAAGAGCAGGAAGAGAGAGACAAAAACAGAGGGACGGAACAGGAGGGAGACAGAGAGAGAGAGAGAGGGGGAAAGAGAGAGACAAAAGAGAGAAGCAGAAAAAAGAGAAAAAGAGAAAGAGAGAGAGGAGAAGGCAGAGAAGAGAACGGGAGAAAAAAGGGAAAAGAGAGGGATGATAAGAACAACAATGATACCTTCGTATTTGGAAACATAATAATGGAAAACATGAATTTGGATATTCAGAGGTAATAGAACACAAGACTTTGGCAATCATGACATGTAATATCGAATATCATAAGACTTATTGAAATAATGGTTGTAGAAGTCATACTTGTGAGCACAAGATTTTTAGGAAACGGGTTTATGGAAAAAATCTGATCAACCACGGTGTAATCACTGCTAATTTTTTGATAATGAGACTCATCTCCGAAGCCAGAATGCTGGTACCTTAATGGTACCACGGTGGGCAAGTGGTCAGTAACACGCAACACTCACACCATTGCTGGATTCTGGACCTCCAGGCAAGGAAAGACAACCCCCCCCCCCACCACCACCACCACCACCACCACCGAGCCGTCCTCAACAAAAGCACATGCGAAACACGATTAATGACATGCCATTTTCAGAAATTGCCACTATAACAAAAAAACGTGTGCTTATAAAGATTATTTAGCGCACGTAAAAAAACCCACGGCAACAAGAGAGTTGTCCCTGGCAAAATTCTTAGAAAAAAGCCACTCTGATAGGGAAACAAATACAGCTGCAGAAAAAAAAAAAAAAAAAAAGGGTGAAAGGGTGGCGCAGCGCTAAGTGGCGACGCGTTCTCCCGCTCTCCGTGGGGAGAGCAGCCCGAATTTCACGGAGAGAAATCTGCCATGACTTAAAGTGGTATGAAATAAAATCTGAGCGCTTTGATTTGTTGCTTTACAAGATTCAGCGCTATATAAATTCCATACATTATTATTATTATTATTATTGTGGGAAATGTCACTGTTGGAAACTTAGTTCGGAAAACAGTATCATAGGAGAAATGATTGGAACATGTACTGACAAATATGCAAAAGGGACATGCAGAAGCAAGGTCCCTTGCTTGTATCTCTCTCTCTCTCTCTCTCTCTCTCTCTCTCTCTCTCTCTCTCTCTCTTTCTGTCTCTTCACAAACACACACACATACATATGCGTGTGTATGCGTGTATGCGTGATATCTATCTATCTATCTATCTATCTATCTATCTATCTATCTATCTATCTATCTATCTATCTATCTATCTATCTATCTCACACACATACATGCATACACACAAACACACACACACACACACACACACACACACACACACACATATATATATATATGTTTATATGTGTGTGTGTTTGAGATATATAGATATATATTTTATATATATATACATAGAGAGAGATAAATATAGATAGATAGGTATAGATACACACACACATATATATATATATACATCACACACACACACACACACACACACACACATATATATATATATATATATATTTATATTTATATATATATATAGACACATATATATGTATATATATATATATATATATATATATATATATATATATATATATATATAATATATATAGAGAGAGAGAGAGAGAGAGAGAAAAATAGATACATAGATATATCTCACACACACACACACACTCTTTCTCTCTCTCTCTCTCTCTCTCTCTCTCTCTCACACACACACACACACACACACACACACACACACACACACACACACACACACACACACACACACACACAACACACACACATACTCCCGAAAACGCCGTACCACCACAGTCACCATCACTTTCACCATCATCGCCTCCAACAGCCAGAGAGAGAGAGAGAGAGAGAGAGAGAGAGAGAGAGAGAGAGAGTGAGAGTGAGAGAGAGAGAGAGAGAGAGAGAGAGAGAGAGAGAGAGAGAGAGAGAGAGAGAGAGAGAGAGGACTGAAGCATGAATTGAACATTACGCGACCGAGACAGAAAACAAGGCTATTTGCCTGTGGTCATTAGCAGAAGAAACGAAAGGCTGAAGAAAATAAACGCTGCTGTATCGGAGGTGAACAATCTCTCGTGATGCTTTTGCACCTGCACAGTTCTCGTGTACTCCAGTTTTAGGCTAATACAGTAAAACCCTTTTCTGGTTTTATTTTTCAGTGACGAAAATAAACTTTTTTTCTTCTAAAGGTTATATGAAGCATGGTTATGGGAGCGCAAAGCCGAATTGTTTACAGCGAAAAATTAATGATGAAGGTTTTTTCTGAGAGATATGATAACACGGATTGTGGTAACAGGGGTCATGATCATGAGAAAAGTGATTATGGGAACCGTGTGGTTTTTTGTGTAAATGGGATTATAGGATTCATATTTTTCTCTGAAAAAAAGTTTATAGGAATTGCGATGATTGATTTTAATTGTATATTATCTTTTTGACGTAGTATGTTATCAACGAGAGGTTTTTTTAGGTTGTTAAAGAAACTACGATTTATAAAAATTGATGAAAAGCATATTGATCTTTCTCAAACCATGATAAAGGAAGTTAGATTTTTTTAAAGCTGATTACAGCAATCGTCTTTTTTGTGATATGACAACAAGAAACGTAATTTCCGAACACGTGCTTCTTGGAAATGTGACAACGGTAAACGTGATAATTGAAAACACGATATATGGCAATGTGAGAATGGGAAATGTCATAACAGAACTGGATTTTTTGGAGACGTAATTTTGGGAACTTCGTTTGACGATCTTAGATTTTGATTTTAAGCATCACAGTGGTCATCACTGTGCTTCACCAGCGCTGGTGGCTTCTCGATTCTCTTGACCACTCCCTGACCTTTGGTGTGTACCAAAGTGGAAGGAAGGAGTAGTTTTCTCTAAAGCAAAGGCCCTAAGATTTACCTTGATGTTTCAGTTTATTCTCACACTATATGTCATCATCATCATCGTCGTCGTCGTCGTCGTCATCATCATCGCCGTCGTCGTCGTCATCATCATCATCATCAACAGCAGCAGCAGAGGCGGCGGCGGCGGCATCATCATCATCATCATCATCATCATCATCATCATCATCATCATCATCATCATCATCATCATCATCATCACCACCACCACCACCACCACCACCACCATCATCACACCACCACCACCACCACCACCACCACCACCACCACCACCACCACCACCATCATCATCATCATCATCATCATCATCATCATCATCATCATCACATCATCATCATCATCATCATCATCATCATCATCATCATCATCATCATCATCATCATCATCATCAACAACAACAACAACAACAACAACAGCATCCTCATTATTATTATTATCATCAGCAGCAGCAGTTGCAGCAGCAGCAGTGGCAGCAGCATTCCCGTGACCTAAATTGGTCGTGGAGGAGACACGAGGGACGCATTGGTTAGCAGTTTTCTCCAGGCTGGTTCGCCTCCAAATCTTCGCAGTGGCATTATCATTGTCGGTCAGGTCAGACCATTCTCATAGCCTGTGTACTCCCTTTCCTTCGGATGAGACTATAAACCGAGACCCCGTGTTCGAACGCATGCAGAACATCTTCCGCACACGTTAAATCCTTTTCCGCTTTTCGGAAGAATAGGCCATTGTGTGCCGGTGGAAATTGATGACAAAATTTAGTAAACCGCATACACACGGGGACTGGATGTAAAAAGCACATGAGTGCTTATTCCATTATCCTCGATATAAAAGAATAAATATAAAAATATAAAATATACGTATATATGTATGTATTCTTTTATATCGAGGATAATGGAATAAGCACTCATGTGCTTTTTTACATCCAGTCCCCGTGTGTATGCGGTTTTGTAAATTCTGTCATCTGTTCCCACCGGCACAAAATGGCCTACTCTTACAAAAAGCGGAACAGGATTTAACGTGCGCGCAAGATGTTCTGCGTGCGTTCGCACACGGGGCCTCGGTTTATAGTCTCATCCGAAGGACTTTTGGGGAGAGTGGAGCCTACACTGCTGTCAACTCCAGGGGAAAATATCCCGTTGAACGGGAATCGAACCCGGGTCGTCAGATTGCGAGCACAATGTTCTGACCACCAGGCTATCCCGTCCCCCCCTTGAGAAAACTCAAGGAATGTTGCTTAAATTTGCGTGCATTTTCACACTATATAATTATAGTTTTCTTTTTTTTTATAAAAAAGGTAAAGGTGTCCCATAACCTATGTGGTTTTGCAAGG
>CM054146.1:14075574-14098074 GCA_028751875.1 Rapana venosa | reverse complement strand
GAAAAAAAAGATCTCTGCCATTCTGGTTTATTCCCAAAAGAAAGTGTCGAAGAGATTATGAACAAGACAATTTGGTTGCGCAAGCCTATTGATATTTTCTGTGGTCAAAAGGCGTTTTTTTAAAAAAATGATTGAAGAACAATTAATTTTAATCATCTTTGGAAAAAAACCCAATGCAACGTAAACTCACAGTTAACTTGGAACAGGTAAACGTGATCGTGATTAATACTTTATCATTTTTGGCAAGGAGTGATCTGCACCGATAAAAGTGATTAATACTTTATTATTTTTGGCAAGGATTAATCTGCACAGGTAAAAGTGATCAATACTTTATTATCTTTGGCAAAAATAATCTGCACAGGTAAAAGTGATCACTACTTTATTATCTTTGGCAAGAATAATGTCTACAGGTAAAAGTTATCAATACTTTATTATTTTTGGCAAGGATTAATCTGCACAGGTGAAAGTCATCAATACTCTATTCTCTTTGGCAAGAATAATGTCTACAGGTACAAGTTATCAATACTTTATTGTTTTTGACAAGGATTAATCTGCACAGATAAAAGTGATTAATACTTTATCATTTTTTGACAAGGATTAATCTACACTGGTAAAAGTGATCAATACTTTATTATTTTTGGCAAGGATTAATCTGCACAGGTACAAGTGATCAAATCTTTATCATTTTTGGCAAGGATTAATCTGCACAGGTTAAAGTGATCAAATCTTTATCATTTTTGGCAAGGATTAATCTGCACAGGTACAAGTGATCAAATCCTTATCATTTTTTGGCAAGGATCAACTTATTATAAGTGCTGTCTCTGAAACATCAATAGTGTTCGTGTATAGAAGAAGAAAAAAGGTTTTAGAAAGGATGAGCAAATTCCTTGTAACAGATGCTGTTTTGTTACACAGTTTTTATGGCTGGTTTGTAGAGTTTTGTATATTCGCGTAATATATTCCGTTTTAATGCAGAAATAGTAGTGAAAGAAAACAAGTGCAGGTAAACCGAGAGAAGTATTTATTTTATATTTATTTATTTATTCATTTTATTCTTTTATATCGAGGATAATGGAATAAGCACTTATGTGCTTTAAAAAAAACACAACCATCCAGTCTCCGTGTGTATGCGGTTTTGTAAATTCTGTCGTCTGTTCCCACCGGCACACAATGGCCCACTCTTACGAAAAGCGGAACAGGATTTAACGTGTGCGCGAGATGTTCTGCGTGCGTTCGCACACGGGGCCTCGGTTTATAGTCTCACCCGAAGACTCTTGGGGAGTAAAAAGATGTAAATGAGTAAAAAGGTAGGTAATATGATATGGTAGCTTGTTGTTTTGTGTATTTATAGTATGCATTGTGGATGGATTTTAAGCTAACCTTGAATCACCATTCAGGCTCTTTTGTTTTAATGATAGCTAAATCAATAGCGGCAGAGATTTAGATCTGTTGAACACACACACACACACACACACACACACACACACACACACACACACACACACACACACACACACACACACACACACACACACACACACACACACACACCACACACACACACACACACACACACATACACACGTTAACCAACATAGACAACCATTTGCTAACATTTTCAAGACCCATAAATAACAAATATATATCGAGCCTCTTGTATTCAGGCAGTGACCTATGGAATAAACTCCCCAAAAATGTGAAATGTATTAAAAGCAAAAATCAGTATAAAACACATCTAAAAAGATATTTCATGAATAAAAGTACAGAACACGACTTGTAAACCTAAGAGAGTGATTTAAGTGTCACTGACGTTATTCTTGTCATTAAAATCAGATATGACCCAAGTTTTCATATTCATATAGAGTACATGTGTAAGCATTGATCTATATATGGGTTGATATGATATCAACCCCAACACGCTCTGAATCTGGTGCGTGTGTGTGTGTGTGTGTGCGCGCGCGCGCGCGCGTGTGTGTGTGTGTACAAGTGTGTGTACAAGTGTGTGAGTGCGTGTGTGTTGTGTAATTGGTTCGGTTTTGGCTTTTTACTTTCTTGCTGTTTTGGCCTTTTTACGTTTTTTGTGTTACACAATAATATGCTGATTTATTTAATTTTGTCGCTGTTAGTTTTCTTTTTCATTGTATTAGATGAGCTAAATTGTTATTGCTGACGTTAGTTCTGCTGGGTGGGTTTACATTGCCTGAATTTATTCTTTGATGGAAGGATTAACGTTGTTCTGCCTCCAATCAAAAGCACAGGTACATGTGTGTATATGACCAGGGGAAAGAGAGGGAATGGATGTCTTTGTTTTACTTCTTTGCTCTGAATCCAATAGCTGTTGGTTATTCTTGTTTTCCTTATATATGAGTATATTATGTGGGGAAGGGGATATGGGTGAGGATGTGTATGTGTATGTAAGTGTTTAGATGATACATCAGTTTCCTATGTTTATATCCATTTGGTTGTTGCTGTTATTGTTGGTGGTGGTGGGGGGGGGGGGGGGGTTCTGGTTTATTTTGCGTTTTGTTTGTTTTGGGTGGTTTTCTTGGGGAGATGGAGGGGGTATTTTGGACTCTTTTTCTCGTCTTTTGTTAGTTCTATATTGTTCTTCATTTATCTTGGCTGTTATTCTTAATAGCAGGATCAGAAAAGGAGCTTGCCAGCCTAACAGAACACCTGAATAAGGCCTCCAAAACATACGGCATGGAAATCAGTGCAGAGAAGACCAAACTGAAGACTAATAACACCAACGGCATTAGCACTGATATCAGGGTTAATGACCAGAAGCTGGAAACAGTTCAAAGCTTCAAGTACCTGGGAGCCATTGTATCAGACCAGGGATCCAAGCCAGAAGTAGTATGCAGGACTGCACAGACAATAACAGCTTTGTCAAAACTAAACACCATCTGGAGAGAGAAAAATATCTCACTTATCTCCAAGATCAGACTAATGCGCTCCCTTGCCATATCCATATTTCTGTATGCCTGTGAATCATGGACCCTGACTGCAGATTTGGAGAGAAGAGTACAGGCGGTGGAGATGAGATGTTTTCGGAGACTCCTTGGCATCTCCTACAAAGACCACATAAGCAACGAAAGCGAGCATAACAGAATCCAGCAAACCATTAGACCCTATGAGAACCTTCTAACGATCGTGAAAAAGCGTAAACTTAAATGGTATGGGCATGTCACAAGATCCAAAGGACTTGCAAAGACAGTTTTACAAGGCACTGTCCAAGCAGGAAGAAGAAGAGGCAGACCAAGGGAGAGCTGGGAGGATAACATCAGCGAATGGACAGGCCTAGAACTCAACAAAACCCTGAGAAAGGCAGAACAGAGAGAGGAATGGAGGGAACTGGTTGTTGAGTCTTTGAGGGTGCCCTCACGGTCGTCAGACTACGGGACAGATAGATAGATAGATAGTTATTCTGGTCCTATGTTAGTTATTGTCGCTGTTGTTGTTGTGTACGTATGTTTGTGTTTGATTGCTTATTTCCTTGTTGTGGTTGTTCTTGTTGATTCATCTTTTGTTGTTGTTTTATTCAGTTGTTTGTATGGTTGAAGGTTTGTGTGTGTATGTGTGTGTGAGGGAGGGGGGAGGGAAGCAGTTGGTGTGTTTTTTAAAATTTAAATTTTGTTTTGTCTTCTTTCTTTGTTTTGGTTTGGTTTTTCTTTGTTGCTTGCTTGTTTGTATTACGACGGTTATTTTTTCAAGATTTTTGAATTATTTGATTTGTATGGTTTAATATTTTTCTGGGTTTTTGTTTTTTTTTAATTCCATATATGCCTATGTTATTGTCCTTTCTTGTTTGATTTGTATAGTTTACTATAGATTAGGTTTTTTTTATTCTATGTCTGCATATACATTATCTTTTTTCTCGCTTTTTTCTTTAGATGAAAAAAAGCAAATGCACTGCTTATTCAATGTACCATCTGAAAATAAAAGTTTGACTTTGACTTTGACACGCTCACACACACACACACTCACACACACACACTCACCACACACACACACACACATCACAAACACACACACACACACACACACTCACACACTCAAACAAACACACAAACTCACACACACACAAACACACACGCATTCTCTCTCTCTCTCTCAGTTAGCAAGATAAAACCCTAAGTTGTTGACAGGGGAAGATGTGTACACACATAGAAGTGAAACTTTTCAGCTGGTTGAAAATTGTATGTATATTGTGAAATCATTGTTCTCTTCCATTGTATAACTCCCTCCCCCCCCCTCCCTCCCCATCACTCCCTTTTGTTGTATTGTGGCCTAAGGCCGATGTACTATTAAACTATTTCAGAGTTCTCTCTCTCTCTTTCTCTCTCTCTCTCTGAGGTTTTAGTTGCCATGTTCTCATGCATGTGGCGTTGCTTTCAGCTAATATGCTGCAGCAATCAGGCTTTACCAACGCTGTGCTGTGCATGTGTGCATGGCAACCCCCCCTTCCCCCCCCCCTTTTCCCCCCCCCCCCCCCCCCCCATCCCCGCTGATTTCATTTTCATTTTAGCCAGGAATGTTCGTTAGCCTCTCTCTGTCTTCTCTTTGTCCTGGCTATGCTTATTCATGCGTTTGTTCTCCTTTTTTTTTTCTTCTTTCCCTCTTTCTCTGTTTCTCTGTTCATGGGTGTGTCATCTGTCTGTTGCTTATTAATATTTTTTTGGTCCGTTTTTTTGTCTGTTCTTTCGCTCTCTGTTGTTTAATCCGTTGTTCTCCCTTTCGTTCTGTCTTTCTTCCGCTAACACTTTCGCCTCTCTCCCTCTCTCTCTCTCTCTCTCTCTCTCTCTCTCTCTCTCTCTCTCTCTCTCTCTCTCTCCTCTCCGGTGATGTATACCCCTTCATATGGCGCCATTGCCTTTTCTTGAATAAATTATTGTCATTGTCATTGTTATTCTCTCTCTCTCTCTCCCCCCCCTCTCTCTCTCTCTCTCTCTCTCTCTCTCTCTCTCTCTCTCTCTCTCTCTCTCCCTCTCTCTCTCTCTCTCTCTCTCTCTCTCTGTTCTCTCTCTCTCTCTTTCTGTGTGTCTTACCAATTTTATGTGAATTTTTTTCATCTTCCGCTTTTCCTCTTTAAGGTTTTGCCTCTCAATGTGTATTGTGGCCAAAGGCCGATGTACATTAAACCATTTTAGAGTTCAGAGTTCAGAGTTCTCTTTCTGCGTGCGTGTGTGTGTGTGTGTGTGTGTGTGTGTGTGTGTGTGTGTGTGTGTGTGTGTGTGTGTGTGTGTGTGTGTGTGTGTGTGTGTGCGTGTGTGTTGTTTTGTGCTGTGTTGTGTTGTGTGTGTATGTGTGTGTTGTGTTGTGTTGTGCTGCGTTTGCGTGAATGTATGTGTGTATGTGTGTGCGTGTGGTGTTGTGCTTTGTTTTGTGTTCTTGTTCTTTGTGTCCAAGTCAAAGTCAAACTTTTATTTTCAGATGGTACTTTAAATAAGCAGTGCATTTGCTTTTTTTTTTTCATCAAGCCATCTATCTAAAGAAAAAAAGAGTGTGTGTGTGTGTGTGTTTGTGTGTGTGTCTGTCCCCCCTCTCCCTCCCTCCCTCCCTCCCTCCATCTCTCTGTCTGTCTGTCTCTTCCCCGCCCTCCTTCTCTCTCCGTGTGTGCAGGAGAAGCGCTAATAACGAACACTGAATAATCCTTACAACACCGCATCACCAGTCAGCCTCTATCGCATCTTCCTTTCCTTTTGGACCGCTTCCTTACCATCAGTGTGTGCCGACATAGCAACAAGAACCGCTTGTCACCTGAAACGATGAACCACAGAGCTGTGCTTAGAGCTCTAGCTAGGTGTTCATGCTCACAGCATTGCAGTCTCCCTATGACCCTTCTCTTTCCTCATGCTAAGGTTATTTAAAAAATTTTTTTTTTACTTATTTATTTTCTTCTTTTATATCGAAGATAACGGAATAAGCGCTTATGTGCTTTTTTACAATCAGTACCCGTGTGTATGCGGTTTTGTAAATTTTGTTATCTGTTCCCACCGGCACACAATGGCCTACTCCTACGAAAAGAGGAACAGGATTTAACGTGTGCGCAAGATGTTCTGCGTGCGTTCGCACACGGGGCGTCGGTTTATAGTCTCATCCGAAGGACTTTTGGGGAGAGTGGAGTCTGCACTGATGTTAACTCCAGGGGGAAAATATCCCCTTGAACGGGAATCGAATCCGGGTCGTCAGATTGCGAGTGCAATGTTCTAACCACTAGGCTATCCCGTCCCCCCTGAGGTTAAGCGGCATTGAGCGTGGTTACCCACCAAGTGGATGGATGGCCGTATGCGCGCCTTGGCTTCAGTACAGTCCCCCCACTTCCCCCAGCTGTAAATGGGTACCTGCCGTCTTTAGGGTCTTCAGGGAAGGTAAAGCAGCGATGGAGAGGAGATGGGCGCCGCCGCCCTCAATATGCTGGCCCCTAGAGAAGCTGAGGTCTCTAACGCTTCGCTTCCCTACGACCACTTAGGTTATGGGACACCCTAGCTATGAGTAACTAGATTAATAAGTATTGTTCCAATTTTACTGCATCCCTACAGAATCATGCCGGTGTTTTTTTCTTTTTGTTTCTCGGAAGAACTTTGAGGTTCACCAATAGTGAGATTTTGCATATCCAAACCGTTAGTGCCTAAAATTATGGTAGCTGCATTCCGACTTCTGGGATAATGTTTTCCACCAAGGCAATAGTTCTGATTTCACACACACACACACACACACACACACACACACACACACACACACACACACACACACACACACACACACACACACACACACACACACACACACACACACACACACACACACACACACACACACACACACACACACACACACACACACACACACAAACACAGACGTACAGCAATGATTTCTGCTATCATTCAGACCTGTTCCTGCAAGTCTGTTCCCACAACTTTTTCTTCTACATACAAGCTTATGACAAATCATTACACAGACCATGTTATTGTTCAGACCGTGATACAATCAACAAGACTAATCTCACACTTTCTGATTCTGTGTCCTTATATTGTATGTCTGTCTGTCGTGTTCGACGATGACCTCCAAAAACAGCAGAGGAGGCAGCTGCTGTTTCGGAAATTGGGCAGAAATTCGATTATAGTGGAGATGCCTTGCCAACAGTACATCCCCACTCTCTCGGCCAAGTGGGCATAAGGACAGTCAGCGTTGGAGATGTTCTCCAAAGGCCAACTAGCCCCCAGGGCTGCAGCACATGACTGTGCAAGTCAAGCCTCCTAGTCAGAGAGTTATAGTCGATCACTAAAGACTAAGCTGTAAAATGGAAATCCATGAATGGGAAAGCCACTGGTCATGCAGCCTCTCACTTTACTGTTGTTGCCCCCAGCGTCAATGGTTTAATCAAGAACTGTGATAAACCCCAGGCTCTTCCTTATGATACAGAAGAGAATATCAGCATGAATGTATGAACAAGCCTATAGACATTTTGCGAGCTATATAACACGTCTTCTTCAATACAATCTGCCTGAAGAAACCTGAAGAGTTATTCATTCCTGTTTATCTGGAACAATGAAAAATGACCAATTGGGAAGAAGCAGGGAGCGGGGAGGAGGAAGGGGGGGGGGGGGGGGTGAGAGACAGGCAAGGATGGTGTCTCCTTTCTAAACAGTTTTGGAAAAGATTAGAGAACTGAAATCTGAGCCGATTTTGTCATTTGAAAATATGAAGTCAAGTTTGCTTGATTTGTCTCTATGGCATGCTTCATCAGTGGAAAGTATAATAGGAGAGAGAGAGAGAGAGGAGAGAAGAGAGAGAGAGAGAGAGAGAAGAGAGAGAGAGAGAGAGAGAGAGAGAGAGAGAGAGAGAGGGGTGGGGTGGGGGGTGGGGATATATACATAATATATATATATATACATATATATATTCTCCGTTCTTTTCTTCCAGTGTCTTACATCTGTTTCTGATCTATTATATATATTCATTTTCATCCATCTCCTTCTTCCTTGTCAAACCTTGACATCCCTGCTGTTATACAGACATTTATCTCTTTTCTTATTTCAACTGAATCAGAATCCACATGTGTGTGTGTGTGTGTGTGCGCGCATATCGTGTGTGCGTGCGTGTGTGTTTGTGTGTGCGCATGCGTGTATGTATGTATGTATGTATGTTCGATTTCATTTTACGTCTCTTCACTAAGTGTGATATTAATGTATGTATGTGTGTGTCCATGTATGTGTGTGTGTGTGCATGTGTGTGTGTGCATATGTATGTGTGCATGTGTGTGTGTGTGTGTGTGTGTGTGTGTGTGTGTTTGTGCATGTGTGTGTGTGTGTGTTCTTATCAAACACCCCCCTCCTCCAGCTCGCTCCACTCCACTCTTCTGTCTCACGCTCTGCTCCTGTACTTTGGTTTCCTCTTCTCACCTGTTTCAGGTGTCAGTGTCGTGTGTATGTGTGTGTGTGTGTGTGTGTGTGTGTGTGTGTGTTGTTGTGTGTGTTGTGTGTGTGTATATGTGTGTGGTGTGTGTGTTGTGTGTGTGAAGTGTGTGTGTGGTGTGTGTGTGTGTGTTGTGTGTGCATGTTGTGTGTTGTGTGTGTGGTGTGTGTGTGGTGTGTGTGTTTGTTGTGTTCTCAGGCTGGTGGATTGCTTTCAGCTAATGTTGTGATGCTGCAGAGCCAGCCTTTCTGTACCAGCGCTTTGCAGGAAGAAGAAGAAGAAGAAGAGGAAGAAGAAGAAGAAGAAGAAGAAGAGAAGAAGAAGAGAAAGAAGAGAAGAAGAAGAAGAAGAAGAAGAAGAAGAAGAAGAAGAAGAAGAAGAAGAAGAAGAAGAAAGAAGAAGACAAGAAGAACAAGAAGAACAAGAACAAGAAGAACAAGAAGAGAAGAGAGAGAGAGAGAGAGAGAGAGAGAGAGAGAGAGAGAGAGAGAGAGAGAGAGAGAGAGAGAGAGAGAGAAGAGAGAGAGAGAGAGAGAGAGAGAGGGTTCTAGTGTAGACAGAAAAGTCTGTGGGTCTGTCTGTCTGTCTGTCTTTATCCATTTGTATTTGTCTGGGCTAGTTTATGCATATATTTCTTTTTGTTTGTTTCTTCTTGCTTCCTTCTGTTTTGTCTGTTCCTTCTCTCTGTGTCTATTTGTTGGTTTCAGTGTGTTGTCTCTCTGTCTTTGTCTCTGTTTCTGTCTGTCTGTCTCCCCCCTCTCTCCCCCCCTCTCTCTCTCTCATTCTGTCAATCTGTTTCTCCCTCTCTGTCTCTCTATCTCTGTCTCTGTATGACTGCCGTTCTGTCTTTGTCTCTGTATATGTCTTTCTGTCTCTGTCTCTGTCTATCTGTGTGTCTCTCTGTCTCTGTCTGTCTGTCTGTCTCTGTCTGTCTGTCTGTCTTTCTGTCTGTCTGTCTGTCTCTCTCCCTCTCTCTCTTTCAGCTAATATGCTGCATGCAGTCAGGATTTCTTTACCAGCGCTGTTCAGGACAAAAATGGAGAGAGAGAGTTTTAGTTGTGGCCAGAAAGGTCTGTGACCCTGCCAGCCTTTCTCTATCCTTTTTTTTTATTGGTCTTGGCTAGTTCATGCTTTTGTTTTGCACTTCATAATCGCTCTCTGTTGTACGTCTGTGCTTTCTCTCTCTCTCTCTCTCTCTCTCTCTCTCTCTCTCTCTCTCTCTCTCTCTCTCTCTCTCTCTCTCTCTCTCTCTCTCTCTCTCTCTGTTGTGCCTATTTGTTGGTTTCTGCATGTTCTCTCTGTCTGTTTGTCTGTATCTGTCTTCCCTCTCTGTCTGTCTCTCTGTCTCTGCCTCTCTGTCTCTCTGTCTGTCTGTCTCTCTCTCTGTGTCTGTTTCTGTCTTTTCTCTGTCTCCCTCTCTATCTCTCTCTCTCTCTCTTTTTGTCTGTGTCTGTCTTCCCTCTCTGTCTCTCTCTCTGTGTCTGTTTCTGCCTTTTCTCTGTCCCCCTCTCTATCTCTCTCTCTCTTTTTGTCTGTGTCTGTCTTCTCTCTCTGTCTGTCTTTCTGTCTGTCGAGGGCTTGATGTAAAAAAGTCTTGTGCTTATTCTATTACCCTCAGAAAATAAAATTTCGTTATCGTTATCTGTTTCTGTCTTTTCTTTGTCTCTCTGTCTCTCTCTTTCTGTCACTCAGAACTCAGAGTTCTGAGTTTTTGTGCATTGTCTTCATTATTTCTTTCACTGAAAGTGAGCTTGATATTGTGTATGTTATCCGGTTTTTGCCCACTCTGTGGCATTGTCAATTTCTTCTACGCCAACCATGTATTATGGCCTAAGGCTGAGATACATTAAATTTCTGAGTTCTGAGTTCTTTCTGTCACTCTGTTTTTACATCTCTGTCTCTCTGTGTTTGTCTGTGCATCTGTCTGTCTGTCTGTCTGTCTTTCAGCAAACCTGGTGCAGCAGTTAGGCTTTACTAGTGCTGTGCAGGACAAAAAAAGAGAGAGAGTTTAAGTGTGGCCGCAAAGGTCTGTGAGCCTGCCTGTCTGCCTGCCTGCATGTCTGCCTGCCTGCCTGCATGTCTGCCTGTCTGCCTGCCTGCATGTCTGCCTGTCTGCCTGTCTGTCTGCCCGCCTGTCTGTCTGTCTGTCTGTCTGTCTGCCTGTCTGCCTGCCTGCCTTTATCCTTTTATATTTGTCTGGGCTAATTTATGCATTTATTTTTGTCTCCTTTCTTCCTTCTGTTTTATGGCTATTCCTTCTGTCTATTTGTTGGTTTCAGTATGTTGTCTCTCTGTCTGTGTTTCTGTCTGTCTGCCTCCTCTCTCTCTCTCTCTTCTTTCTTTCTTTCTTTCTTTGTTTTTTTCTTTGTTTCTTTGTTTCTTTTCTTTTCTTTCTTTCCTTTTCTTTCTTTTCTTTTCTTTCTTTCCTTTTCTTTCTTTCTTTCTTTCTGTCTCAATTTATATCTATCTTTCTTTCTTTCTTGATGCTCTCTGTTTCTCTCTGTCTGTCTGTCTGTGTCTGTCTGTCCTTCTCTTTTTTTTCTCCCTCTCTTTGTTACTTGTACAAAAATATAATATAGACATAATAATGTACATTCGTGTGTATAAACCATTATGTGCGTTTATATGTGTGTTCGATTTCATTTGACGTCTCTTCACAAGTTGTGATATTAGACAGAATTAGTTGTGATATTAGATATTCTGTGTGTATGTGAGTGTGTTGTGAGTATACATGCGTGGGTGTGGAGGGGGTGTATGTGCATGTAGGGAGGGTGTGTGCCCGCGTGTGCGTGCGTGCGCGCCTCTCTCTCCCTCTCTCTCTCTGTCTCTTTGTCTGTCTTTCAGTCTGTCTGTCGCTGTCTCTCTTTCTGTCTCTCTGTGTCTTTCTGTCTGTCTGTCTGTCAGTCACTGTTTCTGTTTCTGTTTCTCTCTCTCTCTGTCCGTCTTTCTGTCTGTCTGTCACTGTTTCTGACTCTGTCTGTCTGTGTCTATCTTTCTCTCTCTATCTCTGTCTGTCTTTCTGTATGTCTGTCACTGTTTCGGTCTCTTTCTGTCTGTCTCTGTCTATATGTCTGTCTGTCTTTCTCTCTCTATGTCTGTCTGTCTTCCTATCACTGTTTCTGTCTGTCTGTATCTATCTATCTGTCTGTCTGTCTCCCTCTCTCTTTGTCTTTCTGTCTGTCCGTCTCTGTCTCTCTTTCTCTCTATTTCTGTCTGTCTTTCTGTTTGTCACTGTTTTTGTCTCTGTTTGTCTCTCTGCCTCTGTCTATTTGTCTGTCTGTCTCTCTCCCCCCTCTCTCTGTCTCTTTGTCTGTCTTTCTGTCTGTCCGTCTCTGACTCTCTTTCTCTCTCTCTGTCTGTCTTTCTGTCTGTCTGTCACTGTTTCTGTCTCTGTCTGTCTGTCTGTCTCTGTCTATCTTTCTGTCTCTCTCTGTCTGTCTTTCTGTCTGTCTGTCTGTCACTGTTTCTGTCTCTGTCTGTCTATCTCTGTCTATCTGTCTGTCTGTATGTCTCTCTATCCCTCTCTCTTTGTTTGTCTTTCTGTCACTGTTTCTGTCTGTCTGTCTCTGTCTTTCTTTCTCTCTCTATCTCTGTCTGTCTTTCTGTCTGTATGTCACTGTCTCTGTCTATATGTCTGTCTCTCTCTCTTCTCTCTCTCTCTCTCTCTCTCTCTCTCTCTCTCTCTCTCTCTCTCTCTCTGTGAGAGAGAGAGAAAAGCTAATGACGAACACTTAGCGATCATTACAATGCATCACTAGTCAGCTGCACTCAAACTGTCCATCCTTTTTCATCAGCATCAGTGCAGTGCGCTGAAGTGAAAACAATAACGGGTCCTTTCCACACACACACACACACACACACACACACACACACACACACACACACACACACACACACACACACACACACACACACACACACACACACACACACACACACACACACACACACACACCACACACACACACACCTACACACACAAAAGTAAGAAGCAGAGAGAGAGAGAGGCGCTTAGAATTGTGCTTTTTTAAATAAAAAAACCCAGCATCATTATTTTTACAGCGTCCTTTAAACAGGATATCAAAAGAATGATGACTGATTTTTTTAATTCTGTGTCTTTACACACTGTCCAATTTCTTTTTTTTTAAAAAGGATTTGTAAACAAAGTTGTGTATTATTATTTTTTTTAATTAAAAACTGTTCGCATAGAATATACTGTTTAATTTAAACAGAGTTGGGTTTTCCCCCAAAAATTATTTGAGGTATGCTTGGTAGCTCAGGCTTGTTATTCTTGCAGAAATAGTGATGTAGGTTCCTTTTTCAAAGGACGGTTTATCCATGAAGTTGGAATACGGATACCTGAAGGGTAGGAAAGTGGAGTTGCACACGCCAAAAAAAAAATTCTGACCATGGGTGAATCTCGAAGCTCGTGCCACAGGGTAAAGAGACGATGATTTTCATTGGTAGTGGCGTTAAAATCATGGTGGGCAAATACACTCGCGTGCTTATATATATATATATATATATATATATATATATATATATATATATATATATATATATATATATATATATATATATATATATATATATATATATATGTATGTATGTATGTATGTATATATGTATGAGTGTATGAGTGTGTGCGTGCGTGTGCGTGTATGTATGTATGTATGTATGTAAGTGTGTGTGTGTGTGTGTGTGTGTGTGTGTGTGTGTGTGTGTATCTCACAGTTGGTGACCCTTGGAGTTTTAGCCAAAGAACGAAAAAAAATATGATAGTGGTAGAGATTTATTTCTGATCAGCACACACATACACATTCGCACGCACGCATGCACGTACACGCACGCACATACACACACAACAACACGCGCGCGCACGCACTCACGCACGCGCACACGCACACACACTCACGCGCGCGCACTCACACGCACACACACACATAAACACACAAACACAGTGAGAGAGAAAAGAGAAAGAGAGAAGAGAGAGAGAGAGAGAGAGAGAGAGAGAGAGAGAGAGAGAGAGAGAGAGAGAGGGAGAGAGAGAGAGGAGAGAGAGAGAGAGAGAGAGAGAGAGAGAGAGAGAGAGAGAGAGAGAGAGAGAGAGAGAGAGAGAGAGAGAGAGAGAGAGAGAGAGAACATTATAGGCAAGGTAATATTTCTGATTAAAATCTGAACATGACACAACACGGGAAAAAATGTATTTGACGTAACATGCACTCACACACACACACACACATGCGCACACACACATACACACACACACTCACACACACACACACACACTCAAACGCACAAACGTACACACACACAACACTATAGGTGAGGTAATATTTCTGATTAGAATGTGAAGATGATACAACTGGCTAATAAAATGTCGGATGACGTAACACACACACACACACACACACACACACACACACACACACACACACCCCACACCACACACACACACACACACACACACACACACACACACACACACACACACACACACACATACACTCACACACACTCAAACACAAAGAGAGAGCGAGAGCGAGAGAGAGAGAAAGAGAGAGAGGGGGATATATAGGGAGAGATAGAGATAGAGATAGATAGAGATAGAGAGAGAGAGAGAGAGAGAGAGAGAGAGGAGAGAGAGAGAGAGGGGAGAGAGAGGGAGAGAGGGAGAGAGAGAGAGAGAGAGAGAGAGAGAGAGAGAGAGAGAGAGAGAGAGAGAGAGAGAGAGAGAGAGAGAGAGAGAGAGAGAGAGAGAGAGAGAGAGAGAGGGGGGACGTAATATTGATTTTCAGGCAAATAATGTGCCCGACATTTTAGTTCGAAAGTGCCCCTGGTTTTCTTCCCCTAACTGCTCACCTTGATCGTACAGAAGCTGTTTCAACTCACACACTACACTACACACACACACTACACACACACACACACACACACACACACACACACACGCACACACACACACACGTGCACACACACACACACTACATACACACACACACACACGCGCACGCACGTACACACACACTATGCCAAGTTAATATATCTAATTAAAATCTGAACATGATATGACAGGCGAAAAACAAATCATCTGCTGATATAACACATGGCTGATATAACAAACATGCAACACACACAGTTACACACACGCGCGCACACACACACACAATTATACACACTCACACACACTTACACACACACACACACACACACACACACACACACACACACACACACAACACACACACACACACACACACACACACACACACACAGAGTTACACACGCACACACACACACAAGTTCAAGGGGATATTTTCCCCTGGAGTTAACATCAGTGCAGACACCACTCTCTCCAAAAGTCCTTCGGATGAGACTATAAACCGAGGCTCCGTGTGCGAACGCACGCAGAACATCTTGTGCACATGTTAAATCCTGTCCCGCTTTTCCTACGAGTAGGCCTTTGCGTACCGGTGGGAACAGATGACAGAATTTACGAAACCGTATACACACGGGGACTGGATGTAAAAAAGCACATGAGTGCTTATTCCATTATACTAGATATAAAAGAATGAAATAAAAATGGTTAAAAAAAACACCCATTCTCTTCGGTTATTGAAAGCTGGACTCTGAAGAGCTGACATGTGAAGAGATACAACAAGAAAAAGAAAAAAACATACGAAATAAATCAAAACAAAGATAACGAAGTTTGTATATTCAAGAAAAAATCGATGTCTCCACCAGATGATACGTGTCTAGCATAATCTACCCCCCCCCCCTCCACCCTCCATATGTAAAGAAGACAAGTTTTGTGCAAAAAAATATAAATCTTTGCCAGTTTCAAAGCTACCGGCAAAGAAGCATTGACAACTCTAAAGCTTTATGCACATCGATTTTTTTTAAAAGAACACGGATATTGTTTGATGTGAATAGCAAGTCTTTACATAAATCGTGTATAAAGTCATATTTAGACTCTTTGGTGCAAATTTTGGGGTCTCTTTATTTTAAAAAAAAAAAGCTTTCTATCTCAACCAACGTATGAATGGTATAACGGACTGTGTTAAGATGTGTGTAGGTTGTGTGTAGAATAGAAGATTAAATAATTATCTATATATCTATCCAAAGCGCAAAGCCTGGGTATTTTATTCATATACAGGAGCAAAACAATTTTAGATAATAGTAGATAGAAAGGCTTGCATGCATAAGTATGTGTACACAAGTGGAATTTTGTGTGTTCAAGTGCAGGGGTACACACGCGCTCATGAGCACGTGTGTTTGCATGCCAGCACGCATGCACGCACACCCACATACATACGCACGCACACACGCACACACACACACTTTGCTTTCAAGCCCTCATTTCATCACTCCTACCTCCACCTCTCGTCTAATATCACTTTAAGTGAACAGACGTAAAATCGAACACACACACACACTACACTACACTACACTACACTACACTACACTACACTACACTACACTACACTACACTACACTACACTACACTACACTACACTACACTACACACTACACACACAACACACACACACACACACACACACACACACACACACACACACACACACACACACACACACACACACACACACACACTCAACGGAATATTGATTTTCCAGGCAAATGATGTGTCTGACATTTATAATACTAAAACTGCCCCTGGTTTTCTTCCTCTAACTGCTCACCTTGATCATACAGAAGCTGCCCCCCCCCCCGCCACACACACACACACACTACACTACACACACACACACCGCGCGCGCGCGCGCGCGCACGCACCAACGCACGCACAATACAGGCAAGGTAATATTTCTTATTTAAATATGAACATGATAGGACAGGCGAAAAAATGTATCCGCTGATATAACACACGGCTGACATAATATACATGCAGCACACACATACACAAACACACACACACACATACACAAACACACACACACACACAAGCACACACATACACACACATGCACAATCACACTCTCACACACACACTCACACACATGTGCGCGTGCGTGCGTGCGTGTGAGATAGTTTTTATTTTGCATGGGGAATTTTTTTTGGCTTTTTTTTTTACTCCCAGTATGTTGAATGCTTTCAGCTAATCCGTTGCAGCAATCTGGCTCTTTCTGCTGTAGAGCTCACTTCTTTTCGCCAAAAATATCAGTTTTGTATAGACACTCAAACTGGAAAGAAAACATACAGATATCACAATCAGTGATCTGATTTATTGCTAGATCAATGCAAAGGCCATACTTTATTATCCGAATGCAGCAGGGCTATTATATGAGGTAAACAAGAATTCCACCACCATTCTTCAACCCCTGCTTAAAATGCAGGAATAGAGATTGACAGTCAAGATATCTGCTCCATAAAGAAGCTTAAAGAAATATAAAAGACGCATGAGCATCGTGATTATCCAAAATAAAGCCTCAAGTAGGCAATAGAAGATCTTATGCACATAGCAGATACATATCTAGAGGATTTGTGCGCTCTTAAGATCACGAGTTGTGAGTTGAAATCCCAGCAGCACTTGATGATTCTAAAGATAAAGGAAGGGTTGTTTACGGTCTTCCAGATCAGTTTCCACTAGTCTGTGTGTATGCACATATACATGGAGTGTGTATTATATATATATATATATATATATATATATATATATATATATTATATATATATATATATAATAATATATATATATATATGTGTGTGTGTGTGTGTGTGTGTGTGTGTGTGTGTGTGTGTGTGTGTGTGTGTGCATGTGTGTGTGTGTGTGTTGTGTATGAAGTGATTATTATTTTCCTTGGTTTTGTTTTGTTTTTGCTTTTCTTTTACTACCAGTATGAGGCTCAGTTTCAGCTAATATGTTTAAGCAATTTGGCTATTTCAGCTCTGTGTATGGCAAAAGAGTCGACTTCTTTTTCGTGAAGATACCAGTTGTGTTTCTCCTGAAAATTATGTTGGAAAAGTAAACACTCTCAAACTGGAAAGAAAACATAGAGATCACAATCAACGCTCTGATTTATTGCTGGATCAATACAAAAGAAATGCGTATCATCCAAATGCGGCACTGAGCATTCTATCGGGTAAGCAAAGAATTCCATCCCCATTCTTAAGCCCCTGTTTAAACTGGACGAATAGAGATTGACAGTCAAGATATCTGCTCCATAAAGAAGCTTAAAAAGAATATAAAAGACGCCTGAGCGTCGCGATTTTATCCAAATAAAGCCTCAAGTAGGCAATAGAAGATCTTATGCACATAGCCGATACATATCTAGGTGATCTGTGCGCTCTTAAGATAGAGAGTTAGGAGTTGAAATGCCAGCAGCACTTGATGATTCTAAAGATAAAGGAAGGGTTTTAACGATCTTCTAGGTCAGTTTGCACTAATTTGTGTGTATGTACACATACATGGAGTGTGTGTGTGTGTGTGTGTGTGTGTGTGTGTGTGTGTGTGTGTGTGTGTGTGTGTGTGTGTGTGTGTGTGTGTGTGTGTGTGTGTTGTGTGTATGTAGTGCTTTTTATTTTCCTTGAGTTTTCTTTTTTGCTTTTTGTTTTGCTTTTCTTTTACTACTTGTATGAGGCTCGGTTTCAGCTATTATATTTTAAGCAATTTGGCTTTTTCAGTTCTACGTATGACAAAAGAGTCG
Source organism: Rapana venosa (assembly GCA_028751875.1). NCBI lineage: Eukaryota > Metazoa > Mollusca > Gastropoda > Neogastropoda > Muricidae > Rapana > Rapana venosa. The sequence continues at coordinate 14,079,988 of CM054146.1, read as the reverse complement.
ACTTCTTTTTCGTGAAGATACCAGTTGTCTTTCTCCTAAAAAATTATGTTGGAAAAACTTTACACTCTCAAACAGGAAAGAAAACATAGAGATCACAATCAATGATCTAAGTTATTGCTGAATTAATACAAAAGCAATGCTTATCATCGAAATGCAGCATTGAGTATTCTATCAGGTAAACAAAGAATTCCATCCCCATTCTTAAGCCCCTGCTTAAACTGGACAAATAGAGATTGGCCGTCAAGATATCTGCTCCATAAAGAAGCTTAAAAAGAATATAAAAGACGCCTGAGCGTCGCGATTATTCAAATAAAGCCTCAAGTAGGTAATAGAAGATCTTATGCACATAGCAGATACATATCTAGAGGATTTGTGCGCTCTTAAGATTACGAGTTAGGAGTTGAAATCCCAGCAGGTCTTGATGATTCTAAAGATAAAGGAAAGTGTTTTTTTACGATCTTCCAGGTCAGTTTGCATTAATCTGTCCCCTGCATGTACACATACATGGTGTGTGTGCTATTCTTTTTATTCTGTCTTTTTTTTATTTTGAGGATAATGTAAGAAGCACTCGTGTGCTCTTTTTCAGCCAGTTCCCGTGTGTATGCAGTTTTGTAAATTGTGTCATGGCACTGATGTTTACTCCAGAGGAAAAATCCTCTTGAACTAGATTCGAGCCCAGGTCAGCAGATCACGAGCGCATCACTCTAACCACCAAGCTATCCCGTCCCCCCTCCCCCCGTTTATGTATGTGTGTGTGTGTGTGTGTGTGTGTGTGTGTGTGTGTGTGTGTGTGTGTGTGTGTGTGTGTGTGTGTGTGTGTGTGTGTGTGTATTTGTGTTTGTGTCTGTGTCTATCTGTGTGTCTGTGTGCATGCACATGCAGGAATGCTCTAATACATACACAGTGCCAAACAATCATGTTTTTTTGTGCACTGATGCACATAGAACACGTATTGAGTAACATCTAGAATTCTTTTTCTTAATTCTGCACACATTCCTATATCAACACCCCCCCCCCCCCACACACACACACAGATTGTGAGAGAGGCAGACAGACAAATAAACAGAGGGAGGGAGACAGACATTCAAACAAACAGAAACAGAGACATAGGGAGACAGAGACTGACATGACAGACAAATGACAGCTATGCCACCAGATAGACGAACTATCAGAAAGAAACACAACCTCAACAACAACAACCACCACAACAAAAATCAATAAAGGAATGAGGCAAGATAAAACAAGAACAAAAAAGAAAAGAAAAATAAGACGGCCCAGGCAAACAGGCATTTCTGACATAAAGAAGATAGAGCAGGTCATACACAAGCTGTCCTTCTGATGAGACTACAAACCGAGGCCCCGTGTGCGAACGCACGCAGAACATCTTGCGCACACGTTAAATCCTGTTCCGCTTTTCGTTAAGAGTAGGCCATTGTGTGCCGGTGGGAACAGATGACAGAATTGACAAAAACACACGGGGACTGGATGTAAACAAACACATGAGTGCTTATTCCATTATCCTCGATATAAAGAATAAAATAGATAAATAAATACACAGCTGTACTGAAGCCTAGCTGCTTACACCATGATATTAGCTGAAAGCCATACCACAGGCTTGAGAGAGAAATAAAAACAAAACAAAAAAACCAGCATGGCTATGAAGAACAAAGTAAAAGAAGAACAAAGAAAAGAACAAAGTGTAACAAAGAAGAGTAGAGTGGAAGAGATGGAAAAGAAGTTACAAAGAAAAAAAAGAACAAACAAAAAGAACAAGATTGTGAAGTACTTCAAAGAAAGAAAGTTAAATATAAATTAGGGTCTTTACAAAAGAAGAAAGAAAGAAAGAAAGGCAGAAGAAAGAAAGAAGAAGAAGAATGCAAAGAATGCGACGATGACGACGACGACGATGATAATGAAAGAAGAAGAAGGAGAAGAAGAGGAGGAGGAGGAGGAGAAGGAGGAGGAGGAGGAGGAGGAGGAGGAGGAGGATAATTAGAAGATAAGAAAAATCGACGGAAATATAACAAACCAAAGAATACGATGAAAATAGATATATCTATCTTCTGTCTGTCTGTCTGTCTGTCTGTCTCTGTCTGTCTGTCTGTCTGTCTGTCTTACTCTCTCTCTCTCTCACCTTGCGTGAGTATCTCCCGTTTCCTTTGTTGTTTTGTTAGATTTTCTGTCTGTCCTATTCCTATTCTCCCTCCACTTCTTTTTCTCTCCTCTCTCTTTCTCCTCCACTTCTTTTTTTCTCTCTCTCTCTTTCTCCTCCACTTCTCTTTCTCTCTCTCTCTCTCTCTTTCTCCCTCCACTTCTTTTCTCTCTCTCTCTCTCTCTTTTCTCTCTCTCCTCTCTCTCTCTCTCTCTCTCTCTCTTTCTCCCTTCCACTTCTTTTTCTCTTTTCTCTCTCTACTTCTTTCTCTCTCTCTCTTCTCTTCTCTCTCTCTCTCTCTCTCTCTCTCTCTTCTCTCTTCTCACTTCTTTCTCCTCCTCTCTTCTCTCTCTCTCTCTTTCTCCTCTTCTTTCTCTCCTCCACTTCTTTTTCATTCTTCTTTCTCTCCTCCATTCTTTTCTCTCTCTCTCTACTCTTCCTCTCTCTCCTCTTCTCTCTCTCCTCTCTTCTCTCTCTCTCTCTCTCTCCTCCACTTCTCTCTCTCTCTCTCCTCTCTTTTTTCTCCACCTTTCTCTCCCTCTTTTTTCCTCTCTACTCTTTCTCCTTACTTCTCTTAGCTCAGTGGTCGGAGCACTCGCTTTCCCACAGCCACTGTTTAAGCAGCGTCCAGCGTGGTTACCACTTGGATGGGTGACCGTTTGTGCGCTTTGGCTTCAGTACAGTCCCCCCAGTTCACCCAGGTGTAAATTGGGTACCTGCCCTCTTTAGGGTCAAGGAAGGTAAAGCAGCGAGGGAGAGGAGATGGGCGGGCGCCGCCTTCAATATGCTGTCCCCTAGAGAAGCTGAGATCTCTGATGCCTCGTTCCCCTTACGACCATAATTATAGGTTATGAGACACCTTTACCTTTTCTAGACTTGTAAGATATTGTGAGAAAAGACACACTCAACCTAGCTCCGCGAGAAACCATGCAGCGATCATGAATCGATAGTGTGGCCTGCTGTTGCTGAATCAGGTGAGGGAATATTTATTGGCCAGAGATGACACAGAGTGTTCCAGGCAATGACGACATGGCTTGACAGAAAATGAAAATGGAGGTGGACCATCAAAGGCATCTGCTTGGTATATATGCTAAAATAGTGTGTGCCGGTGTGTGTGTGTGTGTGTGTGTGTGTGGGGGGGGTGGGGTGCCAGCGTGTGTGTGTGTGTGTGTGCGTGTAGACTTGATGTCTGAGTGTTGTGGATAAGAGCTGTGGAGTTGTGTTGGGAGATGGTGGGTTGCATCCCTATCAGTAAAGTAAGGTACCCTTTCTGCCTTTTTTCTTTTTCTTTCTTTCTTTCTTTCTTTCTTTCTTTCCTTCCTTCCTTCCCTCTTTCTTTCTTTCTTTCTTTCATTCTTTCTTTCTTTCTTCCTTTCCCCTTTCTTTCTTTCCTTCTTTCTTTCTTTCTTTTTTCTTTCTTTTCTTTCTTTCTTTCTTTCTTTCTTTCTTCTTTCTTTCTTTCCTTCTTTCTTTATTTCTTTCGATGTGTTTTTAAAATGTTGTCATCTGACCCTATCGCCACGAAATGGCGGTCTCTTCCGCAAAGCAGAATGGGTTTTTGAAATGCACAACAAATTATGAAGAATATCTCCCAATTGACAATCCATTCCTCTCATCCAAAAACATACAAGCATCTGATCAGATACAATCAGTGACAGGTTTAGGAAGAAAACCATAAATCTGAATTATCTGCCTTGATTTTCATTGTCTAAGTGTCAAGCCATGTTTCCACTCCATCAAAGGCCCGCCACTATCTATGGACAAGCGACGCTCTCTCCCCCTGATTTAGTGATATGATAGGGGGAGACTATGCATCTGTGTGATCTTTGCTAGCTTTCTCCGTCAAGCTAGTTTGAGTGTGTGTGATTCTTCCCCAAAACTTTTATCGACTCTTGCTGTCCGATTACTCTAGAGACTGCACAAAATATGAGAGTCACCTTTTATATTTTTTTAATTTGTTTTCTATTCCTCAGCTAGAGCTTCGAGGTTCACCAATAGTGAAATTGTCGCGTATGCAACTGGTTGTAACCCAACATTAAGGAAGCCACATTCCGACTTCGGGAATGGTGTCTAAACACGACACATGCGTGAATGCGGTTTTTTTAACATTTAAATTTCCGCATGCTTTTCTACAGGCGCAAAACTGCGTTCTCTTCTGCAAAGCAGAAAGGGTTTTTTAAAATGTGCACAAGAAGGTCTGCGTGTGTTCGGACACGGGGCCTCGATTTATAGTGTCATCGGAAGGGCGACTTTCTGGGGCAG
>CM054146.1:14063074-14070574 GCA_028751875.1 Rapana venosa | reverse complement strand
AGAAAAAAAGAAGAAGAAGCTAAGAAGAAGAAAAAGAAGAAGAAAAAGAGTGGATAAGGATGTGCTGAGACAAAGAGAAGAAAAGTAAAAGGGGGGGAGGGGGAGAGTGTGGAATAAAGGGTAAGAAAAAAAAGGTGAGAAGGAAAACACTGAACAAAAAGAAGAGAAAGAGACAAAGAATAGTTAAAGACAAAAAGAAAAAAAACCCTGAAAAATAAGAATTAAAAAAACCTCTCTCCCCCCCCCTCCCCCCTCTCTCCCCCCCCCCCTCTCTCTCTTTCTTTCTTCCTACATGTTTTCGTCTGATCAAGCAAAAAACAATACAACAACAATAACCAAAAAACCCCAATCACAGAAGCAAATATAATTTTGCATTTTTACATTAAAATAGAGGGAGGCACCGTGGTCGAGTGGTTTAGGCGGTCAACTCGTGATCCAGAGGTCGCGGGTTTGATCCCCGCTCGGCTCGGTGTTGTGTCCTTGGGAAAGACACTTTACTCCTATTTTCCTCACTCCACCCAGGTGTACAAGTGGGTACCAGCTCTGCTGGGGAAGTATCTGGCGACAGACTAGCGTCCTGTCACAGGGGTGGTGAAAACCATCAGTTCGCTTAACGCTACAGAAACCGGGATAAGCTCCGGCTCTATGGGCCTTCTGGCTCGAAAGAACATACATACATTAAAATAAACTATAAAGATTGTGTCAAGATGACATGGTGATCATCTTATCCTCAAATATACATCAGGGAGATGACGTACATCTTACAATGAAGGGGGAAAAGCCTGGGCCATTCCTCTCTCCCATGATAGCTGGAAGCAGCATGGAAGCACTGACAATTTTTGAAGTTTTCTTGTCCTTTTTCTCTCTTAAGGAACATTCATTTTCCAGAGTAAAAAAAAAACAACCCGAGCTATTTGACCACATACAATACTAAAAGGTGTACTTTTTGAAAATGCAGACAAGAGAACTAAGATAAAGAAGAACACTCGGCGAAAATAATTATACATACAAACAAATAAAACCAGAAAGGGAACAACACAGGTAGACAGGCAGACAGACAGACAAACAGCCAGCCAGCCAGTCAGCCAGACAAACAGACAAACAGACAGATAAAAAAAACCAGCAGAAAAGAAACAACAACAGGAAAATCAATGAACGAGTGATCCAGACACAAAAATAGTAACAGAGCACAGGCAAGCAGACGTGTCTGACAGAAAGAAGATCAGCTCTTTTGTCATGCACAGCACAGCACAGCACAGCACAGCACAGCACAGCACAGCACAGCACAGCACAGCACAGCACAGCACAGCTCAGACATAACTGATGCTGCAATATATCAACTGAAAGCATGTCCCATGCCTGAGAACAACAAGTTTTTAAAAAGAAAACCCAAACAAATTGAGTACAAGAAAAAAAGGAAAGGAAGAAAGTGTTTAGAAAAAAAAATGGAGTAGGGGTAGAAAGAAAGAAGGGGGAAAAAAAAGCGAAGAACAAAGAAAATGGAGTGTCATTTAGTTCAAACAGAACATTTAAACAATAACGAAAGTTTGATTTGATTTTTGAAGAAGAAGAAGGAGGAGGAGATGAGGATGAAAAGAATGAGGAGGAGGAGAAGAAGGATGCGAAGAAGAAGGAGGAGGAAGAAGAGGAGGAGGAGAAAAAGAAGAAGAATGGCGAAGAAGAATTGCGAAGTGAAGGATGCGAAGAGAAGGAGAAAAATTGCGAAGAAGGAGAAGAATGCAAAGAAGAAAAGAAGAAGAATTGCGAAGGAGAAGAATGCAAAGAAGAAGAAGAAGAAGAATTGCGAAGAAGGAGAGAAGAATTGCGAAGAAGAAGAAGAATACAAAGAAGAAGAATGCAAAGAAGAAGCAGAAGAAGAAGAGGAAGAAGAAGATTTGCGAAGAAGTAGAAGAAGAGAAGAATAAGAACCCAAACTTCATCCCAGGATATCAAATTGTGATCATAAAGCTTTAACCACAAGGCTATCCTGCACCCTTAAGCAAATATGATTCTGCATTTCTGCAAATACATAAAAAAGATGCAGTTTTTATCCAGACGACATAGATCAGATCCTATCTTCAAATGTACATGAGAGAGAGAAAGATATGGTGTTCTATCAAGAAATAAAAAGCATTAGCCATAAATATTCTCTGTGTGCCAGGACAAGAAGCACAGAAGCTTGAACAATATCTTAGTTTTTCTTTTCATTTCTTTCACTAAAGATCATCCATTTTCGAGAGAAAATGCCCATTTGACTATACTTGACATGCTGTTATTGTCTTTGCATTACTTTACATCATTGCTTTTTTGCTGCTATATCAGAAAAAATGAAGATGCGTTTTGCTCTTCTACAGTCTAGCATTAGGGGCAGTGTGGAAATCAGGCCTGTAGGAAGGTGTGTAGATAAGACGAGCATGGCTGATGGCTGAGGAGAACAAAATGTGGAGATGGTAAAAAGATGATTTATATCTTTTGTGTACATGCAAACACACATGCGCATTCGCACAAGTGCTTTTCTGCACACGCATTCATGCATACGTACGCAGACACATGCGTGCATGTGCACGCACACACACATACACACACACACAGAGTTAACATAGGTGAACAGGTATGTGATGCAAAATATGTGTGTTATGTGTGTATAACAGCTAGAAAGAGAAGAAGAAAAGAGAGGAAGAAAGGGTATGCATTCGTTATTAAAATTAGTTTATTTCTACATAGATTTAGAGCCGTTGTATACGTTTATGAAACATTTTTTGTAGCAAAAAATTATACCTTTTTTTGATACAATGTGACAGATGTGCGCAGCTGAATTATTCAAGATGAAGCTTGACTGAAAATAATGGAATTATTTCCTTTTTTCTGGGTTGAAATCTCGGCTTTTCAGAACTTCTTTGGTTTTTAAAAACTGTGTTGTAACCAAAATCAAGGGGAGGTTTATTTAAATCCCATTCTTTTCCAGGAAATCAGTAAGCCTCTCTTATCAGGGCCTTTATATGTGCAACTGCAAAATTTAAGATTAGGTTTGACTGGAAAGAATCTCAAATGTACATGAGAGAGATGGTAATCTATCAAGAAATAAAATGCATTAGCCATTAATATTATCTGTGTTTCTGCAACTGCAAAATTTAAGATTAGGTTTGACTGGAAAGAATCAGATTGATTTTGTTGTCTGCGTGGAAATGTCAGTTTTGAAGAATTTTTTTTAAATGCCGTGTATCCCCCAAAAAGGCAGGTTTACGTTTCACACCTTTCCAATAAGATTGAAAGCATCTTCAGCCATATTTTCCGACTCCTGATCTTACAAACACCATCATCACTCTGATTACATTAGTGCACAACATACCTACTTGCCTAAAAACTGAAATAGTCAATGTTAAAGTTGGAGATACCATTATGAGACTGACAGGATTTTAAGAAAAAGGCTAATTCCATCTTATACTGGCGTGTATACATGACAGGGAATTATGAACTGGTCAGTTAGCTTAAACTGTCTTGTGAGGTCAGGTAAAGGTGTCCCCCCATAACCTATAAGGTCGTAGGGGAGCGAGGCGTCAGAGACCTCAACTTCTCTAGGGGCCAGCATATTGAGGGCGGCGCCCATCTCCTCTCCCTCGCTGCTTTACCTTCCCTGACCCTAAAGAGGGCAGGTACCCATTTACAGCTGGGTGAACTGGGGGAACTGTACTGAAGCCAAGGCGCGCAAACCGTCACCCATCCAAGTGGTAACCACGCTCGATGCTGCTTAACTTGGCTGGGGGAAAGCGAGTGCTCCGACCACTGAGTTGGGACTGTCTTGGGAGATTACAAGAAAAGATCCTAGCTTGCAAAATTCCAAGCAGCGTGCCCCAAACTCAAACTTACAGTTCAGGAGCATCAAGCTAGAGCAGAACAGAAAATAAACAGAAAAAAAGAAAGAAAGAATAAAAGGAAGAAAAAAAGAAAGAAAGGAAAAAGACAGAAAATAAACAAACAATAGAGAAAGGCAGGAAAAAAGAAAGAAAGAAAGAAAAAAAGAACAAGAAAAAAGAAAAAGAAAGAAAACAGCAAAAAAAGAAAAAAATACAGAAAGAAAAAAAAAAACAAGGAAGAAAGAAAAGAAAGAAAACAGAAACAAAGAAAAACGAAAAGAAAGACAATGAAACAAACAAAAAGTACAAAAAAGAAAGAAAAAACCCAAAAGGAAGAGATGATTGAAAAAACAAGAACAAAAGAAACAAAGACAGAAAGGGTCACTCAATATTCTGAGAGGAATGAAACCCACCATCTCCAAGCACAACTCCAAAGCACTCAGGAATCAAGTGACACACACACACACACACACACACACACACACACACACACACAACACACACACACACACACACACACACACACACAACACACACACACACACCCCACACACACACACGCGCGCGCGCGCGCGCACGCTCAAACACACACACGCACGCATCTTTTTTATATTCTTTAGATTGATGGCTTGATGAAAAAAAGCAAATGCACTGCTTATTCAATGTACCATCTGAAAATAAAAGTTTGACTTTGACTTTGACGCACACAACGCGCACACACACACACACACACACACACACACACACACACACACACACACACATCACACACACACCACACACACACACACACACACACACACACACACTACACACACTCTCACACATACCAACACGTACACACACACTCACACACACGCACTCGCACGACGCACACTCACACACACACTCACACACAAAACACACACACAAACCATTTTAGCCAATATAAGAAGCAGATACCTTTGATGGTCTTCCCCCCCCCCCCCTACACACACTAACACACACACACACGCACTCACACAACACACACACACAAAACACACACACAACACACACACACACACACACACACACACACAAACACATGCACACACCACTATTTTAGCATTATTATAAGAAGCAGATGCCTTTGATGGTCCACCTCCATTTTCATTTTCTGTCAAGCCATATCATCATTGCCTGGAACACTCTGTGTCATCTCTGGCCAATAAATATTCCCCCCCTTAATAATAATAATAATAATAATAATAATAATAAAAAAAGGAATGTATACAGCGCTATATCTTGTAAAACAAATCAAAGCGCTTGCATCCATTTCACTCCCACGCATGCAACCAACAATGATAAATAGTTTAACAAATTCAAATACACACAAACGCACGCGCGCACGCACGCACACACACACACACACACACGCGCACTCACGCACGCACGCACGCACGCACACACACACACACACACACACACACACACAGGTTATATGCTACAGCAGGGTGATGGTAATTTAGGCCATTGAAGGAAAGGACAGATAATTATGAGATGAAACTGTAGGGGGGAAGTCTTAGGTTTGAAATAGGTATGTCTTGAGGCTGGATTTAAAAGTGTCGTCAGTAGGCTTTTCGCGCAGGGAGAGAGGGAGGTCATTCCAGATTGATGGACCAGAAACCGAGAAAGAGCGACGGCCAACGGTGGATTGGTTGAATCTAGGTATTTGTAAGCTCAGGGTATCTGCAGCAGAGGGGAGGGAACGAGAAGGAGTGTATGTATGTTAGTCCGTCGTGTTCGACAATGACCTCCAAAACAGCAGAGGAGGCAGCTGCTGTTTCGGAAACTGGGCAGAAATTTGATTATAGTGGAGATGCCTTGCCCACAGTACATCCCCACTCTCTCGGCCAAGTGGGCAGAAAGAGCGTACAGCAACAGTAGGCCACACTATCGATTCATTATCGCTGCATGGTTTCTCACGGAGCTAGGTAGAGTGTGTCTTTTCTCACAATACTTTATAAACACTTATTGAGTTTTATATGTAAAATAGCCCATAATCTGCAACACATTCCGTATCAAAACATTTACTTTGACAAGAAAAAACATTGCTGAGATACACCAAATTTGTAAAACATGAGATGAGTATACAGTATCAATTTGTGCCTAGAATATTCACACACTCATAATACAGATGACAAAAATTTACAAAACTCCATGCAGACGTGTACTAGATGTAAAAAAGCACATTAGTGCTTATTTCATTATCCTCGATATAAAAGAATAAAATAAAATAAATAAATAAAATACCATATATATATGCACGCCTAAGAAAGAGGGGAAGGAGAGAGAGAGAGAAGGAGAGAGAGAAGGAGAGATAAATTAGCTTAAAATCCGGGGGTGGGGGTGGGGTAGGGGTGGAGAGAGGGTTGTCCACGAATATTATGCATTCTAGCCACTCATCACTTTCGGAATCATTGTGAAACTGCGTCTAGACACTAGAGTAGTTTGTTTTGTATGCGTAGCTATTCGCAAGTAATATATTTGTTCTTTTATTTCGTGGATAATGGAATAAGCACGCGTGTGGTTTTTTACATCCACTCCCTGTGTGTATGCAGTTTTGTAAATTTTGTCATTTGTTCCCACTGGCACACAATAGCCCACTGTTCTGAAAAGCGGAACGGGTTTTAACGTGTGCACAAGATGTTCTACGTGCGTTCGCACACGCGATCTCGGTTTATAGTCTCATCCGAAGGACTTTTTTGTGGAGTAGAGTCGGCACTGATGTTAACGCCAGAGGAAAAATCCTCTTGAACGGGAATGGAACTCGGGTCAGCAGATCACGAGCGCATCACGCTAACCACCAGGCTATCCCGTGCCCCCAGATAGTAAGATAAGTAAAGGTGTTCCCATAGTCTATGCAGTCATCTGGGTTCAGGGTATCAGACACACAAGCTTTTCTAGGAAGCCAGTAGTTTGAGGGCGGCACTCATCTCCTCTCCCGTGCTATTTTACTACCTTCTTTGTTCCTAAAGAGGGCAGGTAACCCAGTTACAGCTGGGTGAACTTGGGGACTGTACTGAAGCCAAAGCACAGGAACAGTCACCCGTCCAAGAGGAAACCATGCTCAACGCTGCTAAACCTTAGCTTGGGGATGGCGAGTGCTCTGACCACTAAGCTATCCCGTTTTCAAGTACTTTGACAAAAAAAAGACAGCTATACTCCAACTTCATAAGATATCTTCTCCTTTAACATGCTGTAACGCTAACAGCTTGTCGTGAATGAAGGCTATCTCAACACAATAATAATCTAAAAACATAACAAACCCTTGCAATGTAGGTCACCATGGCTAAACAAAGCTTTGAGCTTGTGCCAAAGTGACCGAATCAAACTGCTGTCCATGATCAGAGGAGAAGATTGCTAAGATATATATATATATATATAAAAAATATATATATAAAAATATATAAAATATATATATATATATATATATATATATATATATATATATATATATATATATATAAAATATATATATATACCTGAAACCTTATGGATAGATCATAGTACGTTATTTTTTTTTAAAATTTTATTTATTCTTTTATATCGAGCATAATGGAATAAGCACTCATGTGCTTTTTCACATCCAGTCCCCGTGTGTATGCGGTTTTGTAAACTTTGT
>CM054146.1:14055574-14058074 GCA_028751875.1 Rapana venosa | reverse complement strand
ACCACCATCACCACGACCACCACCACCACCACCACCCCACCACCACCACCACCAACAACAACATTGTCCATGAATGTCAGATTAGTAATGATATCATATTACGCACGTTGTTGTTTTACTGCTGCTGCTGCTGCTGCTGCTACTGCTGCTGCTGTTGTTGTTGTTAGTGCTGATTTCGTTGTTATTGTTGGGCATTCTTTATCTTGACACTCTGAAGCTCAACCAGAATTATGAGGTCTGTCTAATTATTATTGTTCTTGTTATTATTATTATTATTATTGTTATTATTATTATTATTATTATTATTATTATTATTATTATTATTATTATTATTATTGTACCTAGGAATCACTGGTTTCGCACTGGCACACACTGGATGAGGAGTTTGCGTGTATTGCCTGCCGTTTTCAAGACAGTACTTTACCATAGAGGCGATAGGCAGCTGTCTTCTGCGACACCAAAGGATTTTCTTCCTTCATGGAAAGTACTGTCTTTGTAATGCCAAGGACTTGCCATGGCTGAAGACGTCAATCTCAATATTATAATATGTCAAAGCATAACAGCATTTTAATGTAAGCCCCTTGGGACTTTGATTACATCAAAATTATGACAAAGCTTTTGGCCTGAGCTAAGGTGACCTAATGAAATTTCTGTTGAAAGCCAAAGAAAGAAAGAAAGAAAGCATCAAGATGTATCATTCCTGGATCGGTGGTCTAGAGGTAACGCGCCTGCCTAGAAAGCGAAAAGTCCGGGTTCGAAGAGTGCGGTGGTTTGATCTCCGTTTGGGCCACAAAGGTTTTTCCTCCTATCCATTAGACCATGAGTGGCGGTCTTGGTGCTAGTCTTTCGGATGAGACGATAAACCGAGGTCCCGTGTGGTTACATAAAATGATTTAGCGTACGTAAAAGAACCCAAGCAAAGAAGAGAGTTGCCCTGGAAAAATTATGTAGAAAAAAGTCAATCTGATAGGGAAACAGTTACAGTTGCCGACAGGGAAAAAATAATAATGGGTGGCGCTGGTCTTGTGGCGACGCGTTCTCCTTGGGGAAAAACAGCCCGAATTTCAAGGAGATAAATCTGTCCGTGACTTAAAGTGGTATGAAAATGAAAATGAAAAAAACCCCTTTGTTGGATTGAGTCATACTACATACACGTATACAGTAAGGTCAGACTTTCATTCCAATTCGTCATGTTTTTACCTGATATTTTACCCGATATACCTTGCTATGTGGAGTAAAAAGGCATAAAAGGTAAAGGTGTCCCATAGCCCATGTCGTCGTTGGGGAGCGAGGCATCAGAGACCTCAGCTTCTCCAGGAGTCAGCATATAGAGGGCGGCGCCCATCTCCTCTCTCCTTCGCTGCTTTACCTTCCCTGACCCTAAAGAGGGCAGGTACCTGGGTGAACTGGGAGACTGTACTGTGAAGCCAAGGCACGCAAACGGTCGCCCATCTAACTGGTAAGGTAACCACGCTCGATGCTGCTTAACCTTGGCTGGAGGGAAGCCAGTGCTCTCTGACCTCTGAGCTCTCCCGTTCCCTTTGTGAAGTACTTTCAGCTAGTAGTTATGGCTGAAGCAAGGAGACTGTAGCAGTGCTGTGCTGTGCTGTGTGTGACAAAAGAGCTGACACTCTGTGTCTTATCTGTCTGGCTTATCTACATGCTAATGCTGGTTAGCTGTAGATAAAAACCGAGGCCCCGTAGTGTGCGAACGCACGCAGAACATCTCGCGCACATGTTAAATCCTGTTCCGCTTTTAGTAAGAGTAGGCCATTGTGTGCCGGTGGGAACAGATGACAGAATCGACAAAACCGCATACACACGGGACTAGATGTAAAAAAAAGCACATAAGTGCTTATTCCATTACCCTCGATAGAAAAAAGAATGAATTAAAAAGATTTTAAGTCCCTCTCTCTCCCTCCTCTTTCTCTCTCTCTCTCTCTCGCTCTCTCTCTCTCTCTCTCTCTCTTCTCATCTCTCTCTCTCTCTCTCTCTCTCTCTCTCTCTCTAGCTCTATCACTATCTGTCTCTCTGCCTCTGTCTCTGTCTCACTCTTCTCTTTTCTTCTCTTCACACACACATACACACGCACACACACATTTTCTCTTTTGATTTTCTTTTTTTGGGTTTTTTTATTTGTCCATTTTACTTGCATTTCCTCCTTTCCTGTTCAGAAATATCTGTATGTGGTAGTTGTTTATGCATGGTTTTTGCTTAATACCTTTTGACATCGTATACTGATAACTATAAATCAGGCCATACTAACAAACTAACAGACTCACAAGCAGGAAACCGATAGACAAAAAACAAAAAAAAACATACCGACAGACAGACAGGCAGACAGAAAGAAAGACAGACAAATAGACAAAAAGAAAAACAGACAGACAGACAGATATACAGACAGACAGACAGACAGAGGCAGACAGAAGCAACAACAGACAGACAAGAAGAGCAGAGAGGGATATCGATCCCTGGTGAAAGCCATGGCTATCCCTGGCAC
>CM054146.1:14040574-14045574 GCA_028751875.1 Rapana venosa | reverse complement strand
CCCATTCAAAAAAAAAGTGTGGTTTGTGTGTTTGTGTGTGTGTGTTTGTGTGTGTGTGTCTGCGCACTTCATGCCAGAGAGAGAGAGAGGGGGAGAGAGAGGAGAGAGAGAGAGGGAGAGAGAGAGAGGGAGAGAGAAGTACAGCACACACACACACACACACACACAACGAACGCAAGCACACACAAGAGCACTCACAAACACAAACACACACATTTACTCACTTACTCACACACAGACACACACATAAACAAACACAACACACGCACCAACGCACGCACGCACGCACGCGCACGTACGCACACACACAGCGTACACACACGTACGGGTGTGCGAGCACACACACATACAAACACACACACACACACACACACACGCACACAAACACACACGCAAACACACATACACACACACTTCATTCTCAATAAATCTCCTTTGAACGTGATAAGAATACCTTGTCCCATCACCATCACCATCGCCATCAAAGAACCTCACTACAGTTCAAAGGCCCAAGAATTCTATCACTGACAAAGCTCACTGCAATCAATAGATCCGACATTTTAAAGGCTGGAGACAGAATGAAATCGATAGATGCAAAATCTTAATAGCTAGAGATACAATGGAAAGGATAGATGCCAAATTTCAAAGGCTGATATAGAATTTTAAAAAGGATACATCCAAAATTATAAAGGCTGGAAGTAGAATGAAAAGAATAGATGCGAAATGTTAAAGGCTGGAAGTAGAATGAAAGGATAGATTCGAAATTTCAAAGGCTGGTGATAGAACACAAAAGGATAGATGTTACATTTTAAAGGCTGGAGATAGAATGACAAGGTTAGATGTTAAATTTTAAAAGCTGAAATTAGAATGAAAAGGATATATGTTAAATTTTAAAGGCTGGAGTTAGAATGAAAAGGATAGATGTTAAATTTTAAAGGCTAGAGTTAGAATGAAAAGGATAGATGTTAAATTTTAAAGGATGGAGATAGAATAGTAAGGATAGATGTTAAATCTTAAAGGCTGGAGTTAGAATGAAAAGGATAGATTTAAATTTCAAAGGCTGGAGTTAGAATGAAAAGGATAGATGGTAAATTTTAAAGGCTGGAGATAGAATGAAAAGGATAGATGGTAAATTTTAAAGGCTGGGGATAGAATGAAAAGGATAGATGGTAAATTTTAAAGGCTGGAGATAGAATGAAAAGGATAGATGGTAAATTTTAAAGGCTGGAGATAGAATAGAAAGGATAGAGAAAAATTAAGGAGCATTACGCCAGTTATGCCTAGATTTGAACTCTCTCTCTCTCTCTCTCCTCTCTCTCTCTCTCTCTCCTCTCTCTCTCTCTCTCTCTCTCTCTCTCTCTCTCTCTCTCTCTCTCTCTTCCCCATCCCCTTACACACACACACACACACACACACACACACACACACACACACACACACACACACACACACACACACACACACGCACACACACACATACACCTTTTCCCCATTTCAAGTTCTGTCTCTCTGTTTCTATCTCACTCTGTCTCACTCTGTCTTTCTCTACCCCCCCCCCCCCTACCTCTGTCTGTCTGTCTGTCTGTCTGTCTGTCTGTCTGTCTCTCTCTCTCTCTCTCTCTCTCTCTCTCTCTCTCTCTCTCCCTCCCTCCCCCCCTCCCTCTCTGTGTCTCGGTATCTATATCTCTGTCTGTTTGTCTGTCTGTCTCTGTCTCTCTGTCTCTGTCTCTGTCTCTGTCTCTGTCTCTCTCTCTCTCTCTCTCTCTCTCTCTCTCTCTCTCCTCTCTCTCTCTCTCTCTCCCTGTGCATGTTACTATGTGTGTGCTGAAATGGAAATGTGTGTGTGTGTATGTGTGTGTGGGTATGTGTGTGTATGTGTGTGTGCATATGCATGCACGTTAAATCCTGTTCCACTTTTCGTAATAGTAGGCCATTGTGTGCCGGTGGGAACAGATGAAAGAATTTACAAACCGCATACACACGGGGACTGGATGTAAAAAACACATAAGTGCTTATTCCATTATCCTCGATATAAAAGAATAACATAAAATAAATAAACACATATGCACGCATATGTGTGTGCATGTACATGAAAGCAGATGTGTGTGTGTGCGCGCGCGCGCGCCCGCGCATGCATGTGTTCGATTTCATTTTACGTCTCCTCACAAGTTGTAATATTAGACAGGGACTAGGGGGGTGGGGTGAATCAGTGTTTGAGGGTAGAGGCACACATAATTTGAAAATCAAGATATTAACCTACAATTAAAAAAATAAAAGAGAAAGAAAAAAACCAAACAACAACAACCCCTCCCCTACAATAACCAACTGTATTAATAAATAACCCCCAAATCATCACAACTGTAACAAGAACTAACAAGTGAACAGTAATAACAATATATCTAACAATAACCAACGTGTGTGTGTGTATGCGCGCGCGCGCGTGTGTGTGCGTGTGTGCGCGTGTGTGCGCGTGTGTGCAGGCACGTACATGTGCGCACATGTGACGTCTTTCTTCTTGAAATCAATACCAGTAATGCAAGCTGAATTCTCATTGATTTCCTTTTGACAAAAGATCTCACCCTCCCCTTTCTTCTCTTTTTTTCCCCCTGTTTTAAACAAAATTCCTTTACATTTGTATTATTATAATATATCTTTTGGGTTGTTTTTGTTGTTGTCTGTTTGCGAGTGTGTTTGATCAGCTCTGCTTTCTTTCATTTCCCTGTCTGTTTGTCTGTGTGTCTGTGTCTGTCTATGTCTGTCTGTGTCTGTCTGTCTGTATCTATCTGTCTGCCTGTGTCTGTTTGCCTGTCTGTCTGTGTCTGTCTGTCTTTGTCTCTCTGTTGTCTGTGTCTGTCTGTGTGTCTGTGTCTGTCTATCTGTCTTTGTCTGTCTATCTGTGTGTATGTCTGTCTGTCTTTGTCTATCTGTGTGTCTGTGTCTGTCTGTCTGTGTGTCTGTGTCTGTCTATCTGTCTTTGTCTGTCTATCTGTGTGTCTGTCTGTCTGTCTGTCTTTGTCTATCTGTGTGTCTCTGTCTGTCTATCTGTTTGTCTTTGTCTGTCTATATGTGTGTCTTTGTGTGTCTGTGTCTGTCTGTCTATCTGTCTGTCTGTCTGTGTCTGTGTGTTTATCTGTCTGTCTGTGTCTGTCTGTCTTTGTCTGTCTGTTTGTCTATCTGTCTGTCTCTCTATCTGCCTATCTGTACTTGTCTGTCTGTGTCTGTCTGTCTGTCTGTGTCTGTCTGCGTCTGTCTGTGTCTGTCTGTGTCTGTCTGTGTCTGTCTGTCTTTGTCTGTCTGTGTGTCTTGTCTATCTGTCTTGTGTGCTGTGTCTCTCTGTCTGTTTGTCTTTGTCTGTCTATCTGTGTGTCTGTGTCTGTCTGAGCCTGTTTGGCTGTCTGTTTCTGTCTGTGTCTGTCTAGTCTGTCTGTACCTGTCCGTCTGTCTGTGTCTGTCTATCTGTCTCGTTTAGGAGTTTATGCTACTTCATCTGCGTTGTAAAGTTCTTGATGTTTTTCTCGTGTGTTTTGTGTGTGTGGTGTTTTTGTATCTTTGTTTGTTTGTTTTTTTGTGTTTTTATTTCGTTCCTCGGCTAGAGCTCCGAGGTTCACCAATGATGAGATTTTTGCGTATGCGACTCTTTTTTTTGTAAGCCACTATTTAGGTAGCCGCATTGCGACTTCGAGGATGGTGTCTAAACATGACAGCAGTGAGCATGCGAGTTTTAAATTATGTTTTTTGTCATCCGTTCTTACCAGCACGACTAACTCCCAAGTGGTGTTAGAATGTGTGTTTAACTTGGCAGTACAAAGAGAAAACCAGCTGTGAACCATTCTGGGGTTTTTAAAATATTTTGTGTTTTATCGTTGTTGTCGTTGTTGTTGATGTCGTCGTTGTTGTTGATGTTGTCGTTGTTGTTGATGTTGTTGATGTTGTTGATGTTGTTGTCGTCGCTGTCGTCGTCGTTGTTGTTGTTGTCGTCGTCGTCGTCGTTGTTGTTGTTGTTGTCGTTGTTGTTGGTGGTGATGATGGTGTTTTTATTTCTTGGGGACGGGATAGCCTGGTGGTTAAAGAGTGATGTGTTCGTGAACTGCTCACCCGGTTTCGATTCCCGTTCAAGAGGATATTTTCCTCTGGAGATAATATCAGTGCCGACTCCACTTTCCCCAAAAGTCCTTCGGATGAGACTATAAACCGAGGCCCCGTGTGCGAACGCACGCAGAACATCTTGCGCACACGTTAAAACCCGTTCCGCTTTTCGGAAGAGTAGGCCATTGTGTGCCGGTGGGAACGGATGGCAAAATTTACAGTTCTGCATACACGCGGGGACTTGATTGAAAAAAAGCACATGAGTGCTTATTCCATTATTCTCGAAATAAAAGATTTTTTTAAAGTTCATCAATGGTGAGATTGTGCCTATGCAACCGGTTTTTTGCTAACCGTAGGGTAAAGGTAAAGGAGTCCCATAACCTATAAGGTCGTAGGGGAGCGAGGCGTCAGAGACCTCACTTCTCTAGGGCCAGCATATTGAGGGCGGCGCCCATCTCCTCTCCCTCGCTGCTTTACCTTCCCTGACCCTAAAGAGGGCAGGTACCCATTTACAGCTGGGTGAACTGGGGGAACTGTACTGAAGCCAAGGCGCGCAAACGGTCACCCATCCAACTGGTAACCACGCTCGACGCTGCTTAACTTGGCTGGGGGAAAGCGAGTGCTCCGACCACTGAGCTATCCCGTAAAGGTACCTATATTCCGACTTCGGGGATGTATGCTCGGTATGTTCGTGTTTTCCTAACCCTATCCCCAAACACTTTTTCATGAATTACGGGATCCTTAACGTGCATAATGTCGATCTTCTGCGTGTGTATTCATATGCACCACGGGGAGGAGGGGGGGGGGGGGGAATCAAAGCACTGGTAGCCAGGCCTGCCCTTGAATTGAAGTTGACCTGAAAGATCGTATAAAAACAAACAAACAACAAACATCCCCACCCTCAGTTCACCAGG
>CM054146.1:14030574-14033074 GCA_028751875.1 Rapana venosa | reverse complement strand
TATTGTTTCTGTCCCACGAGACAACGAGACAAAACGCTCCGCCCAGCGAGCATTGTGTAGCTTTTGCCACTGCCATGTGGAAGGCATTACTTAGAGAGAAGTCAGAGAAATTGGTTTTGCACATAGACGTTTCAGATATCGTTCAAAATCCGTTTTTTCGACAGCATTTGTTTAGGAATTTATGAACGCTTACCTGGTTTACTTAGTAACACCGTTTGTGAGTGTGTGTGTGTGTGTGTGTGTGTGTGTGTGTGTGTGTGTGTGTGTGTGTGTGTGTGTGTGTGTGTGTGCCTGCATGTATGTTGTTTTTTTCAATTTTGTCATAATATGTTCCCACAGGCATGAAATGGCCTACCCTTCCAAAAAGCAGAACGTGTGCGCAAGATGTCCTGCATACATTCGCACACAGAATCCCGCTTTAAAAGTCTCATCTAAAGGGCTTAGATAGTGATAAATTTTAAAAAATTCCCACTGAACTTCAAGAAAAGCAAAATATGCAAAAAGAAAAACGGAGGGAGATAAGAGAAATACAAAGAAGAAATACGTAGGATGAATACAAAGAAGGACGAATACAAAGCAGAAATACAAAGAGGGATGAATACAAAGCAGAAATACAAAGAAGAAAAACCCAGAGAAGGAAAATACAAAGAAGAAAACTACAAAGAAGAACATACAAAGAAGAAATACAAAGAAGGAAAATACAAACGACACAAACAAAGCAGAAATACAAAGAAGGACGAATACAAAGCAGAAACACAAAGAAGAAAAATACAAAGAAGGAAAATACAAAGAAGGAAAATACAAAGGACATACAAAGAAGAAATACAAAAGGGAAAATGCAAAGAAAAAACAAAGAAGGAAAATACAAAGAAGAAAAATACTCAGAAGAAATACAAAGAAGGAAAACACAAAGAAGAAATACAAAGCAAATACACAAAGAAAAACAAATACACAGAAGGAAAATACAAAGAAGGACAAAAACAAAGAAAAAATACAAAGAAGGACAAACACAAAGAAGGAAAAATACACAGAAGGACAAATACACAGAAGGAAAACACAAAGAAGGAAAATACAAAGCAGAAATAGAAAGGAGGAAAATACAAAGAAGGACATATACACAAAAGGAAAACACAAAGAAGGACAAATACACAGAAGGAAAACACAAAGAAGGACAAATACACAGAAGGAAAACACAAAGAAGGAAAATACAAAGCAGAAACACAAAGGAGGAAAATACAAAGGACAAATACACAGAAGGACAAATACACAGAAGGACAAACACAAAGAAGGACAAACACAAAGCAGAAATACAAAGAAGCAAACCACAAAGAAGCAAAATAGACAGAAGAAGAATAAAACAGATTTTGGAATGAAGGAAAGCTGGGGGTTGAATAGAGAAGGCTATGTGAAACTGGTGACTTGAGGGAAAGAAAATGACACAAAGAAAATAATTACGCTGTCTTCGCCGCAAACAATCAGAAGAAAAACTAAACCAAGAGAACAAAGAAGATAAAAGAGCCAATGAAACATCAAAGCACATCAAAAGAAAACATACAATAGAAAAACTCAAAACTGACACATTGACAAAGTCAAGCAAAACTTGCTATAAAAAATAGTTTTCTTCGATGATTGATTGATTGTGTGTGTGTGTGTGTGTGTGTGTGTGTGTGTGTGTGTGTGTGTGTGTGTGTGTGTGTGTCTCTCTCTCTCTCTCTCTCTCTCTCTCTCTCTCTATATTATATATATATATATATATATACATATACACACTCACACACAAAGAATTATATGCTGGTATATAATATATTTTTCTATGTATCTATATGCTTATTTGTTTATTTCTATAGATGGATATGTCATTCGATAGACTGATAGATATGTGTGTGTGTGTGTGTGTGTGTGGTGTGTGTGTGTGTGTGTGTGTGTGTGTGTGTGTGGTGTGTGTGTGTGTGTGTGTGTGTGCTCTCATCATATAATTATGTGTACATGCACGTACGCGCTAGCTACGTTTGTATCGTAATTAGAGATTCACGAACTCTGACATCTTTTGAATAATTTTTCAGTTGATGTAGTAGCAAGAGCGTTTTATTTTCCCCAGTAAAGATTACAATTTTCAGTGTCAACATCTAATACACACATTAAAGTCAGCTAGCGTAGAGCTTATAATAAATAATGATAATAATAATGATGATGAAGATTATGATGATGATGATAATAATGATAATAGTACTAATAATAATGATAATAATAATAATAATAATATAATAATAATAATAAATAATAATAATATAATGATGATGATGATGATGACGATGATGATGTGATGATGATGGTGATTCTACTAACTATTACTACTACTACTACTACTACTACTACTACTACTACTACTATACTACTACTACTATAGATGATGATGATGATGATGATGATGATGAGATGATGATGATGATGATGATGATGATGATACCAACTACTACTACTACTACTACTACTACTACTA
>CM054146.1:14023074-14025574 GCA_028751875.1 Rapana venosa | reverse complement strand
TCTAATCGGCCAGAACTCTCTCAGGTCTGTCTGTCTGTCTGCCTGTCTTATCTGTCTGTCTGTCTGTCTTGTCTGTCTTGTCTGTCTTGTCTGTCTGTCTTGTCTGTCTTGTCTGTCTGTCTTGTCTGTCTTGTCTGTCTGTCTGTCTTGTCTGTCTTGTATGTCTTGTCTGTCTTGTCTGTCTGTCTTGTCTGTCTGTCTTGTCTGTCTTGTCTGTCTGTCTTGTCTGTCTTGTCTGTCTGTCTTGTCTGTCTTGTCTGTCTGTCTTGTCTGTCTTGTCTGTCTGTCTGTCTGTCTTGTCTGTCTGTCAGGCCTTGGGTGTTAGTAGAGTCGTGTTGTGTGTCTTTGTTTATCAGGCTTTTTTTCTGTTGGGGTGGGGGTGGGTAGGTTCTATTTTGTTTGTTTTGTCCTTCTGGTTTCACACACACACACAGGTACGCGCGCGCACGTACACACACACACACACACACACACACACACACACACACACACACACACACACACACACACCACACACACACACACACACACACTTCGTAAGAGTAGGCTATCGGTGGGAACAGGTGACGGAATTTACAAAACCGCATACACACGGGGACTGGATGTAAAAAAGCACATGAGTGCTTATTCCATTATCCTCGATATAAAAAAAACCCACACAGACGCACGCCAGCACGCACGCACGCACGCCCACACACACACACACACACACACACACACACACACACACACACACACACACACACACACACACACACACACTTATGTGCACACTCGCTCGCACAGGAGCACACACACACATGCGCACGCGCACACACACACACACACACGCACACACACACACACACACACACACACACACACACACACACACACACACACACCGAGACACCTGATCAAGAGAATGTTCCTGGATCAGTACCCACTCCACTCCTCCCGAGAGTTGTTTGGGTTCTTCTCTTTCTTTGAACGCTCCAAACAACAAACTATTGTTGTCTGTCATATGAGCGAAAATGTGTTGTGCTGCCGTTAAGCGCCTGGCAAATCAGGCCCGGCACATCTGACTTCGGAATGTGCCTTTCGGGTGAGACTATTAACTAAGATCCTGAGTACGAACGCACGCAGAACATCGTGTTTACACGTTAAAACATGTTCTGCTTTTTGGAAGAGTAGACATTGGTGTGCTAGTAAGAATAGATGACAAAATTGATAAACTGTATGCGCGCGGGAACTGGATGTAAACAAGCATATGCGTGCTTATTAATTATCCTTGAATTATCCTTGAAATGTGAGAATTTAAGCAAAGAAATAACAAGATAACACAACCAAATAATCTCTCTCTCCCTCCCTCCCTCCCTCTCCCTCTTTCTCTCTCTCTCTCTCTCGCTCGCTCTCTCTCTCGCTCGCTCTCTCTCTCTCTCTCTCTCTCTCTCTCTCTCTCTCTCTCTCTCTCTCTCTCTCTCTCTCTCTCTCTCTCTCTCTCTCTCTCTCTCTCTCTCTCTCTCTCTTGTTTATCCTCACACTGGTGGGATCACCTAGCCCTACATTCTTCAGGTTTATTTTGATTTGGTTTTGATACTTTACAGTTGCTACTGTTCTTTGTATAAACTTTGAGTATGTGTGTGTGTTTGTATTCAAATTCATTTAACGTCTTTTCACAGTTGTGATATTAGAGGGGGGGGGGGAGGGCAGCGGGGGGAGAAGGAGGGTGTATGAGTGTCAAGGGAGGAGGGTGTAGTTGGTACTGTACAGGAGAAGGAATTTCAGGGGATCAATGCATGCGAAATGATAAACAAAATTAAAAAATAAAAAATATAGAAAAACAGCAACCAAAATTATAGACAAAAGCCACCATTACATTACTAACCTATTGAACTACAATAAACAACAGGAAAATGCCATTCTAATAATTTCTAACAAAATCAGTAATTCCAATGGAAAATGTAAATAAAATTTCAACTACTGAATTTCACGTGAAAAAACCCAAATCTATCTTAATGTGTGTAACCCCCTCCCCTGCCCTCAAAAGAAACCCAGGAAGCAACTCCTACCCCCACGCCCCTCCCCCACCCCTGGAAGAAAAACGCTCAACCCTTAAAACAAGAGTGAGAAACACCCAACAATAGCCAAAACCCAATTACAAACACAATATCTCTAGCCCCCTCCTATGAAAAAAAACAAGATAAGCAATAGGAATGCAACAACTGTGAAACAGGAGGCATATAGCAAAGAAAAAAGGATAATGATAATTTCTTTTTTAAATCTAAAAAAGCTCGAAAAAATAATTTCTGGACTAGAGCGTCTTTAAAGTCAAAATCGCACAGTGGTTTTAACTACAATGAAAAAGTTGGCATTCTTGCAAAAAAAAGGAGCGAAGGGTTCATCAGAGGTGACACAGTTAGTACTCCCCTTTTCATTACAAGAGTGTTATCATTTTGTAATAAAATCACAACAAAAGTTATTTCAGTGTGAGGAAAGGAGACTTGGTTGTCTAGACGCA
>CM054146.1:14010574-14020574 GCA_028751875.1 Rapana venosa | reverse complement strand
AAGCTAGCAGACGACAGAGGGGGTTACAGTGTTTGCTGAAAAATTTGTAAAAATTAAAATCTATCAAGTTTGTGCAAAATCATATGAGTTTTGAGTCAGAAGCTAGTCTTTCACAAAAAGGGATTTTTATTTCTGTGGATGCCTTAGTTCGTGCGGTATGAATATAAGAGTCATATAGAAAAACAGACGGAAAAGTGCAAAGTTTTAATACCAGTGTGCAGCCTAATACTGTTGACAGGAAGTTCTATTCTTTTGTTTTAAGATACACACCACAGTTAGCTTTTGATACTCCCTATATCAGAATCTGTGCTGGGACGTTAATCTAACAACAACAAATACAACTACAGTTAGCTTTTGCCACTTTTCCTTCTATTTTTCTGTATTAATATTGCATTCATACCGCACAAGTTAAGGCATCTACTGAAATAAACACCACTTTTTGTGAAAGACTAGCTTCTAATTCAAAAGTTATGTGATTTTGCATAAATTTGGTAGGTTTGAATTTGTTTGTCATTTTTCAGCAAACACTGTACTCCCCTCAGTCCTTCGTCATCTGCCAGCTTCCTAACCACAATATATGCATGCACTGGGTCAACACTGTAGGAACACAACCAATCCTCATTTGTTGATCATTTCCAAATTTCTCATGACTTCCTGGTATTATTGCACGTTATCCTCTATTCCCCAAAATATGTACACAGTGCACTTTTTTCATTCTTTAAAAAATCTGTAAAAATCAGCAGAATTTTTTCTGACTAGCACTGTATAGAAGATACTACATAACCCGGAAGCTAAAGGTGGGGTGTAGCCTAACGTGACAGAAGCTCTATTCCTTCCTTTTATAACTAAGTTGATCGATATTGTGTTGTATATTATATACAACTTTCATGAAGTGAGGTTGGGTGTGACGTTATAGGCACTTTATACACTAATTTTCTTTTCCCTTTTTGTCATTGCAAAAAGCTTACGTATGTGACATGTACATTTTCATCTGAAGAATGGTAAGTATTTTCAGTAGACAGTGGAAAGGGACAAAGATGGGGGGGGGAGGAGAGGTAGCATCACACCTAAGATGGCTTCATGAGGAGTGAACAGCACTGTTTAGATTATTGTTTTTGGTTCTTACTTGGTCGCGCTTGTATGTAAAAAGTAGGCCTTGTTTCACTCTATGGGGATTGGATAGCTTAGGGCTCAGAGCACTCGCTTTCCCCCAGCTAAGGTTAAGCAGCATCGAGCATGGTTACCAAGTGGATGGATGGCTGTTTGCCCGCCTTGGCTCCAGTACAGTTTCCCAGTTCACCCAGCTGTAGACGGGTACCTGCTCTCTTTAGGGAGGGAGAGGAGATGGGCGCCGCCTTCAATATGCTGACGCCTCAAGAAGCAGAGGTCTATCTCCTCGCTTCCCATAACCACGTAGGTTATGGGAACACCTTTATCTTTATCTGTGTACATCACACATACACAGACAAACACACACACACACACACACATATATATATATATATATATACATATATATTATATATATTATATATATACATGCACACAATATAAACAATATATATATATATCCTACAACACTTAATCCACTGTGCAGCACGTAACAGCAATAATTAAAAGTACTGTCAGTGAAAGACCAGCTCTTGGCAATACAGCAGTTATGCATGGAATTCTGAATAATTGAATTTTAAAAAAAATGTTTATCAAATTAAAAACTGTTCTCCCTCATTTCTTCCGGTCAGCTGCTGTTTGCTCAATAACTACACACAAGGTCATCCGAGTTAAAGAAAAAGTAATCTTGTACAAATGAATTACGATTATTTCCTTTTCCCAACATGTAACCCGCTACAAGGTAACCAACCATCTACTAGCCCTTCCCTCCGTATCACCCACTACTAGATTACAGCAACATACAAATATTTGTAATGTGCACAGTGCACGTGTACTGGGAAAGAGGGGTTCTCTCCCTTAACATGGGGATAGCGTTAATTCCTTTTTTCATGATTTACTGTCATTTCTACCAAACCAACCCACCCTCCCCTTCCCTTCCCACCCCTTCCTTTACCCCCAAACTACAAGCAAATCTAAATCAAAACCAAATTAACAAAATACAAACTAGCAACCCCCGCTCCCCCACAAAAACACCCCCCAAAACCCACCCAATCTTACGGTGCATATTTTTCAGTCCTTTTATTAATGAGCTGCGACTTTTCCCGCAATATCACAATGATCTGACCTTCTTCAAGATGGAGGAGCATGGCCTGTGTACACGACTCTTGCTTGTAGATGTAGCCCATCATTCTGTTGAAGACAAAGCTTATGTTTTTGTTGTTGCTGCTGTTATTGTTGTTGTTGTTGTTGTGTGTTGGGGGGTCACCCAGAATGTACACTCTTGACTCACTCATCACACCTTAGGGAATCACTGTGATCTTGAAACGTGCACGGTTTTTAAGTACCCAGGTATGACCTTTTTTCAAAAAGTACCTCACCTTATAGGCAGCCATACTCCGACTTCAGAGGATTTTTTTCTTCTCCTTTATAGGAGAGTGCAGGTTTGTTATAATCAAGTCAAAGTCAAGTCAGAAACACTTTAACCATCCCATGAAGGGCAATAGCAATACTCACATAAGAGTTCGTCTTGGCAATCTCAACCCAACATTTTCACAAACATACGACATTTTAATGTAGGACTTGACACTGTACTTGGCTGGCATCAATAAACTTGACACAGTTTTTGGGCTTGGGCCAAAAGAATACACTTATAATTCATTTTGATGTGATGTGATGATGATGTGTGCTTATGATCTGAGTGGGATGATGCATGTGGCGATGATGATGGTGTAACGATAACTTCCACGGTGATTCGATTAGTGATTCAGGTGGGGTGTGGTGGTGAGTGCATGTTTGGGTGACCGGTGTAAGTGGGGAAGCGCCAACAAGCACACTGTGCTTGACTGTGATGATGATGATGATGGTGATGATGGTGATGATGATAGATGATAGATGATGATGTGGTGTGATGTGTGCTGCTGCTGCTGCTGCTGGTGATGTGATGGGATGACGAGGATGATGATGATTATTATAATCTTCGTTGAAGCATATTTTTTTTTGGGTGTCAACGTTCTAATGTGATAGTTGTCCAACTAATCGACGAAAACAGACCAGTAGAGATGCTGGTACGCACGTGCGACATGGAAAGCTTCGACAACACGTGCGGCACATTCCTGTTCCAAGGAGACCAGTACCACGGCTGCCTTATGTCCTGCAAAACCAACGCCTGCAACGCCGCCCCTCCCTCCCCCCTCCCCCCTGCCGCTTCTTCCCTCACCCCCTTCAGCCTCTGCCTGTGCTTGTGGGGATGGTGGTGGTGGTGGTGGTGGTGGTGGGGGAGGGAGAGTGGGATGGGGAGTGTTAGTGTGGTGGGGATGATGATGGGTGGTGGTCGTCGTTGTTGCGATTCTTACTTCTTGTTCCTATGTCTTCTCTTTCGTTTCTCCTGCGGTGGGAGTTTTGGTGAGGGAGGCTGTGTGGAGTGTGGGTCACCTTTTGAGGGGATGTGTCTCCTAGCAGTATTAAGAAATTGAATCTGTGGATTCTTTGTTGTTGGTGGTTGTTGTTGTTGTTTGTTTGTTTGTGTATATTGATGTTGGACTACTATTTGGGTTTTTTGTTGTCTTTGGTTGAGAATGAGCTAAAGTTACGTCCGTTTTGTGTCTTTGCTTGTGGGAAGAGGGGTTAAAGTGTGTTACACTCTGTGTGTGTGTGTGTGTTTGTGTGTGTGTGTGTGTGAGTGTGTGTGTGTGTGTGTGTGTGTGTGTGTGTGTGCTTACTGACGTGCATGCATGCATGTTTGTGTGTTCCAGCAAGTACAGGAATACGCGCACACGTGAATATTATTATACGTGTGTGCTTCGTGTCTGTAAATAAATGTACGTGTGTATACATTTGCGTGGGCGAATGTAAGGTCTATGCGTGTACATAGATGCTTAAAATATGTGTATGTGTGGAGGTGTGACTAAGTCAGTTTGGAATAGATTCTTTTGGTCGCAAACAGAGATCATGGCCCAACAAAGAAACCTTGATTAACGCGAAAGAAATAAATAGTGGAGTGCAGTGACTTGAAATAGGAAAACTGATATCAGAAACAGAGAACCCTTTGAAAATGCTGTGCTAGTACGAATGTTACGGTCTGTAATTTGCAATCTTCTGTTTTGGCCAAAGTCTACGAAGACCTGCTGGGCTCAGTCAAGAAAAGGAAGCTCAGATGGAATGGACATGTGACACAATCAGAAGGGCTCTCCAAGACCATACTGCAAGAAACAGTGCAGGGGACAATGACACTGGCAATGACAAATTATTTTATTTCGAGGATAATGAATGAGCAGAGAAGAGAAGGCGAGGATTGCTGGGAAAGAGAAGGTGAGGCAGAGCGATAAACAAATGAGCAGACAATATCACTGAATGGACCGGGAAGAGCTTCTCCACAACCCAGGCACTTGCCCACAACCGCCGCAAATGGAGCCAACTGGTGCAACATTCGTCACTGCATTGCCCCTGCGACCTCGGAGGGGATTATGGGAGGAGATGAGATGAAATGAATTTGTAATGCCAAGGCAAGATTCTTAGAAAAGTTGAGACAATAATATTGCAAGTACCCAGAATTCAGGAGAAAGTTATTAATCACCCGGAAGATGGCTCTTTAAGTGCTTGTATAAATACAGTTTTGGAACAGTGCAGGGGAGAGAACCTGTTATACGCTGCCGCTAGACAGCAGTGCTTCATCTTCTCCAAAGGCTTCCAAGGACATGGCAACGTTTCTTCAAAGAAGATGAAATCGGTCGTCTGCTGCTAAAAGATGATGTCTTGAGTGGTGTGCTGTAGTGGATACAGACATGTCTGACATTCCGTCGTCTTTTCTTTTTACTTGCCTAATCTGTGGTTCTAAGGTCTGAGCACTTGCCTTTGCACACACACACAAACACACACACACACACACACACACACACACACACACACACACACACACACACACACACACACACACACACACACACACACACAGAGAACTGGCCAGGGCTGGTTGGATATTTTGTCCAGCAGTCACTGCAACTAATGCTCTGTGAAGCTATTGACATGTATGATACCAAACGTCAGTGCAATGGTCGTTTCTGATAATATAGTCATTCTTGCGTTGTCTCCAAGCAGTTATAGGGATTGACTGCCATTAGTTGGGGGGGTTTTCTCACAATTTTTGTTCAACAGAAAGGTCTAGTCTTTGAGACTGTACTGTAATTGAACTTTCCCACACAGCTTTATTTTTTTATTTGGCTGTCTTTAAAAATGCAGGAAGAAAGCTTGACGGTAAACATGATATTGACTCTAGAAGCAAATGCCGAAGAAAAATCAAGGAAGTGCTGTGGAGAACAAGATCAAGTTGACAAGAAACACAGCTTCATTTCTGAATAGTGTTTTGGTCTACTAGCATACAAGCACAGAACATCGGTTTTGTCCTACAGGTAACAGTACAAGGAGGGAAACGAAGAGGCAGACAGAGAAAACAATGGGAAGACAACATCAGAGAGTGGACTGGCCTTGAGTAGAACGACTTGCTACGGAAAGCAGAGGACCGCTGGGAGTGGAGGAAGCTGGTTGCAAAATTTGTGTTGTCCTCATGGTCCACGGAACTACGGGATAGGTGAAGGGAGGAATATTACAAGTATCCATCATCCAGAACAAAGTTGTGGGTCATGCTTGTATGAATACAATGGTAGTTTTTTTGTCACGGGCAATATTATTTTATCCTGCTCTGCCCAAAGAAACAAACTGTCTCAATCACGAAAAGTAGTTTTGAAAAAGCCCTCTAAAAGAACAAAAAGAAAACGAACAAAGGACAAAGGCGAGGATGAACAGACGGTCCAGGAATTTGCCATCCATGCTGATAGCGTGTAGATCAGTCAAGTCACTGGGAAATCTGTATCATTTTCTGCTAACAGAGCTTTGACCATGACCACAGGAGTGATTTTTCTTTGTTTGGTTTGATTCTATGAGAGTCCTAGCAGAGGAACATCTTGCCCACACGTTAAAACCCGTTCCACTTTTCGGAAAAGGGGGCTAGTGTGTCGGTGGCAACGGATGACACACTTTACAAAACTGCATACACACCGGGACTGGACTGGGGGCACACACACACACACACACACAAACACACACACAAACACACGAAAGTTTTTTGTTCCTAGATAGATGGCTTGATGAAAAAAAAGCAAATGTATTGCTTATTCAATGTACCATCTGGAAATAAAAATTTGACTTGACTTGACTTGACTTGATGTAAAATACCCACGAGTGCTTATTCCATAACTATCGAAATAAAAAAAAGTATTTTAGGGACTATACCACCAACAACCCGCCATCACCACAGTAAGGGGATGTCTTTACCTTTCGACAGCATTGGCACTTATTTTCTTTGTTGACTATGTTTTACTTTCTGAACATCTTAGTCACAGTGTGTGTGTCTCGTTTTTAAAAAAAAATATACATTTAAATGCATCAGCTTCAACATGGCATCAGATACTGATAGTGAAAAAAATTACAACAAACCTCTGATGTGAAAGGATGCGCTTTTTTGCAGAGTGTGTTAAGTGCTTGTTTGTCCAAGAAAAAAACAACCCAAAACTCTGATGTGAAAGGATGCGCTTTTTTGCAGAGTGTGTTAAGTGCTTGTTTGTCCAAGAAAAAACAACAACCCCAAACAGATTGTTGTCCCGAATGGTTTACTTGTCATGCCATTTGAACTGTCCACAGAGACCGTAGTGATGACTGTGGAGCTTCAAATCTGTGTGATGGACGTCCAGATATCCCTTCTGCATTCAGAGGTGTCAGAAAAGTGAATGACGACTGTCGCGGAAAACTTTCAAGGGTGTGAAGTTGTACGGTGGGCTTTTTTTTGTTGGGGAGGGTTTTTTTTTTTTTTACCTTTGAACCACGAACGATCCTCAGTGAATTTTTCTTCCAGGGAGGAAAAAACACAAACCAACCTTCCGAAAATTTTTAAGAGGCAGGCTGTTGAAGGTGTGATCGTTGTGGAAAATTGTAAAATGCGTATATATTTTTTGTGATTTTGTTTATATATGGGAAATATTTTTTATCTTGAAGTTTGAAGCTCTGAAAAAAATATAGTATAAGTATTTTTTCCCTTGTTTTTTAAATTATCTATGTAAAAAAACACAGTTAAAAAGTGATGTTTTCAAATTGTTTTAGTGTACAGACAGCACCGTTACCGTTCGTACAGGCTTTGAAAAGTATGTATATGTCTATTTTCTATTTTAAAAAAAAGAAAAGTATTTTTGCAACTGTTGGTAACATGTTTGTTTTTGTGGGTGGTGTGTAACTTTGTTTCTCGTGTTTCACACTGCACGGAGCAAAAGAGAGTGCTTTTTTTTCACCATGTGCTTTTGACTTTCTCTCATCACCCAAGTGCATGACATGATGACAGTACAGTACTGCATAGCGCAGTACAGTACAATACAGTACAGTACAGTACAATACAGTACAGTACAGTGCAGTACAACTTCTTCGCAGATCCACCATCCAGCATTTCCCTGTGTGAAGGTCAGAGGTTCATAAAAGTGTATATAGTTTACCATCCACCCCCACCCCAACCCCCACCCCCCTTCCCTTTCCATGGAAATTCCGTCCTGGAAATTTCCTCTGCTCCATCACTTACTACGTTTGGGGTTTTTGTGCTGTTAGGATATTTTGGGGTGGTTTTTTTGTTTTTGTTTTACCCTGGCATCAGACTTCTGGTCCGTGTGGTTATCACTTTGATTCATTCGTTCTCTTCACACTGGTCACGACAGACTGAACAAACGTGTACCGGAAGTGGAAGCTGGTGCCATCTCCCATCGGTCCCTGCGGACAGGAAGTCCAGACAGCAGAGCACGTTCTTCAAAATAGAAGAAGGAAAACCTGTCTCCCTGTACAAATAGAAAAGATACAAAGTGTGGCCTGTTGGTGTTGACACTGCACTCCTGACCACACTCCACAGCTGCTGGAGACAAGGATGGCCTTTATCACTAGATACAGACTGACCCTGTAACTAGCCCTTAGATAAAAGGAATGAAGAATGTTTTTCCTTTTATTTGTTGTACATCTATTCACCTTTATTTCCGTTACATTTTCTTTTTATCCCCAAAACAAGTGTGGGTGTCTTTATTTGTAATAGCTTATTCCCAAATGGTATCATATCTCTATTGTGTGTCAAACTGCTTAACCTGCACTTCCTGTTCTGTAACGAGTCAAGTTTTTCCATTCTCGTTTCTTTTCCACATCATCTCCTTTTTTCCTTCTTTTAACTAGTAGAGAACCAAACCGAACACAATTATTAAACAGTGTGTTCCTTGGGATATCCCAGTCTCGCTCTGCTCTTTCCTTTTTCAGGTTGCAAGCTTGATGAAAAGAAAAAAAGAAGCAAATGCATTGCTTATTCACTTTACCATCTGAAAAATAAATTCTGACTTGACTTAACTATTCGGGTCATCTTTGCCACGACCATATTGACCTGCTTTCCTAAGAAAAATGGTTTGGATTAAACATTTGTCTAGGATGTTATGAGTGAGTTTGGTTTAAATAAATGATTATTCAGAAAACAAAGAAACACATCACACACAAATCCATTTGGACCAGCAACAAGTCTTTTTTGCTGCCTCATCTTCTGTGATGTCCCCGTCCTACTGTTCCCACGCCGCTCATCCCAATCTCTCCGCCACAACCACACCCAGATTCGTTATGTGCTACTCCTAGGTTCGGAAGTCTACAGGGAGCATATCAATATCAGGCCGCCGTGAGGCCATCAGCCAGAGGGGCCCTGCACTTCTGCTGGGTCACTTTGGTGGAGTTCAGTGGTGCCTGCTCTGAGCTAACATATGCAGGACACCACCTACTAAGCCCCCTGCTAACGACAGTATTAGCTCCGTCACGGAGCCAGACTGAGTGAGTTGCCCACCCGATGTGGCAACCACCACAACGTCCCTCCATCAACCGCTCTTCCCTCCCCTCCCCCCCCCCTCCCCCCTTTCCCCCCCCCCCTTCCCCCCCTTACCCCCCCTCCCCGAGGACCAAAAGCAAGTTAATCAATACCTTATAGTGTACTCCGCTAACAAATATAATGAAGGATGTGATTTGGCAGTTTGAAAACAAATCATCATCACAACAAAACAATACCTTTGCATCAAGTAAATCAATACAATCAAATTATCAAGAATATTAGTGTTTTATAAAAAAAATTGCTGCCTTTTACATTTTATGAAAATTGTACATGGTAATGCTTCATATGATCGGGTTTGTTTGGGGATTTTTTAATCAGAAGAAAGCAGAAAAAAAAGGAAGACTAAGTGAGACTGTGCGCAAGTTTGCACACTGGACCTCAGTGTATTGTCTTAAACAAAAAGAAGACGTAAGGGGAATAGAATAGGAACTGACGTATATTTGAGGGGAAAGTGCCCTTAGGTAGCTTAGCGTCTACCCGAACATGCATCTTGTGGTACCCAGGTTCAGAAGTCCATTGATTTATCACCGAGTTATCCAGACGCCCTCTTCCCTCTCTCAAAGACACA
Organism: Rapana venosa; assembly: GCA_028751875.1. Classification (NCBI taxonomy): domain Eukaryota; kingdom Metazoa; phylum Mollusca; class Gastropoda; order Neogastropoda; family Muricidae; genus Rapana; species Rapana venosa. The sequence goes on along the minus strand of CM054146.1, from coordinate 14,010,960 downwards.
CACACACGCACACACACGCACACACACACACACACACCATCATCATCCCACACACACATCATTATAATCACATACACACTCTCTCTCACACACACACACCATCATCATCCCACACACACATCATTATAATCACACACACACTCTCTCTCTCACACACACACACACACAAACACACATACACCATCATCATCTCACACACACATCATTATAATCACACACACTCTCTCTCTCACACACACAAACGCACACACTCACACACCATCATCATCCCACACACATATATTTATAATCGCACACACATTCTCTCTCTCACACACACACACACACACACACACACACACACACACACACACACACATACACCATCATCATCCCACACACACATC
>CM054146.1:13998074-14008074 GCA_028751875.1 Rapana venosa | reverse complement strand
GACATTTTCCTCACTTGTACATGCCTTAAAGCCCAAACAGAAAGATAAACGGTACCCCCCCCCCCTCCCTTCCACCCCCACCCATCCTATAAGGTGTAGAAAAAAGCCTAATTAAAAGAAAAGGTAGACAATTACGATGATGCCATTGTTGTGAATGTTTATTGTATAAAACTTAATATCCTCTGCTGGAAGCTGCTATCTTATTTTTATCCGTCTCCATTATCATCATCATCATCATCATCGTCGTCGCTGCTATCATCACCACTACCACCATTATTATTATTATTACTATGTTCATTATTATTATTATTCATCGCGTGTGCCGTGTACTCTGATTAAAACATTTACAAATTTTTGTCATACGACAATGTGTGTGTGTGTGTGTGTGTGTGTGTGTGTGTGTGTGTGTGTGTGTGTGTCATTTCATTTTTATTTCATTCTTTTTATATCGAGGATAATGGAATAAGCACTTATGTGCTTTTTTTACATTTAGTCCCCGGTGTGTATGTGGTTTTGTCAATTGTCATTTGTTCCCACCGCACACAATGGCCTACTCTTACGAAAAGCGGAACAGGATTTTAACGTGTGCGCAAGATGTTCTGCGTGCGTTCGCACACGGGGCCTCGGTTTATAGTCTCATCCGAAGGACCTTTGGGGAGAGTGGAGTCTGCACTGATGTTAACTCCAGGGGGAAAATATCCCCTTGAACGGGAATCGAACCCGGGTCGTCAGATTGCAAGCGCAATGTTTTGACCACTAGGCTATCCCGTCCCCGTGTGTGTGCGTGTGCGTGTGTGCGTGTGTGCGTGCGTGCGTGTGCGTGTGCGTGTGCGTGTGCGTGTGTGGTGTGTGTGTGTGTGTGTGTGTGTGCGAGTCAGCAAACGATTGTATTGTACTGTACTGTATTGTGCTGTATTGTATTGTTGTACTGAATGGTATTGTGTTGTATTGTATTGTATTGTGTTGTACTGTATTGCATTGTACTGTATTGCATTGTACTGTATTGTATTGTACTGTATTGCATTGTACTGTATTGTATTGTACTGTATTGTATTGTACTGTATTGTATTGTATTGTGTGGTCTAGATGTAACGCACCCGCCTAGACAGCAACAAGAACGGGATCGAGTTACGATTCTGCCGACACTTTTCTCCCATCTTCTAGTCCTTGTATCGTGGTTTGTGTTTGTTAAAGAACCTACGGCAACAAGACAGCGTACTTAAAAGAATTACGTTTTTAAAAAAACAACAACCTTACTCTGATATGGCAACAAGTTCAATTGCAAGCAGAAAAAAAGGGTGGCGCTGCTCTTGAATGTGGCGACGCGAGCATTCCGACTGCGGGGATGAAATCGTGTTAACTGGAAATTGACACACCCCTATATCATTCTTTTCATCACATTCTTTGTACACAAAAGTACACATTGTATGTGTTGTATGTATATGTATGTTGTATGTATGGGTCGTATTGCATATGGTATTGTACACAAAAGTACACATTTGCATCAGAACATTGATTTTCTTGCTGTAAACTCTAATTCAAAAAGAAAAAACACCCTGGCCTATTACAGGTTTTAGTATCTTCAATCCACGTTTTATCCGATTCATCAAACAAAGTGATTTTGGAGGAACATTTTAAACATACTGCATACAAGCTCAATATGTACAAGAACAAAACAACCGAGACCTTTGGTTTTGGGCTGAAAAATTAATCAGTCCAGTGAAAATTGGTAACTTTAAAGGGTAATACACACAAAAAAACATCAAAGGGCCTTTTCGATATGATAGCAAAGTAAAGCCAACGTCCCCTATTCGCAGTTTTCAGCACACGCACGAGTTGACACACCACTACATCATAAGTACATTACAAAAATAATGATAATGATACATGGAATTTAATACAGCGCTATATCTTGCAAAAAAATAAATCAAAGGGCTTTCATTCATCCTAGTCTTTCACATGTAGCCAGTTACACTTAATAGATTTTTACAAAAGTTCAAATGTAAACACACACACGCGCAAAATTAATAGTTTTTACAAATTCAAAATTAAACACACACACGCCTGCGGCTGCACCCCCCCCCCCCCCCACACACACATACACATATAAAGGTTGTACACTCCGGCAGGGAGGTGGGGTGGGGGTGGGAGGGGGTATTGGTTGAGGGCAGGGACAGAAAGATGAAACAAGAGGAGAGAATCTTAGGTTTATGTGTCTTTACGCTGTATTTAAAAGCATCATAAGTATGCTTTTTTTCTTTAAAGATGATGTGTTGCTGTAAAATCTACAGTGGTCTTCACGTGGATGACCAGTACACAGATTTGCCAGCACACACACACACACACACACACACACGCACGTGGATGCTTATTCCATTATCCTCTAACAAAAGAACACAAAAAGAAAAAAAATAAACACACACACACAACCATGTACCATTTTCCCAAACATCATAGCCCAGTACAAGTTGATTCTTCAAGTCACATTTCATCTGATTATCCAGTAAACTTCCTTGGAGGAACATGTCAAACACACTGAATACACACAGATCTGAACAAGTGCAAAAAAACCCCAAGTTTATGGGGCTTTTGCTTAAGCATAAAAATATCCCCCCCTGTGAAAATCAGGTACTCCAAAGAACAGCACAACCACCAAAATCAAAACTTCGATGAGCCTTTTTGAAGATTACAAGAACTATAAAACCAACATCACAAACTGTTCGTTTACAGTACACACACACACACACACACACACACACACACACACACACACACACACACACACACACACTCATCCGACATATCACTACATCATAAGTATACATTGTTTTCCTGAAAAACACAAACTAACATCAATTTTACAAATATCATAGGTGATTACAAGTTCTTATTTATTCAATTAAGATGCAAACCAAGCAAAGAAAAAAGTTACAAAAAAGGAAACACACACACGCAAGTGTGCACGCGAGCTCATATGCACTTACGAACGTACGTACAGACGGACGGATGCACCCCCGCACGCACACACACACACACAATCTGAAAACTGAACTCATGAAATACTAATCATATACGCACGCGCGCACGCACGGGCAGACCAACACACGCACAGAGTTTAACAAAAAAATAAACATCGAACTTATGAAAATGAAATAATAATCACAATCACAATAATTGAACTGGTAAAACAGCAATTTCACAAAATTGCATGAACCACATTTTCTACTGTAGAGCATGTGGAACATCAAGCACACAGCCTCACATCCAAACCTAATCAAAGGAAAATGACAATGGGGATGGGGGGGGGGGGTACCTCAGCTGCACGTAGAGCACCATCTTTTCCTTTATTTTTCTCCTAGCTTTTCAAAATATTTTTATTTCAGTACGTTTCGATACATATGTGTTATACATGTCTCTCTTCATTGGCCGAAACAAAATACGAAAAGGGGTGAGCTAAGGATGGGGAGGGGGGGACATTTTGAAGTTTTCCTTCAACATGCGCAGTTACATTCCATCTTACCTTACCTGGATTCAAGAACTAATAAGACAATTTCAGTAATTTGTAGAAATATTTCAAATACACACACACACACACACACACACACACACACACACACACACACACACACACACACACACACACACACACAACACACACACACACACACACACACTATTTGAAGCCGTAAACACACACATCATCATCAGAGGCTTTTGTTTTAGCTTAAGAAATCCGTTCAGTCAAAATCAGTATTCTTAAGGACTGTTTTTTTTATTTTTAAAACTGAAAATTTCCAAAGGCTTTCGTTTTCCGTAGATTATTTAGATTACAAAAAAAAGTGAAGCCAACATCAGCGATTCTTAAAATTTAAGCACACGCACTCACATAAGCCGACAAACAAACTACACTATCATAAGTAAATACGTTCTGTAAGGACACTGATGTGCTGCTGTAAAATCTACAAGCGTCTTCACATCGAAGATTACGAAACATTTGCCAGCGAAAAAATTTTTTTTGCAAAATAGGGCATTACAGGTTTTGAATTCTTTCTCGATTAATAAAACATATCAAACAAAGCAAACCAAAAAGAGAAAAACAAAGTGGCAAAAGAAACATAGAAAAAAACAACAACACCCCCCAAAAAAACAACAACCAAACACACCCGATAACAGCAACAACAACAAAACACAAACAATTACAACAAAACATCGTTCATTCTACCCTCAAGAGTCATCTTGGGACACACTTTTCTAATACCCGTTTTAAAGGTACAAGTTTCCAATCCACCCAACATTATTCAGAACATTGTTCCAGATAAAAATGGTCGGCACAGCCAACAAAGCAAAAGGCTGTTTCAAGGCATTTTTTACATCAAATTTTCAACAGCCCAACCACAGTTCAGGTTACTGTTGTTTTTTTCAGTTGGGTGTGAATTTAAAAAAACCCAAACCACCCTTAAAACCAAACAGTTGAAAAAGGGTCATAAACCATGTCAGAAAAACATCCTCCTTCAATACTCCCCTTTGCTTCATTTACACCCATCTGAACATGTATCACTCCCTTCACAGGGAAAATGCTCGAACCTACATCCCCAAAAAGCATCACTTTACCAAAAAAAGTCCTTTTCCTCAGCAGCATACACATTACGGAGCACAATCTCTCTCTCTCTCTTCTCATCTCTCTCTCTCCTCTCTCTCTCTCTCTCTCTCTCTCTCTCTCTCTCTCTCTCTCTCTCTCTCTCTCCTCCCTCTCTATCTCTCTCCCTCTCCCTCTCTATCTCTCTCTCTCTCTCTCTCTCCCTCCCTCTCTATCTCTCTCCCTCTCCCTCTCTATCTCTCTCTCTCTCTCTCTCTCCCCCCCTCTCTATCTCTCTCCCTCTCCCTCTCTACTCTCTCTCTCTCTCCCTCTCCCTCTCTCCCTCTCTATCTCTCCTCTCTCTCTCTCTCTCTCTCTCTCTCTCTCTCTCTCCTTTGTCTTCGCTATTGATTGAGAGCCATCATTGGTTGAAACATAAGCATTGCTATTCTTAATTTTTCGTTCTATCCTCTTTTTAAAAAAAACCTTACCTAACCAAAAAACCACACACAATAAACCAACCAAAGAAAAAAAAATTAGAGCGTCCATTTTTGTGATCTTTAAAAGCAAGATGTACCACCCCCACCCTCATTCCCCCCCCCCCAAAAAAAAAAAAATATATATATACACATTATATAAAATCATGCACGGACATATACAGTTTCTATGCTGGTTGTGGTCGATTATCACCAGTGGTGTGCAATTCCATAGTTTTGCCTGCCACCGCACACAAAAATCATCCCTCGAGCTAAACCTGTTGGTTAAAGCTTAGCACGTTGCGCGTAGTGCTCGTGATTTGATGGCCTGGGTTCAAGCCTAGGCTTGGATCACCACCCACATGCCAAGGGGAATTTTCCCCTGGGGTTAACATCAGCGCCGACTCTACTCCCCCCCCCCCCCCCCCCCCCCCCCAACACACACACCTCAAAAGTCCTTTGGATGAGAATTTAGACCCAAGGACCCGTGTGCGAACGTATGCGGGAACATCTTGAGCACATGTTAAAATCCTTTCCGCCTTTTGAAAGAGTAGGTCATTTGCGCCTGTACCGAACGGATGACAAATTACAAAAATCGCGTGAACACGGGGATTGGTTATAAAAAATAGAGTCCATGGGTGCTTCATCCACTATCAAAATAAAAGCGTAAAGCAAAACAAAACCCCTAAAACACACACACACACACACACACACACATACAAACACAAACACCACCACCACACCACGCCAGGCTACACACGTGCGTGTGCACACTCATACTTTATCATCCCTCTTACCCTATTTCCATATAGAGCTGCCCACCACCATCTTCATTTTTTACACTATTTACCCTTATAAAATGCACCCTCACCCCCTACTATTTGCTTACAAAATGGCGTTTCTCTACTCCTCACTTCCCCACCTCCAATATTGACTAGCACGCACACACACCACACACAGACACACGCACACATACAGACACACACACACACACACACGCACACACACACTCATCACAAACACACACAGAGTTACCATCACAACCAAATCATTATCCTTCTCTTTTAATTGCCTCTTTCTAAAGTAGTCTTACCCCCCCCCCCCTACCTATCCCTCTTACATCCCAATCCTATTTCTGCTCCCACCCCCCACCATCACTAAATCTTTCTCCCTTAACCATGTCTTTTCAGACCGAAACATACATTCCATACTTTTTGCTTTCAAATATTTTTCCTTCGCCCTCTCCCTCCTCCCACCCAAATCTTGCAAAATGATTTTTACTTGGAGCTATACCACTGTGCCTACTGGCCTTTCTGTCCACATGCGGGGCTAGGATTAGAAACAAGGTTAGTGTTAAGAGTTAGTAGTAACAGTTAGGCATTAATTAAGGTAGAGAGTGGGGGGGGGGGGGGGGGGGGGGGGGTTGTTGGTCAGACAGTCGGTCTGACAACATGTGGCTACAAAGGCACATAAGACAATGGTAGGCTGCTTTACTGGAATCAAAATAACTTTTACAGTCCCCGCTGTCACTATGGCATAATTTGAGGTAGAATGCATTTTGACAAGTTGGGTCCCCTTTAAAAATGGATAGATCTGAAAGTTCAAAGCTGATTAAGTCCCAAGAAACCCATATTTATATAAAAAAGAAGAAATTTTGAGTTATCCTTCACTTGCCATCTGTTTTGCTTCTAGTCGATGTGCCCTCCCTTCCAAAGGCTTCTTTTCTAAAATCTCTCCTAATAATCGGATGTCTCCCTCCAATTACCCCCATTCTCTCTCTCTCTCTCTCTCTCTCTCTCTCATACACACACACACACCACAAACAAATAACCGCACACACACACACACACACGCGCGCGCGCGCGCGCGCGCACGTGCATTAAAACCAATTCAACCTTTCGGAAGAGTAGGTTATTTGTGGATATGGGAATGACAAATATTTCACCTCTGTATGCACTCAAAGAGCTGGATATAAGAAAAAACAAAAACAGCATACCAGTGCTTATTTCACCATTCTCGAAATAAGAAAGATAACACACACAGAGACACAAACACTGCACACACACACACACACACACACACACACACACACACACACACACACACACATACACATACACACTCACACTCACACTCAAAAATCATACAGTACTAAAGTACGGTCTACTTGAAAGAAAAACTGTACCGCCAAAACTGCACTCATTAAACCGAGTTGAGTAGTGTGTCCAGTGTAAGCCAACCTGCAATTGCACACTAGTGACCGACCAGCAGTTAAGATAATTATGTCAGCGGTAGAGTGGACATTCTGTTTTAGAGACAACCACCATCTCAGGGCCAAAACAGCTTTTTTACACTTATATCACACACACACACACACACACACACACACACACACACACACACACACACAACACACACACACACATAAAGCAATACTGTAGATCAAATTGAATCTGCATCCAACACATTAAAAAAAATTCTATTAAAAGAAGGCAGGCACAAAAATAATTCATTCTATAATAATTCTCTTCCTCTGAAGCTCCTTTCTTACATAACCAGGATTTTACACACATGCATTCATAAAAATTAAAGCATATATGAATCTCAAACTGTTCATTTTTCTTTAAAACCTAAGTTGGTGCAAATTTTCAGTTTAACTGAAATCGATTTTTCTAAAAAACATAGCTGCAGAATCCCTGTCTTGCCAACAAAAAAATTGTGGTACGGCCTCTTTCTTACTACAGAACCCAATGCTAGGAAGAGTAGGCCATTGTGTGCCGGTGGGAACGGATGACAAAATTTATAAAACTGCACAAACACGGGGATTGTTTGTGAAAAGCACACGAGTGCTTATTCCATAATCCTCGATATAAAAATAAAACAAATCCTGTCAACAGCAAAAATTCCGGATACTTTTTCTAGTCACAAATTTCTAATGCGTTCATTAGCAAGGTCTGTCCCAGACTAATCTTACTGCATCACCTATTCCATGTCTGGCTTGAGGAAAAGACTACTAAAGACCTGTATTATTTTTGAGCATATCTTGTTTTTTTTTCTTAAAGTCCTTTAATGTAATCTAAAAGTACAAAATAAGTAAATAGCTCAGAAAGAAAGGTTATCAAAAATATGTTCAACAATGTATCGATTTTTTTCTCTCCAAATAAACATGATAAACACAGATCGTCTGAAGCAGTGTAAAAGGAGAAGAGGAGAACTTAAAATATTGTACCCATGTGAGTGATAACTTTAAATTTTAAGAAACATTAAAAACCCAACAAGCTAAAAAAAATTATCAAAAAGCAAATTATCTTAATTTCTACTGACACCTGAACATGCTTTTCACCGTTTCTCCAAAATCTCTCGGAGTCTTTAGTTCTACAAAATCAGACCTGCTCCCTTCCCTTTGCGTTCTGTAGTCACATATTTCTTAGTCTTAAAACACTTGTTACCGGTTATACTCTATTTCGCTACCTCATTTGCAAGCAAATTATAAAATATATTTTTTTGTTGTTTTCTTTTGGCACTACACTATTTTTGGTTAGCACCGTCTATCTTCTTTGGTAGCACAATATTTTGGTTTGGAGGGAGATGCCTTCTCTCCTCTTTGTAACATCTTGTGGGCTTTTTAAGCGTTTTTCTGAAGCAATACTTTCTATTTTAATCATTTTACATTTTTTCAACCCCCCACCCCCTCTTCTTTTTTCTTGTAACAGTGCAAAGTTTTCACTTAAGAAGAGGGCTTCACCAGGTGACGCACTGTGTGATGGAAGCCTTGGTGGATCCAGTCCTTATGTTCATACTTCACAGCAATAGATATACTATGTTGATGTTCCTGTCCTCGAGTCACTATTGGTACAGTCCCTTTTCCTACAGACCTAGTTGATTCGAGTCCCTGTTGATTCTGTCCATGTTGATTTCGTTCCTGTTGATCCTGTCCATGTTGATTTCGTTCCTGTTAATCCTGTCCATGTTGATTTCGTTCCTGTTGATCCTGTCCATGTTGATTTCGTTCATGTTAATCCTGTCCATGTTGATTTCGTTCCTGGTGAACGTGTCCACTATTGGTCTGGTTTTCATTGATCCAGCTTCGATAGATCCAGTTCTTGTTCATGTTCCCAAGGATCCAGTCCATGATGATGTGATGTCCATGTTGATAAAGTCCACGATGATGAAGTCCACGGTGATGAAGTCCACGGTGATGAAGTCCACGATGATGAAGTCCACGGTGATGAAGTCCACGGTGATGAAGTCCACGATGATGAAGTCCACGATGATGAAGTCCACGATGATGAAGTCCACGATGATGAAATCCACGATGTTGAAGTCTACGTCGATGAAGTCCACGTTGATTCAAGTCCACGATGATAACGTCCGCGTTATTGAAGTCCGCGTTGATGAAGTCCAAGTTGATGAAGTCCACGTTGATGAAGTCCACGTCGATTCAAGTCCACGATGATGAAGTCCACGTTCATGAAGTCCACGTTGATTCAAGTCCACGTTCATGAAGTCCACGTTGATTCAAGTCCACGTTCATGAAGTCCACGTTGATTCAAGTCCACGATGATAACGTCCGCGTTGAAGTCCACGATGATGAAGTCCGTGTTGATGAAGTCCACGTTGATGAAGTCCACGTTGATGAAGTCCACGTTGATTCAAGTCCACGTTGATGAAGTCCACGTTGATGAAGTCCACGTTGATGAAGTCCACGATGATCAAGTCCGCGTTGATGAAGTCCACGTTGATTCAAGTCCACGTTGATGAAGTCCACGTTGATGATGTCCACGTTGATTCAAGTCCACGTTCATGGAGTCCACGTTGATGAAGTCCACGTTGATTCAAGTCTGCGTTGATGAAGTCCACGTTGATGAAGTCCACGTTGATGAAGTCCACGATGATCAAGTCCGCGTTGATGAAGTACACGTTGATGATGTCCACGTTGATGATATTC
>CM054146.1:13988074-13995574 GCA_028751875.1 Rapana venosa | reverse complement strand
TGTTATTTTCCATACTGGTAAGAAAGCGTAGTGCCTGGTCTTCTCCTGTGCTTTTAGCTGTTCAGGTCTGCTTGCTGATCTCAAGCAGACGCATTCCAACTTTAAGGCAGCTCAAGAAAAGGTTCATAGAAAGTTTCCAGATTTGCTATAAGCAAAAGCAGAAGAATGGGCTGCGTAGGCAGAAAATCAGAGGATAGAGAAGTACTGAAAAAGGTAAAGGGACAAAGGGAATGATAGAAAATGAGATTTTTTTAGCAGCTTTTCTAAAAGACTAAAAAGGTGGGGATCCTATTTTGTTCTGAAAAAAGGACCTAACATGCCCCAAAGGGAGGGGGATGATATTTTTGAACACCAGGATCACCATCACCAAGATTGCTCTCCTTTCGTCTCTTGCGTTAATGTATTATGTTTTGGCGGCTTTTTAGTTTATCTCATTTTTTTCATTTTCCGTTTTATTTTGTTTTGTTTTATTTCATTTTTTAATTTCTTAATTTTAGTGTTTTTAACATTATAGTTTTTACCGCCTTTTTATTTAGTTTTATTTCGACTCCTCTATTCTACTGTAAAGTTTTATTTCAATTTTAGTTAACATTAAAAACATTTAAGCTTTTATTTCTTGTTTTATTTCTATGTCATCTTACTTTTTTTATCCTATCCTTTTAGCAAGGACTTCAGGATGCAGCCTGGCGTTTGGTGTCCGGTGATCATATAACCTACAGAAGGAATACATATAACCTACAGAAGGAATACATATAACCTACAGAAGGAATAAATACATATAACCTACAGAGGGAATGAATACATATAACCTACAGAAGGAAGGAATGTACATATAACCTACAGAAGGAATGAATACATATAAGCTACAGAAGGAATGAATACATATAAGCTACAGAAGGAATGAATACATATAAGCTACAGAAGGAATGAATACATACAGAAGGAATGAACACATATAACCTACAGAAGGAATGAACACATATAACCTACAGGAGGAATGAATACATATAACCTACAGAAGGAATGAATGCATATAACCTACAGAAGGAATGAATACATATAACCTACAGAAGGAATGAACACATATAACCTACAGGAGGAATGAATACATATAACCTACAGGAGGAATGAATACATATAACCTACAGGAGGAATGAATACATATAACCTACAGAGGAATGAATACATATAACCTACAGGAGGAATGAATACATATAACCTACAGGAGGAATGAATACATATAACCTACAGAAGGAATGAATACATATAACTTACAGAAGGAATGAATACATATAACCTACAAGAGGAATGAATACATATAACCTACAGGAGGAATGAATACACAAGTGGCTAGAAGACAGCTATCTGATGGAGGGGGGGGGGGGGGGGGGCACGCTTCAGTAGCAAAAACCGGGACAACAGAATACCCCTGCTTCGAAAGATCGAGAGAAATATTTACTAGTTTCAGATTCGGACCTAGAAAGTAAAAGCCCTTTTACATTTCCTTTCTCCTCGAATCTCCATCCTTTTCTAACAGGGGCCTAACCATGGTAAAACCAACCCGTGATGCATCATACTCATAGCACAATTGGCAAAGCGTTTGTGATGACAAAGTTCCAGATTGATAGGAAATATCTTTTATATTTCTCAGATGGGCAGTCCAGTCTTTGCATGTAGGCAGTATAGTGTGTTGCTGGTTTTCAAGATGTCGCATAGCTTCTCGGCTACATGGGTAGGGTTGGGACAGATTTTGTTGAAGGGGCGCCTCATGTTGTGAGTAGGACTCTTGATACATCTTCTGTAGTCTGGCTACCAGTCTGGTCCTTAGTCTGGCTGCCAGTCTGGTCCTTAGTCTGGCTGCCAGTCTGGTCCTTAGTCTGGCTACCAAGCCCGATAAGGCCGCTGTTCTTGTATGCTGCAGTTTCGTGTATACAGTCATGGTCATTCAGGTGGTTGTGGCCTGTCCTGAGCCAGATACAGGAATGCTCCCATTCCCTCAGCAGATGACGGGAGTGGCCGACTCGTGTAGACGTTGCCGCATCCACTAGCTTCGCTGTCTGGCCTTGACAGCGGTACTGCCTTTCAGAATTACTGGTAGTATACCTAGTCACCCACTCTCAGCTTCTTCCTTCTGCTTTTGCAAGAGAAAGTCTGTACTCGCATTGCCAAGCGTGTCGCAAGAGGAGAGGATCCACTGCAGGACTGTTCTATGTGTGACTCTTGCAGGGAGGAAGGAAGAGCCATGGTGAAAAACACATTCAGGTCAGTACTTCTGTTGGGACTGTGAAACGGGCTGCAAGACTAACGTCAGTTGGTAGAGTCCTGCCCCTTTATTCTGACCTGCGTTCTCGGCAAAGAGTAGCCCTCGGTATACACAGGAGGTTCAGGAGTCTTGGGTAGTGAGTGGGTGGAAAGGTGGTCAAGGGTGTGGGCTTTTTTTTCTTTTCTTCTCTCAGCTCCACTTTCCGAGTTTTGTTGGTTCCACCACAGGGAGGTTTGCACTGAGTGAGAGTAGATGCCTCCCCCAGTGGAAAGTATCTGACAACAAGGACAAACATAATGGTGTGAAATGCTAAGATATTGTAATTTGGTCTGATTAAGAGAGAGAGAGAGATAGAGAGAGATAGAGAGAGATAAGAGAGAGAGAGAGAGAGAGAGAGAGAGAGAGAGACAGACAGACAGACAGACAGACAGGCAGGCAGGCAGGCAGACAGACAGACAGAAAAAAAGACGACGGACAGAGAGAAAGAGAGAGAGAGACAAACAGGTAAACAGAGATAGCGACAGAGCGAGAGACAGAGAGACATATGAGAGAGAGAGATAGACAATGAGATAGATTATCTGATATGACAATGACAATATTTTATTGTGTTAAGCTTTCTATAAGCCCATTCACCAGGAGACAGCGGGATGGGGACTGGGAAAAAAAAAACCTTTCAGAAATCAAAATGTATAGTCTCTACAGCCCAAACGTTCGGCATGGCATGGCTTCCACCACATGGTGAAGTGAGTTATATTAAGATTCAAATAAATTGTTGAGAGAGAATTTCGACCAATTCAAATGGGGTGAAGGGGGAGGGGCACAACAGCCAAAGCCTCACACCAACACCAAGTCTGTGACAGGGCTTCCATGTTGCTACCTTCTGCCTGGTCCCTCATCTCCTGCCCTTTCCAACACGTGAACAACCTAACTCACAATATGGGTAACTGTCTTGTTTTTGCTCTCTCTCTCACACACACGCGCGCGCGCTCACACACACACACACACACGCGCGCGCGCACGCACGCACACACACACACACACACACACACACACACTTGATGAAAAAAAGGCAAATGCACTGCTTATTCAATGTACCATCTGAAAATACAAGTTTGACTTTGACTTGAATTTGACACACACACACAAGCAAGCGCGCACTCACACACGTGATGTAGATAGAGGGAGAGAGAGATTGACAGACATACATACAGACTGACAAGAGTAACGGGGAGAAAGAGAGAGACAGAAGGTCAGTGACTAGAGAGAGAGAGAGAGAGAGAGAGAGAGAGAGAGAGAGAGAGAGAGAGAGAGAGAGAGAGAGAGAGAGAGAGAGAGAGAGGAGAGAGAGAGAGAGGAGAGAGAGAGAGAGAGAGAGAGAGAGAGAGAGAGAGAGAGAGAGAGAGAGAAGGGAGGGAGGGAGGGAGATAGGGGAGAGAGCGTGTGTGTAGTGGTAGTTCTTCAGCTTAACACCCTTTCACTAAATAGCGATATCAGACGGGATAGTGTGTATGTGTGTGTGTGAGTGTGAGTAGGGGGAGGGGTATGCGCATAACTAATCAATGGCAATAAACAACTATAATGAAAAAAGCATAAACAAGAATTCTGAGAAGAACAAATTAACAGCTGAAATATGAACTTTGCAATTCATATAACTAGATTCTATCCTTATGTTAAAGGAGTCTAACATAAGAGCGTCTGTGCGCGCATGCTCGTGTGCACATGCGCGTGCGTTCGCGTATGTACATTCATGTTTGTAAGTGTGTGAGCGCACGCACGTGTAAGAAAAGCTCACGGCGTTGGAATTTATTCTTGAACTGTACCATTTCGACAGATGAAAATAATATTCCAGAATTTTGCGTATGAAGCTTTACCTGTTTTTGAAGGCCCCTTGACAACTGTCCACCTTCCCCTCCACTTCCACGTGGTGCTCTCAGCTGAACAGATTACTGGCGATGCTGCCCAGCATGTCGCATGCAGTCTGAAAGCAAACAGTCGAGTCTCAGTTAGGCTGAGCAAAAAAAAAAATCTACATGGTACTAAAAAGGCAAATACACTCTCACCAGCTTTAAATTCACACGCATCCTGTAGTGCGGTATTTTTTGTCAAAATGAATCACTTAACACTCGAGTTCGTATTACATCTTAATATGCCTATGTTATATTTAAAAAGGGGACGGGATAGCTCAGTGGTCGGAGCATTCGCTTTCCCCCAGCCAAGTTAAGCAGCGTCGAGCGTGGTTACCACTTGGATGGGTGACCGTTTGCGCGCCTTGGCTTCAGTACAATTCCTCCAGTTCACCCAGCTGTAAATGGGTACCTGCCCTCTTTAGGGTCAGGGAAGGTAAAGCAGCGAGGGAGAGGAGATGGGCGCCGCCCTCAATACGCTGGCCCTAGAAAAGTGAGGTCTCTGACGCCTCGCTCCCCTACGACTTTATAGGTTATGGGACTCCTTTACCTCCTTTACCTTATATTTAAAAAAACAACCCACCTACTATCTCCGAAGTCAGAATGTGGATACCTTAATAGTGGGTTAAAAACGGTCGCATACGCAAACAACTCACTATTTTTTGTAAACCTCGGGAGCTCTAGCCAATTCTTTTATATCGAGGATAATGGAATAAGTACTCATGTGCTATTTTTACGTCCAGTCCCCGTGTGTATTAGGTTTTGTAAATTTTGTCTTCTGTTCCCACCGGCACACAATGACTTTCTCTTTCGACAAGCGGGACAGGATTTAACGTGTGCGCAAGATGTTCTGCGTGCGTTCGCACACGGGGCCTCGGTTTATAGTCTCATCCAAAGGACTTCGACATTCAGTTCGATTTTTTTGTTTGTCAAACTGGAAAGAAAAGGGCGAGGCTGGGAATCAAACCCAGAACCTCACGGTTTACTTGCTGGCAGGCGAACGTCTTAACCATCCTGCCACCTTCCTAACGCAAGACAACTGCATGCACATCACAGCGGTCAGTTCACCACCACCCCCCCCCCCCCCCCCCCACCCACCACCCCCGACTTTCAGCTGCTCTCAGCTGCTGTCCATTCCATCCCAGCTAGAGTTAATTATAGCAGAAACTGACCACACCTGGACTTGGTAAAAAACAACAACAAGCAAGAGGCTAATTTTAGCAGTGGGCTCTAGACCCAGAACTGAGTTATGTTGGATGTATGCTCTGTGACACAGATGTGTTAATTTCAAGTCCATCCCTGTGTCGGAATGTGGTTACTTTAACAGGGGGGCTTAGAACGGTTGCTTACGCAAAATTTCACCATTGGTGAAGTTTGGAATTCTAGCCAAGGAACAATAAAAAAAAATTTTAAACCCAAATATTTTTATGTAAGCCTTTGGCACTTTACTTCCATTAATAACAGGTAAATATCTTGGCCAGAGAGAGAGAGAGAGAGAGAGAGAGAGAGAGAGAGAGAGAGAGAGAGAGAGAGAGAGAGAGAGAGAGAAGAGAGAGAGAGAGAAACAGACAGACAGAGACTTACAGACAAACACAGAGATAGAGGGAGAGAGACAGAGAGATAAGACAGAGAGAGAGAGAGATAAGACAGACAGAGAGAGAGAGAGAGAGAGAGAGAGAGAGAGAGAGAGAGAGAGAGAGAGAGAGAGAGAGAGAGAGAGAGAGAGAGAGAGAGAGAGAGAAAACTAAATAGGTTTAATGTACATTGACCTTTGGCCATAATGCATAGAGTGAGCAGGGCAAGTTAATGTTTAAAAAAATGAGAGATCGTCACAATTTTTATCTAAGCCAGCTCTCCTGGTTCCATCACATCAAATACATTATCCAACTAAATAAAAACAATTAGACAACACACGAAGACAAAAAACATGAAGTCAATGAAGTTAAGAAAGAGAACAGGGGAGAGCCAGAGAGAAAGAGAGATAGAGTTTTTTTTAAATCATTTAATTTAATTTATTTTATTCTAACCCAGTCCTCGTGTGTAAGCATTTTGTCAATTCTGTGATCTTTTCCCCACCGGCACACAATGGCCTACGCTTACAAAAGGGGAACGGATTTAACGTGTGGGCAAGATGTTCTGCATGCGATCGCAAACTGGGCCTCGGTTATAGTCTCATCCGAAGGATTTTTTGGGAGAGTGAAGTCTGCACCGATGTCAACTCCGGGTAAAAATATCCCCTTGAACGGGAATCGAACCCGGGTCTTACATTGCGAGTACAATGTTCAACCCCTAGGAGAGAGAGAGAAAGAGAAAAGCGAAAGAAAAGAGAGAGAGAGAGAGAGAGAGAGAGAGAGAGAGAGATGATGTGTGTGTGTGTGTGTGTGTGGGGTGTGTGTGTGTGTGTGTGTGTGTGTTGTGTGTGTGTGTGTGTGTGTGTGTTGATCATTACAGCTACTTCACACTAATGATTATTATAAGCCAGCCAAGCAGTAATAAACTAGAAGGGAAAAAAATCCCGACACCTGAGGAAATGCGCAGGTTTCCAAAGGACGAAAAATATTTAATGTAGGTAGGACTTTTCTGTAAAAAAAAACAATCTGTCAATGCTAATCATAGCGGCTACCTTCATGGTGAGTAAAAACGGTCCCTTACCCAAAATCTTACTATTTGATGACCCTCAGAGCTCTTACCAAAGGATGCAAGAGACAATAAAATAATGAATTTCATCAACTAAGAACTATATTGTACAATTCTTGTACTTAAACTTACCTTTTTTACGTTCTTTGCGGTGTCCATCGTTTTTTTGTTTCAAGGTTTCGTCCGAACAGATTTGTGGCATTGATGCTACCAGCATGAAATCTGAAAGCAAACAATCGGTATCATCAGGTTGAACAAAGGCTACCTGATAACAGATAAAAAGTACTCACCAACAATAATATCTTCAGTGCTGCGCCCCAAAAGCCTCCCTGAACAGTTTAAAAGAAAGAAGCCAAGTTTCCAAATGGGAGAGGAGGTTGGAGAAAATGGGTAAAGGACCATGTAATGTAATTAATGTAATGTAGTATAGTATAGTATAGTATAGTATAGTATAGTAATAGTATAGTATAGTATAGTATAGTATAGTATAGTATAGATCTATCTATCTCTATATCTATATATTACAAACAGCTAAAAATTATTTTGTACGATTCTTGTACCAAAACTTACCTTTTTTTCATTCTGGCCGTGTCCCCTTTTTCCCCTTTTCAATACAATAGTTTTTTTCAAGCCAATATATATATAAAAAATTTAAAAAATATAAAATATATATGCTTGAACCCACCTACTATTCCG